>OX457082.1:826537-1204037 GCA_949752815.1 Conops quadrifasciatus | reverse complement strand
TCCCAGACTATACAACAATATTCAAGGTGGGGCCTAACAAAGGCAAAATACAGGGACTTTAGGGTATGTGGGTCTTTGAAACTCATAGAATTCCTCCAAATAAAACCTATCATAGCATTCGCTTTAGCTACTATATAAGTATAATGAATATGGCATGTGAAATTTAATTTGGCATCAAAAATTACACCAAGGTCTTTTTTTTCTTTAATTTTACTCAAGGGTAACTCACCAATCATATCATATCGTATATCACTGCCACGTTAAGAAGTAATGCATTGTTTAGAAGTGTCAAAAAAAGGATTTGATACTAAATTCTTTAACCTAACTATTTGTCGACGACCAGAAAGATAAGATTTCAACCATTTTAAAAGACTGGAGTGAAACCCTATCTTAATAAGCTTATGTAATAATAGTTCGTGATCGACTTTATCGAATGCCTTAGAAATATCTGTATAAATAAATCGCATTGCAGACCATTACCCATACATTTTACCACATAATTTCAAAAAATTGTTAGATTTGTCGAGGTAGACCTCCCAGCAATGAAACCATACTGGAGATGTGATATAGCGCCTTTAACTCGGAAAAGTAGTTCAGAGTAAACTAGCTTCTCAAAAAGTATAGAAATAGCGGAGATTTTACAAATGGGTCTCTAATTCGACACAACATTTTTAGAACCTGCTTTATGTATCGGCGTAATAAACGAATCCTTCCATTGACTTACAAATATTCCGGTCTTTAGCGATTGGGCAAAGATTGAGTATAACGGACAAGCAAGGGCCTCAGCACATTCCTGGAGAATACAGGGTGGAAAACTATCCACTCCAGGCTGCTTGTCCAAGCTTAAAAGCTGTTTGCTATTTGCGTAGGGTATAAAAAACAATTCACACAACTCAAATTATAAATCTGCAATTCTGTATTTCTGTATTAATTACACATGTAAAAGTTATTACGATCTTATATAGGAAAGTTATTACGTGGGTTGAGGATTATTGCATTTAAAATTATTGCACCTTAAAAAAGTCGCCAACTGTCATTTGTTCGAGTCATCATCGGTAATTTTAAGATTTCTTGTGACTGGAATATCCTCGATATATGGCTTTAAATCAATAATTCTTTTTTGCATATTATATGTTGAATTCCACCTTGTGGGCATATCCAACTTTGGTACATAATTGGTGTAGGCTTTCCAAAGTTGCCTGTTGATGGCGTATGTAACATTTTTGATAAATTACGCATCTGGAAAAAATAACATTACCAAGGCAAAACTAGCATTGCAATAGTATACGTATAAATATATTATGGTACCTTGTCAATAACAATTTTTATTGGTGAGTCTTTTATAAGATCCCAAACAGCCAGCTGCATAGTGTGGGCCGCAACAGCGTATAAAATAATTATATCTCCAAACGTGAGCGTATCAATATTGGCGAAATGATCTTCATTATCTGCTTCATCCTCGTCTCGTCGAATAAAGGTGTAAGATGCAAAAAAACTAGAATTTCGTTCTTCTCGCCAGTAATTTTTCGTTGTCGGAGTATTTTATAATTCCGTGTATAATGTATAAGTATACAGCGGACTTATACATTATACATTTATACATTTAGTCTTTTTGTTGTTGCTCTGTTATTAAAAAACGCGATGACTATCTTTTTCCTTGTCTTCAATTCAAGCATGTATTGTTTAGTCTTTTTTGTTCTGCTGTTTTTATTGGGTTTGCAAAGATTTTTGGATAGTCACACTCGTTTATGAAATCAAAAAAGCAACAACAAACAATGCTTGAACATTTTTTTGTGTTTTAATTGGCTAAGTCGACTTATGCAGCTCTCTAATGTGTAATAAAAAAGTGGTTAAGAATGTTTGGCTTATTGTGATATAACAGGAACGGAGTAGGATTTTCAGATTTAAATATCCAATTAATTGGGCCAGGGTACTTGCGCCTAAATGCACGCCAACATTAAAATTGGTTAGGAGAAATCCTCGGAAGGTTTTTCATATAATAATGCATTTATTAAAACATGCAGGTTGCTCTGCATAAGGTGCAAAAAATTTGGGACGAAAAGGTTTGATCGAGACAAGAAAAATCTCGTGCATAGGCAGTATCTTTCCATTTATTAGGCAGGAGGGGAGATTTTCGAAAAAAGAGACAAAAAAATATAAGTTTGAATTACTTTTTGGAAAACCAATATGTTACGGTATCCACCAGTATTCCATTCTTCATACTGTCCAGTAAATTAAGTCGCTAAAATTATTGGCGACTTTTCAAGGAAAAAATTTGCCAAAAATCGCTTTATTGAAATTTATTAAAACATGTCAATAACAATTTTTAACACAATAACACAAAACTTTCCTATAACTTCTTGATAAAACACTGTAATCTGAAGGTTCTGTGTGGTAAGATATTCGGAGATAATTGAAAAATTACTAAACACAAGTATGTATTGCGTTTGGATCATTTGGCGATATAAGCTAAGAAATGTGGTGAAAGAATGTAAATATGTAGTTTTTATTAATTTCCAATTTTCATTAAACTCTTACCACATAGAACTTTACATGCGATCTAAGCATTTACTGCTGATATTGATAATGTAGATGTTCACACCGGAAATCCAGTTTTACCCAGTTCAACGCTGGGCGGACATTGAAAAGTGGTTTTCGAATGTATTAAGGTTGTATTAAGTTTAAGGCAACAAAGGAAGCTATATAGTTGCTCCCATTTACCATTTTTTTAACAAAAGCCGGCATTGGTTTAATATTGGATCGCATAATTTTAACTAAACTTACGTGCTAGTAAAAGTGTTTTTCTATTTCCTCTCTTCCCCTTCACTCTTCTTTACAGATTTTAAAGTATGCCGCTAGCGATCTTCGTGCTGCAATCCGGCAATTATTAAATAACTTTTTTTAAGAGTAACTGAATTTGGTGCGATTAAGGTTTGCTTCAACACTTTGTAATGAAAAACCTGCGAGATTCCATTATCAAAATGAGCATGGAATCGATCAGTGAGATCATCGACCACCAGTCGCTGTCGGATCAGCTCGTTGTCGATACGAGTGGACTCATTGTCCACGGAGAAAGCGGCATGGTACCCCGTTCGCCATTACCTACATCGGCCCTCTCCGCGCACGATGTGCTTGTGGAGGAGAGCGTCGAAGGCCACCACCTCATTTCGCAGGGCGAGGGCACATCTCGCTCGGTTGTGATGGTGCGGACCATCATCGACGGTTTGGATCACATTCCAGTCTCCTCCGCTGACAACTGTCAACAGCCACAACAACATCAAGCACATCTGTCAAGCGGCCATCAACAGCAGAATGAGATAAATCAGCAACATGAACAGCATATAACTCATCAGCAATATTCCCACCATTCGCACCATCACCAACATGACCGCCATCGACTGAGCACTAGCAGTCCAGTTGATTTCGTCGGCTCCGACGGTACTTTAGACGCTTTGTCGGTTAGCTCAGCGGCCAGTTCGACGGCGAATATGATACCTGTTAAGCAAGAGCACAAGCTTAACAACAACAATAACAATAGCAGTAATCTTCAGGCACACAAGAATGGGGATGTCTCGGCAGTTGGGGTGATGGATGATCTCTCATCGGACGGTATTGAGGTAACGCTGAATCAGCATCACCACCAACAGCAGCGGCTCCAGCAATACCACAACCGGCACCACAGTCAACATACACACTCTCAGCATCCAGACCTTCAACAGCAGCAGCACAACCCGCGCCTTCATCACCATCACGCGAATGGCAATCATCCTCACAGTCATCAGCATTCCTCTCATCACGATCCTCTTTCGGTGATCGTCCAGCCGCACGACGACTCCCGCGGGTCCACTCAAATGTTGAGTCCCGACATGGGCGTGGTTGCGGTGGTGGGCGTTGGCGATAATTCCCTTGAAACCAACACCTATCAGACATTGACGTCCGTTAACGAACGCATGTCGCCTCCGGGCTTTAGTCCAACGTCTTCGTACGCCACACTGACGCCTTTACAGCCCCTGCCTCCGATTTCCACTATGTCAGAAAAGTTCGCTTACGGCGGCCACATCACTGGAGGCGGCGTTTCGAGTAGAAGCGGCAACCCGTCGGCAGTTTGCGGGTCATTCGCTGTAACGCAGCATCAGAGCAACCTGAATGCGCTTGGACTGAGTGGCCTTAGCGGTGTACAGTCGCCGTACTCATCATACGATAAACTTCCGACTATGAGCATGTCGATGTCGCCTCCTCATAACTATACCAGCTCTCCGACACACACTCTGTCAGGGATTGTCGTGCCGTGCATATCGCAGGCCGCTTCGCCCAGTCCTTGTGGTGCCCTGTCGCCGCAATCGGTCTACAGCCACACCACAGAAATACACTCGCCGCCATTGACTGGAGACGGGAAATCTGTTGGCGGCAGCTCCACACAGCACCACCATCATAACCAACACCAACAACAGAAGGTAGTCTGTTTGTCGCCTTGCCAATTAGTGGATGGAAACGTGGTTGTCGGTGACACAGTGGTTGTCACAGGCTACGAGTCGCCATACGAAACACATCAGCAGGACCTAATGATGACCACGACGTCGAACTCGTCTGCATCCGGAGGACGCTGTTCCCAATTGCAGCTTCAACGCAGTCCGACACTGAGTCCGCACTCTGTGTCCGCTAGTTCGGTTTCGTTGCACTCTCCGGACGGTTGCAGCATTGTTAATCAGTCTGTAGTGACGTTGCCGCCCATTAACGGCACCATGGCGACCCTCTCAGCCGCTTCGCTAGCAGCGGCGTCCATAAATTCGCCAACGGAAAACCGGGGTGCACTCACTACCGATGGCATAGTACAAATAGCGCAACTGCAACGTGACGTGGCCGTGGTGCCCCTCACCACGTCACCCCCTCCAATAGCAACGGGAAATTGTACACCAACTACTTTGCTCACTATTCACCACGCGCAACAGCAGCAGCAACATCACCATCAGTTGGTGTTGCAACACTCTGCTGCAGCTACAGTCAACCAAGGCAACTCTCTGGAGCCCCATAGCGGCAACAAGTTGCATCCGGTGACCAGCGACAGCCAGGTCAATGATAAAAACATACGACTCGGCACCGTTGACGCCTCTGAGAATAGCATGGCTCCCAGCAATAACACTAACGCGGTCATGTGCAACACCAGCATTCAAGTCAATGCGATTCAGGCAGGCAGCAACGGCAACGCAAATGCCAATACGACAATGACATCGGGTAGTGGTAGCGCTAGTGGCAGTGGCAACGACATGGAAGAGATCAACACGAAGGAGTTGGCGCAACGCATATCGGCAGAGCTGAAGCGCTACAGTATTCCGCAGGCAATATTTGCACAACGCGTCTTGTGCCGCTCACAAGGCACACTCTCCGACCTCCTACGGAATCCGAAGCCATGGTCTAAGTTAAAGTCCGGCCGAGAAACCTTTCGCCGAATGTTTAAATGGCTACAAGAGCCGGAGTTCCAGCGAATGTCAGCACTGCGCATGGCAGTAGCGCAGATTCCACAACGCGGTGCAAGCGGTGAGTGTGTTGGTTCCTTCAAATGCATCGCTACCTCTGTTAAATATGTATATTATAGCATCTGCCTACAATCCTTCAGCATTTTCTGCCCACTTTCTTCTACCTCTAGATTCTAGTTGATAACTCGAAAAAGCTTTGTTTTCAGGTACTGCTGCCAGTGTTACATGCTCCACAGGGGTGGGAGCAACAGCCGTCGTCTGCAGGCGCAAGGATGAGCTTCACATCGAGCATATGCCGCAACCGAAGAAGCCGCGCCTTGTGTTCACGGATTTGCAGCGGCGGACGTTGCAAGCCATTTTCAAGGTTGGCGGTGTGCAAAATTATTAAGACTACACTCAGAAAAATAATACTATAAAATTAATGGTTTTTAAAATTATTAATTCTGGAATTAATTCTGGTTTTGTATCATTAAATTAATAGTATCTCATTTTAAAATAAAACTTTTGCTTAAAAAAGTAAGATATACTATTAAATTAATAGTAACCCATTTTAAAGTAAAAGTATGTCACATAATATTTTGGTAAGATATACCCATAAATCAATAGTATTGAATTTTAAAGCAAAAGTAAAATTAATTTTAAAACAAAAATATGATGTACCTGTCATTAAAAAAATGGTATTTCATTTATTAATTGACAATTAACTGGAACATCGATTTACATAATTATCACTTTACTTACGAACCAATCAAATCTTTTGCCTATAAATTCGTAAATTTTTCCTCTCACTACAAACAATAAATTAATAAAAAAATCAACCCAGCGGGCTCGATAGCCAGCGCTTCTCTTTTGTAAATGAATGAGATGCGCATCTTTTTCATACTCATAGGTGCTGCCAATATCTTTTCCAGAGATGTAAATTTCAATAGTAATCAAAAGGCATGTCGAATTTTATTAGTTATAGCGCAGTTTTTTCGGTAAAAAAAAACAAACTAACAAAAGTTTAGGAACATAAGCGGTCCGTAGCTTAATAATAACAAGTAAGAGTGTTAACTTCGGCCTTGGCGAAGCTCATATACCCTCATATGAGAAGGGATATAGCCTCATCCCTTCGGCTGTAGGGTATAAAAAGAACTTACTGATTTCTGCGATAAGCGTGAACATTTTTCTTTCTAACATTTATATGCGATATAAAAGCCCTCTAAGCTCCCTCTAATAGAGGACTGCATGAGACGACTCGAAGGCTTGTTCAAGGCTTGCACAAGTTTCAGGGGTTGTCTGAAAGCAGTGACTTTTGGAAGCGCTGCTGAAAATATTGCCACATATGCTTCCCATAGTCACGGCTTGATTCGAAATCAAATGGAGGCACTGCATTGACGCAAAAATGCTGCTATGTCCGTTTCGAATCATTCGAGACGTCTCATGCAGGTCGGGTCATGACCGACCATGCAGGTCGGGTCATGCAGGTTAGGTTTTTTTAACCGGAAAAACTGCGCTATAACTTTTCGAAACAAATTCGAAAATTGATTTGATTCCCAAATTTACATCTCTGGAAGCGATGCTGTGTTGGCAGCACCTACGGCTATGAAGAAGATGGGCATCTCTTTCATTTACAAACAAGAAGCGCTGGCTATCGAGCCCGCTGAGTTGATTTTTTTATTAATTTACAGTACAGTAAAAATAAATTTTTGTACTATTAAATAAATAATAGTACGTGTCTCATTAGAATAAAAATAACTCAATTTTCAAAAAACTATTAGATTTAATAGAAAAGTTTTGTTTTAATAGGAAAAACCTATTAATTTTTGAACTATAAATTCCTATTGATTAACGATTTAATGGGACGTTTTGTTCTGATTGTATTCAAATTCGTAATACTTGTTGTCGTTGCAGGAGACGAAGCGTCCGTCGAAGGAGATGCAAGTGACGATCGCCCGACAGCTAGGACTGGAGCCAACGACTGTTGGCAATTTCTTTATGAACGCGCGCCGTCGTTCGATGGATAAGTGGCGCGACGACGACGCCAAAAACAACATGAACAATCACTCTATTATTAATAATAATAAGAACCATAATCACTATCAACATCTGCAGAATCAATCGTCGCTGTCACCGAGCAATCAGCACTCACTCGATCTCGATGAGGATGGCGACATGGATCTGGATTTGGGTCACGATGACTTCGATCTCGACGGGGAGCCCGATGACGATGACGAAAACGATGACCTGTTGTGACATAACACCGATCAGATCATCAACGCTGAACAACATAGAGAATTGCAATGTCGGCGACAGCAGCTGGTCGAGCAGGAGGTGCAGGAACAGCAAGAGCTTCTGAACTATCGGAAGCAGCAGCAATTACTGGATGAGCTTACCGACGACCTGGCGGAAATGCAAAGTGAGAGAGATCTAATTGTTGACCACAAGAAGACTTTGAAGCGAACGGCTGCAAGCAATAACGAGCACATTGTGTCAATGAAGAGACACAAAGACCAAAAACAACATCAGCAGCACCCCGGTGCTGGTATGCAGCACTACAATAACAAACCCGATAAGAGCAATAGCGTTAAGCTTACTGCTCTGGAACAATACTTCGCTGATCACAACTGCGAACAGGAGCTCCTGCATCAGCAGGCAGACGATGTTGGTGTGTACGAATCGCACCGGCAGCACTCTCACAAGCGACAATTCCTGGATTCCTGCGGTGATAGCGGCGGCAATGTAGATGACGATGAAGGCGCCGTTGGTGGCGCCAATCATTGTGATAAGCACGTACTGCTGAAAAGTTTCATATTGAAAAACAACCATTCCGGTGATATCTTGATAACCAGTTGCAACGCCCCTCTACCTCCGGAAGACATTGAAGGCGAGGCCGGTGGCAATGGAGTGATCACAGCCAGTAGTAACTGCACGCATCCAGAACATTTCGTTTCCAGCGTCGACATTCCCTGCATTGACGGGGCCGATGTCGTCGGCGACGTGGTGATCAACGACCAAACCCAGGAAATGGACATTAACGGCCATCTGCACTTGCCCCAAGGCGTAACCTATATTGATGACGATGTGGGCGACGACGCAGTTGGTGGCGACGACAGCAGAAGCAACCTAATGGCGGTCGCAACGGACAGCAAGAGACCTGGAAACGTGAACGACGTTAAAGACTACCTTAACAGGACGGAGGATCACCAACGCGATTTCATCAACGACTCACAACAGCCACAGAGCCACCAAGGCCATAATTTCAGTGCATTATTTGGCGACGAAGAACAGCTGGATTGCAACAATGCTCTGGGCCAACATTCGCATCCAGGAAAGTCGAAACTGCAACTGCAACCAATTGCATCTACGTCAGACTCTGGCATCACACAATCAGCCAAAGCCATTTGCGTCAACAACGTGGAGTGTGTCGAGTACTTATCGGATGATTTGGAAGATTTGAAAGTTATGATCGTTTGCTAGCGGAATATGTGCAATAAACGTCGTGGGATGTTGAGAAAATGCAATAGGTGAGTATTAGACTGGTCGTTTTTAAATGTGTGTATTTATAAATGAAAGTGGCTATGAATTCAAATTGAAGCTGCCAATGTTTATTAAGGCGTCATATATGTATGTAGATATGATGATTTCTTTGCCAAAAATCCTCAAAATTCCCAAACGTAGTATTCATTCTATTGTAAGAAATGTATTTTTTAATCTTGCAGCTCGAAGCGCACCGTGACAAATACTAACTAGCGGATTCACAGCTCGATAGACACAAAGAAGATGCCCGGATAGCACTGGACGGCCGCTCCGTGTAGGCGCAACCTCTTCCAGCAATCCGTAGAACCTTTCTCAAGTAGACCATCACCCCCTGCTTAACGCTTGTGAAACACTACATTTTGTGCTGAACACTTTCAATGGACAAACATGAACTCTTTTGCCTTGCGGATAACCGCCCTTATACTTATAAAGACACATATATATTTATATATATTGCAAGTAAATAAGCAAGAATTAACCGATGCGTAGAGGAAAAAAATGCTCTCATTCTACTAAAGATGTAATGAAGCGCATGTACATGCGCGTATGTATGTAGATATGTACATATTTGGGTGCGCATTTATTCGTATGTATGTGTACGTGACCTATATAGAGGAGGAAGTATCCTAGCGAGCCAAACAGCGCTCCAAAACGCATGCTGATACCTATTTTAAGTACGCGTATGCGCTGCATTTTCGTACGAAAGTCTATTTTCTTTTTGGCTTAAATTGAGCACAGTACAAACTCTACAAAGTGGTTGTTGTTTTCGTTTTTGCGCTGATCCCAACAACAACAACATTTGTGTTAGTTCTCGTCTGGTTTAGGAGTTATTTTACCGTCTATAGAAAATTTACCGTTTAGAAAAGCCTTTTTGCAAAAAACTTCACATTACTGAGAGGATTCTGCTGATAGAGGATTATGATCCGCGCCGCGTCCGAAAGCCGCTATGCGGAAAAACCTTTATGCAAACAACAACTTCTCAATACCGAGACGATTTTGTTGATTGCGGATTGTAATCCTTGCCGCGGCCAAGGATTGTGAGCTTTAAAATGCATTTTCTCCGAAAATCGTGCACCGACTTTTCGAGAAAAAAAAAAAAAAAATTAAAATTTAAAAAAAAATTAAAATTAAATAATATGTTAATCTGTTTTTTGTATTTTTTTTTATTTTTTTCGAGACTGGTCAAAAAAATTTAACTGAAAAACAAGTAAGAGCGTTAACTTCGGCCTGGCCGAAGCTTATATACCCTACACCCGCATCCGTCGAAGTGATGATAAAAAGTGGGCGGGTTACGCCTCCTTTAATGCGTTATGTCATCCCTTCGGGTGTAACTAAGGACTAAGGGCTTTTTAATATTGAAATAATAATATGGCTTAATCATACATTTTACACAGAAAAAAATTAATGAATGGAAAAAATTTTATTAAAAATGTTTAATTAAAGTTTTCTTCAAAAGTGCAAAAGATATTTTTAATACCTTGGCAATTATGCCTATATCATCTGGATATATTTTACAGTTTAGGAGATATAGACATGTAGACGGTACATTTTCAAACTGTAAAGGGCTATAGCTTCTAAACCAGACAAGAGCGACCAACAGTGTTGTTGTTGTTGGGATGAGCGCAAAAAAAAAACAACCACAACAACAACAACATTAGAGAGTTTGTACCGTGCTCAATCTGTTTCGAATTTTTACCTTATCCTTTTACTAAAAATATTGATTATAATGGGTGTTCCGCATAAGATGCATCAAAAAGTAGGGCGTGTAGGTTGGGTCGAGACAAAAAAAAATCGTATGGAAAGGAGATGTTATTCCCCCATGTCACTCTTTCGGCGATATATAATCTATTTTTCCTATATACGAGTATAATCCTCTCACTCTCTAGCGAGAAGAGTAAAGTTTTGAAGACTGCAGAATTAATTTGAAGATCAATTGTATGCAAATGCAATACGCGCGTGTTTGTATGGCTTCATGACGTTCCGCCAAAGATGCCATAAAAATCTAGGGCGTGTGTAGATTGGCTCACATGCCTGGACAAGAGGAAAATTGCTCTATTTTCGCCCGTTTAAGCAGAAAGGAAAATTAAAAAACTATCTCAAAAACTATTTTTCCGCGCGATTCAACTAAAAAAACCTGAAAACGCAACAACAGGCTCGAACCAATCTACATGTCCTAACTTTTTGTGGCGCCTTATACGGAACACCCTGTATGTACATTAGATCTACATACGCGTATGTACTAAAAGGAAATTATGACTGTCCACGGTTAATTTTCAAGCAGGACTCTTTGAAGGAAGAGAATCCTCGTTTCTAGGATTCAACAAAACTCAGCAATATTTTTAATTTTAAATTCATTTAAAAAGGAATAAAGTATATTATCCATAATACTTTACTCCTTACCCTAAAAACCACATGTCTATAAGTAAATATTGAATGTATGTATATAGAAAATATGTATTTATACGCTTTGTACTCGTATATAACGGGTGCGCCATCTCATGTCGGTATGTAAACAATGAATAACTTTAACATTTATAAACCGATTGATTTGGGTAAACACGATTTTGTAACGTCAATTCAGAACAATTTGAACCATCGCTTCACACCGAAACAAGGCGCCAAAATAGTGACGCTGTACATTAAAAATAGTCATGCACATCGTCGACGGCCAAGAAGCACCGTCTGACAACACTATTCGTCGTTTGGTGTCGATCTTTCAGTGGGAGATCGTCGACATGCCGTTCCTCAACGCCCAAGATGTTCCAATGAACTTAATGTTCCAATGGCAAGAGAGAGTGTTGCCACATGTGTCGTATTCTCACCGCGCTCAGCATTTTGGCGTCAGTGCAACCACTATGCGAGGCTTTTGAAGAATGATTTACATTTCCGTTTCCGTATAAAGTGCAATTGAATCAAATAATATTACCGACAGACCGTCCACGTCGCTGGGAATACGGCCAAACAGTCCGACATACCGACATAAAAGATGGCGCACCCTGTACATATGTATATATGTATGTATACATATAAAATATTATTGTGAAAATCTAATAAGATTGCAAACTCAAAGTCATGCTTGAACCGAAAGCTCTCAAAAGCAAACCACGACAACAACAGTAAAAGCATAGGAAATTCCGTTATCAAAGTAACTTATATGTATGTATGTATGTATGTAATAATATGAATCTTATAAGTAGATTTTTACATATAGTACCTAAATTATGCTTTGTGAAAGCATATAAGTATTAATCTAAACTAAATTAGTTCAAGGAAAGCATGGATAACATAATTATCTATGATACATCATACACGACATTCTCACTTTTGTACTTATTTATCCAGTTAAATCCTGCGTGAAGGATGCAGTACGTTATTTCTTCTAGTTCAGATACAAGACATATACAAGAAATTAATTATCATTGCAGTATTCTGGTGCAAAACACATGGCGATTCATAAATGATAGAGATGCACCATTCAGCTGCACTTTTCTCCCGCAACAAGTTTTGCGAGTCAGCCTAGTGGGCTGGGTCAAGGGGGAAGATGAACAAGTGTTTCAGGCAGGGGAGAAGTTTAGATTGTTCTGTATCTTAACTTCGTTTGATTAACGATTGGTCACAATTAGAATCGCTTTGATCCTGAAAATCATATTCACTAACTCTTACGCTACCTTTTGTTCGTTTTCGTAAAGTTCAAGCCTTTTTTTTCTTTGGCTGCCATTCGCTGTCCCTAATGACAGTGTTTTCCTGTTTTCCTCTTTTCAACGCCTTAATTTTTGGCTATGAACTTTGCTAGACCATAATTGTCTTCATGATAGATACAAGCTATACATGCCTATGCACACACACGCACACGCCCACCCTTACCGGTTCTTTCCTTCGCATGCACGCTGACATGTGTCTGATCGGTGATTTGAAGACTACCTACGGCGACCTCAACCATGTGAATTAGCGATTTCCAGTAATTTCTACTAAATAGAACTTCTTCGTGAAAATATTACACACTGTAGTTTGCCGGCTTGGCTGTCAGTACATCTTAGATCTTACATAGCTTATCTAGTATATATCAAATTTGTTTAGTCCTTGCGAAGACTTAAAAAACGAAATTCTTCGAACCTCTAATTGATCTAATTGATTTAATTTTGCAATATCGTTGTATACTTCCGTCTGAACTTTTACTCATACTAGTATGCTTTAAATTTCTCGTTATTTATTAAAACTCTCAATTTCTTGAAAGTTTTTATAACCAAAACCAAAAGCTCGTTATCGTTTCCTATTTTATATATAAATCGTACTCGATGCCACGTGATAACTTTTCAAAACCATATTGTAATTTGTCATAAGTAGGTATGTACTACGGTACCAATCTCAACACATCGAAATTCGTTAATTGAGGTTTAATTCCAAACTTGTATAGAATAACGTCTTGGCCGGATTGACGATTAACATAGTTAATGCAATTTAAATCTTTTCCGTTTTTGTTTTGTGTTAACCATTTGTATATTTTAATGTTGCTTTAATTTGTATTTTATTTCATTACTGTTGAGCGTCTGGAAATGTACGAGTATGTATGTATGCTTGTTTGTGTATATTTGTATATGGTACATACTATGTGTATAAGAGTAATATATGATTAATTTTTTGTTGTATCGAGGCTGTTATTTATTCTTTTCCCCCTTAACACTTGCGTTTATATAAAATTTTAAAATCTACTATAGAACTGATGAAGATGCTGGCAAATTTTTCCTCACGTACATACATAAGTACAGAATGCTGAGTGGAATAATGAACGTTTTCCCACGTTCTTGGATCTAGTTCAGGTGTACGTTCAGCAGCTGTTTCAGTTACTCGACATCAATACTCGTTTCTATGCATCACCCTGCTCCCTCACCCAGCGGCTTTACTGCCAGCAACGAGTACAAATGTAATAAGAGATTATATGAACAACGAGCTCGATTCAAAAAACTTGCAGGATGATAAAACATTTAAGGCGAACGTTTTTAGACGAATTGGCAGAGAAATTTTTTCCTTTCATTCTTCCTTCATCTCTTTTGCCAATATCAATTTGCTGCTGTTCGCCTTAAAGGATATTGCCATCCTGCTAGTTTTTTGAATCGAACTCGTTGTTCATGTAATCTCTTATTACATTTATACTCGTTGCTGCCAGTTCACGTCACGTCACGTTCATCACTAACACGGCTCACCAATTTTCGCGGCGTAGCTGTGCCGAAAGACATTAACATTGAAATGCAATAAATAAAATACTGACATATAAGTATATAGTTATAGTACTTAGCGTATAGAATGCTATAGCGTAATTTATAAAATATTAAATCAAAATCACCTCTTAGCAAAAAATTATGCATGACTAGAAAAGTTTTAAAATGGGATTTATTAATTCAAACTTAAGAAGTAAGCTATAATAGTTAAATATGATACAATTAATAAGAAAAGAAAAGAAAAGTAAAGAAAAGAAAAGAGGCAGCAGATTATTTTGCAGAAATTTCGGAGACACTGCAAACCAACACTAAACAAAGAAAAACTAAAGCACGAAAAGTAATACCAAATGGAAATTAAATAAATTTAAATTATACAAAACATATGCATGCAGACATATACTATATTTTCTCTTATTTGCACATACACATTATAACATATACTGAAAAAAATTTAAATAAAAGGAAGATAATGCAAAGGATATGTGACATTAATCGAAAGAATCGGAACGAATCGGAACGAATTGTATACCGGGATTTGTATACCCTACACCCGAAGGGATAAGGGTATTTTCACTTTGTTCTTCCGTTTGTAACGCATTAAAGGAGGAGTGGCAACTATAAAGAAGTATATATGTATATTCTGGCTCAGAATCATCTCCTAAATCGATTTAGCCCTGTCCGTCCGTCTGTCTGTCTGTCCGACCGTCCTTTTATCCTGTTAGGCTGTTTGTTATTGAAAATGGGGAAAATCGGATCAGTGCCTCGCCTACTTTTTATCGCGAATATAAATTCATCCGTGCTTATAGCGCAATTTCTCAGCTGAGAGTGAATTTGAAGCTAACATTTAATTTCCGAGTCCACCGCCTCAGACTAAAATATATGTACTCCCAAAAATGGGCGTGGTCCGCACACTGCTGACAAAAACTACAATTATAGCAGAACGCCTACTTTTTAAGTAAATATTAGTGCATGAGATTTAAGGGCTGAATTTCTCAGCTCGCAGTTTGGATCTGAAGCTTAAATTTAATTGTCGTGATCACCATATTGGTAAAAGTCACCTCACAAAGAATGGACGTGACACGCCCGTTGATATACCATTTCATATAATGGGGCTTTTGTTTGGAAAGCGGTGTTGTCAATGAGTTAATGGTTGAATATTTACTATCTGTTAGTGAAATGAAAGTAGGCGTCACCCGCCCACTTTTTAACATTACTTTGACAAATGCGGGTGTAGGGTATATGAGCTTCAGCCCGGCCGTAGTTTACGCTCTTACTAGTTTTATTTTGAGACAATGGAATATCTCTAGAGCGCTGCGTCAAATGGAAAAAATGTAGAAGTAAAATTTGTTTTCCTCGTGGGGGAAATTCAATGGTGCCTAACACAACCCGCCCTTCCTCCCCCATCACACCCCCTGAGGCTAAGGAGGGGGGAAACCTTGAAATTTTAAATTTCAAAAAATTGTGGTTCTAATTTGAAATTTCAAAGTTGCTCTCTCCCAAGCCTCAGGGGAAAAAAGTCTCCGAAAAAACGGAGACATATTCATCATTTCTCCGACTTGATTTTGAAAACCAAATATCCTTTGTTTGATATGTTTGAGTTTATTGTTTGAGTTTTTCAGAAAATTAATGTCAAAGTTGAAATTTTAAAAAAAGTTTCCAAAAAAATGTTTGGGTCAAATTAAAAAAAAATTCCTAAATAAATACAATTTTTTTTTGTGATTGCAAAATTTTCCTCTCAATTCTAATTAAAATACTTCAAACCGGAAGGATCTATCTATATCTTGCAGTTTTTGAGAAAAAAGAAAACTGAATTTTAGGAAATATTCTTTTCTCCCAAAGTACACTTTTTGCGTACAACTAATTACAGTTTCTGCACTATTGAATTTTTTTCCGATTTGAAGTCCTTTTTTTAGAAAATTCCCCCTAGATCCTAAACGGGGCCAATAACCTTCCCCCCTTTCCAAGTGATTTTTTTCCTGTCTCGACCCAACCTACACGCTCTAACCTTTTGATGCATCTTATGCGGAACACCCTGTATATATGCACATACACAGACATATAATCTAGTATACATATATTGTACATATATAATATAACGAATACATACATTGACAAATAAAAGAAAAATTATTGAAAAAATGGCCATGGATAATATTTCGGATATTTGAAGGTGTAAAATGGATGGTAATTTTTGGCTGCTAGCCAACAAATTTTGTTTGCTTCTAATTTTTAAGAACTGTGAATTTTCAAGTGTAATTGTTAGCTGCCAAGACGAAAAAGAAGAATCGCCCCACATTCCAACCATTTGTGCTTTTTGGAGTCCCGATTTTTCTGATTTGGGGAATCGATATGATTTATTGCGTTACGGGGAAGGAAAGCGCAAGAGTTGCATGGCCAAGTTCTTCCCGCCTCCGATGACGAACCTTTTCCTTCTCATAATTTTGGATTTAATCACGGATGAACAAGCGGTGAAAGTGCATTCTGTGCATGAAACGATTAATATCTTCTCTGCCAGTAAAAACTCGGTCAACTCGGTCAACTTATGGATGTGTGCCGGTACGTGGGACATTTGACGACAATGAAGGGGCCGACAGACTATTTAAATATTTTATTAATCCTAGCAAATGACTTACTATCCAAATCCAATTCTCTAATAAATTCAGACAAAAGATGTATTACTATGAAAAAATATAATTAACGTTCGAGTCAAAGGGAAAAGGGTATATTCACTTTGTTCTTCCGTTTGTAACGCATTAAAGGAGGCGCGGCAGGTTTAGGAAAGTATATATATTTCGGCTCAGAATCACCTCAAGCGCCGATTTAGCCATGTCCGTCTGTCTGTCTGTCCATCTGTCCGTCCGTCCGTCCGTCTATGAAATTCACGATTACAGTAGAACGAATAGAGGTATCGTCCGAACGAGTTTTTTTACCGTAGGCGAAACATGGATCCATCACACCACAACAGAGACCAAAAAAAAACAATCAAGAAAGTGGGCTTCTCCGGGTAAACGTGCACCAAAGAAAGCCAAGGTTGGTCTGTCGGCCAACAAGGTCATGGCCACAATTTTGTGGGATGCGCGAAGTTCTATTCACATCGATTACCTTGAAAAATGTAAAACGGTCACCGGCGCATATTATTCAGAGCTTTTGGTCAACTTCGATATTGATTTTGTTTGAAGCAGAAACGACCACATTTGGCGAAAATAAGTGCTGTTCCGGCGTGTGTAGTCACAATGGCAAATTTAAAATTTGGGCTACGAACTGCTATTCCATCCACCATATTCTTCAGATTTATGACTGCGACTATTTCCTGTTTTCAAACCTGAAGAAATGACTGGGCGGTAAGAGATTCTGGTCGAATCACTGAAACAAACTCCTATTTCGAGAGCCTTAAGAAAACCTATTATTTGGGGATAAAAAAAAATAAAAAAAATCTCTTTAAAATTAACTCATCTAAAAAGTAATACATACATATTCTATAATTATAATGCATATTAAAAGTCGAAGTTGAAAGCATAAAGTGATAATAACTGTATCAGAATAAGCAAAAGCGTTAACTTCGGCCTAGTGGGCGGGTGACGCCTACTTTCAGTTCACTTACAGATAGTTAATTTTGATCCATTAACTCATTGACAACACCGCTTTCCCAACAAAAGCACTATTATGGAACGGTATATTACTGGTGGATTGGTGGATTGAAAGAGAGCTGTTTCTCTGTTTTTACTCGAAACAGAGACACACGGTTGTACAATTTTGTGGCTATTCGGGCGAAAAAAGTGAGTGAATAAGGACGTGAGTGAAGTAGAAGTTAAATATAAAAATTTAAAAAGTATAAGTACAAGTTAAAACTTAAAAAGTATTTATATTTAATATTAAAGTAAGTACTAGTTTATATCTGTTATCAGTATATCATTAAATCATTAAACTGACATTGATTAGATTTTCATTAAATAATTATTATAAATCCTTTTTTCTGAACTAAAATGAAAAAAAAGATTTTTTAGGATCTGGCATTCCAAAACAAAACTAAATTTCATCGAAATTCGCGTAGTGCTTGTTTTAAAATAAAATATATTATTAAAATATTAAAATAATGGAGGATGTGTTTGAAATAATTATGTTGATACTGATGGTTTTCGAAGCTCGCGATAGGATACCGCAAATTCGCCGGTTAAAAAATCGGTGTAAGGTAAATTTTTTATGCGTTTTTGAATTGCGTTTTTGAAAACACTAATTTTTTGACGATATTATTAAAAACGACTGCGCTTTTGCAAAAAAAAAAAATTAAGAGAAAAATGCATTTGTTTAATTTTAATTCCAATTGATTTATTATATAATTTTATATAACAGCAAAAGCAAAGAAAGGCATTTTTACTTAAAAACACACTCGTGGTAAGAGCTCATGATGCACCACGCCCCTGCAGTCGAAGAAAACCTTCACATTCAACGGAACTTGGCGCGCTTTATTCGGTCTTGGCTCGTGCTGCAGCTTCCATTGGGATGATTGAACTTTGGTTTCCACGTCATAACCATAAATTCATGATTCGTCACCAGTTATGTATGACCCTCTGGAAAAAATTTGGGTCGTCGCGGACAGAGTTCAAAATCTTCTTAGCAAAGTTAATGCGATGCTGTTTTTGGTCGAAATTGAGAAAAAATCGAGATGAGTAGCAACATAAGGCCACAAACAAAATTGAAAATCGAATATACGCAACCCGCGGGAACTCAAAATTCGCGATAGGTTTCGAACAGACCTTGTGTATGCATATTTCACATTGATTATGTAACTAAAAATAAGTTCAAGAGAAAAAACGCAACACTGCTTCTTTCTTCCGTCATTTGGCAACACTGTTGATACACGCGTGCTCTCTCGAGCGGTTAAGCAGCAAAGCTCCTCTGGCTCTCTCCATAATATACACGTAATCAGCTCATTTGTTGCTGTCGCTATTGCTGTCGATGTCGTATTGAGGAAGAAAGAAAAATTGGAAAAGTTTCCAGAAAAATTGAAAAATTCGACTGTTGACACACGCTACAACACTGTTGACACCCGCGTGCTCTCTCGAGCGTTAAAGCAGCAAAGCTTCTCTTGCTCTCTTCATAATATACACGTCATTTGTTGCTGTCGCTGTTGCTGTCGCTCTTGCTGTCGATGCCGTATTGAGGAAGAAAGAAAAATTAGAAAAATTGGAAAAATTCGGGGAAAAAGTGAAAGCCATACAGAGAAGAAAAGCTGTGGAGCTAATGAGACAGCTTCGTCCTCTATGCGAATCAATCCCAAGCCCAATAAAAGATTTATTTAAAGAAATTTTTGAAAAAAGAGTACCCACAATGGGGCCAAAGGTAGCAAGACAGCCGATTAGCTCGGCAAGACCCTTAAAGCATGTGTAGAACTTTTTTTCATTTTCAGTAGAGATAATATAATCGATAATAAATAATTTATAACTACATATATATGTGTTTATATAAATTCTTAACAACATTTCATTTTAACATAATTTCACAAATGACCATGTGGCATAATCATAACAATTATCATCATCATTATATTTATTTTCATCTTCGTCTCCGTCTTCTACACCACTACCATCCCGTCCTATTAATATTAAGTCCAGCGCTTCTTTGGGCATGTGGTGGACTTTTTTTTCAAATACTAAAATTTTGGTTTAAATTTCCAACTTAGCAGGTTGACATATGTATACATTCTAACCAAAAAGTTGATATCTTCAATCTTCTCTACTCATTCCCAACTTTAAGAGAACAAATTTTTATTCGAAGTTGAAGTTATTTCGAGCTTCAGCGCTTCTTCCGACAATTGGCAGATTGGCATGAAGAACGATGCATGGGATTATCTCTGGCCCATGAAAAAAATATTTGTGAACCGTAGGAGACATGTTATACCAACGTGATAACATTCAACAAAATATTTAGCAGTAACTAAAGCATATTCGCGAAACTTTTGCACTTTAATTTAATTGCTTCATTAATATTGTGTGCATATTTTTTATTAAACTTATATCGATTTTTGTACTAGCTGCCGGCATTTCGGCATTTTGTAAAAATATGCCCAGCAGTATTGCCACTGTTACTGTATCCGAATCCTTCGGTTGTTCAATAACCGCCTAATTTTCGCATTGAACTCTCATTGAATTCGAGCTTTTTTTTTAGAGAAACGATATGTTTTTCACTTTCTGATCGAGCTTATCACTTTTGTGCAAGATAATTTGGCTTTCACCAAAAGAGATAAAGCTTCTTCTTTAGATAATTTATTTGTGTCTGATTTAGCAAAACGCTGGCGGTATTTCGTAGCTTTTGATGGTGACTTCGATTTGATTGGTGACTTGGTGACTTTGATTTCTTTTGTTAACCTGCCTAGCAGCTTTAAAACTCATTTGGGTAGCATAAGCTAATACAGGCAAAAGGCATATCTATTATCTAAGTTGTAAGAGATAATATGTATGCCTTTTGCCTGCTTTTTTTTGTTTTGTGCTTTTGTTACATTCTTCCAATGAAACTTCTTTGCGTCCACGTTTCTCCTGTGTTGAGCGAAAAGAAGCTATCGATGAATCCAACCAGCCTTCGTTTGCTTTTAGGAAACGTCCTTCATGTCTACCGGACCTAGTCCAATGATTTTTAAATTCAAATGTAATTTTTTTTAACGTCCATCAAAGTTTTCCATCAAAGTATTTATTTCGGAAGGTTTTATTCGATCTTTTGCGTTGTTTGAAAAATGTTTGTATAAAATAAAATTAGAACATCTCTATTTTATGATAATGGAAAGAATTTTACTAAACCGTACTGAGCTCATAACTATATGTTATATTACTAATAGACATATTACACGGTGATTGATGACTGACGAAAACTTTCGCCCTAATTTATGCTTTCTTAAACTCTCACACGAAGACTCATCAGTCAGGAAATTGATAATATTTGATAATTGAAATTGAAAACTAATAATTTCATATTTACAAAACAATGTTTGACGTGATTTGAACCTTTCGACGTGAGTCATTTTTGCACTAATCAATCAGGGCAAAATCATTTGATTCATTAATCATCAGTCACCGTCATCACTTTCATTACTGAGTTTCGGTCTGCCGAGTGCAAGTAATTGTTACTACAATATACGTATGTAATTGGTTCGAATGTGCGTAACAGCACGTATTTCCTTCCAACCCGACTCCACCCTCCCTTCGAACGATTCCCACGCAGCATCGGACAGCACTCGACATTCGCCAGGCTCATTCATGTATAGCGAGGGCTGTTCACAATCTTCGACGCCCACGCTTCGAATGTCATTTCCAGATGAACTCTCTTCCAAAAGTTATCCACATGTATATATGCGCACGCATTAAAAGCTCGCACAAACCAAGCCTGAGCTCGTATCATTTCACTGCTGTTCGGTCTCATTCATTCGGGTTTTGTGAATGAAATGCATCATCGTTAAATCCAAAAAGCCATCGTGCGGCTGCTACTATCCACCGCCACAACCCGCTCGGAAATTATCGTAAAGACTCCAAAAGTAATCTAGGCGTCATCGATTACTTTTCATACAAAAACGAATGTGTCCGTTGAAAGCAAAAATAGAAAGCGTTCGAGACACGTACCCGGCTTTTGCGAGTCGTGTTTCTATGTAAAATGTGGTCTATACTTTGCGTATACTATACCGATAGAAAATAAATAAATTTTCTTCCTTAATTAAAAAAAGGAAGGCGGGTATTGTGATATTCCGAAAAAACTGTGACTTTTTCCGAAAAAACTGTGACCACTTTTATAATTATGGGCACAATAAGACGCCGTTGGATGCATGAGACAATAAGCGCACACAAGTGCCTTCTTCATAATATTGAAACATACTTTTTGATAAACAATAAATGGTTTTGTTTAAAATAATAATAATAGATAAACTTTATAAACCAAAGGTTCTGTTGAAATTCGTTCGGCTTAGAGAAACATAATTTGCAAAAATTTGGTTTTATTTCACATTCTATATAAATTTTTTGTGGTTTGGTTATTCAGATTATTCAAATGTATTTGTTAAACTTTTTAATAAAGTACAAGAACTCACTTTTTTTTTTCTTTTATATCTTGCCTTTTTGTTATGAAATATACATTTATGGTATATGGTATGGTAATAATACTTTAAAAAATTGGGAATACTTTAAAAAATTGGGAATACCTTAAAAAATTTAATTTTTTTCAATTGAAAAGTCTAGTTTTTCGTTATTGAAACTGTCAATATCATCTTTAAACACTAGCATTTCCTTTTTACTTTTTTATAAAAATTTAAGCAATCTGCTGGCAAACCTTAGAACATAGGTTTTATTAAAAAAGGATTTATTAAAAAGGGGTACATTCTATTGATTCATTACATTACTGATTACATTCGTACAATAATTTTCTTAAGGGGTGCTTGCTTTCTGCAAAACAAAAATTTACTATAATATAAATATTTTCACTGACCATTTTGTTTTCGCTAAAACGCGGGGATAGCATTTGGTCGTCTCATGGAAAATGGAAAAGAATAGGCTTAAAGTAATACAAAAATTTTATTATCTCAGATTTTGCCAAAATGTGTTTTGGTGGCCTTCTACTAAGAACCTTCTGCTCGAACTAAAAACCTTGTTTAGTTAGAAGAAGCCTAAAAGAAGCCTAAGAAGTTTACAATATCCATATACATAATAGAATCCTCTTAGCAATACAATACACGCTTATAGCCACGCGTCTTGATCCCATTCGAACTTTTTGATTGCCCGAAAGAACTAATAAGAAATGTTGTTTTGGTTGGCAGAGGTTTTTTGTGTTGCCAATTCAGACGGCACCAGAATGAAGTTCAATTTCATTCATGCGAATATACCCACGAGTATCGTGGCACACAAACTTATTGATTATATAACAAGTATTCATCATGAATGTTTTTTGTTTTGCGTGTATTTTTGTTGTAAATTCGAATTGTAGACAAACTAACGAACCTTAGGAATTTCATTCAGATCGGCGATTCATTCATCCAGGCTGCTGCTAAGCGCCGAAGTGAAAAAGTTGGCGTGGCGCACCCTTCCCGCCCGGTTGAGCATGTTCCGAAGTGCCACATTGACGCTGCTGCTCGTATTCATTTTGCTTCCGTTTCTTTGCTGCCTGGAAGAGAGCAAGCTTGTAAAATTAAAAGGGGGATGATAAATATAGTAGTATTGGAGAGGGAGCATTTTTTGGGAACATTCTTCAGAAACGAATCGGCCGAAAAACAACAACTTTCAAGAATGAGGAATTCATACAAGTCAGTTATCGATTCTAGGAGCCTTCATATGAATGAAAGGTCAGCCCATTTAACATGCACCAAAACCCTCTAAATCCGCGAATATAGGAACAGAATCTGTTATAGAGATGCGGGGGACCGGGGGTTGCGTTGGATTCAGTTAGATGGGGCTGATTTGGTTTACTTTGGCTTGAATTGGGACGCGTTGGATGAGGTCGGTAAACGTGTTGGTCTGCGCCACCCAGCATCCCACAGTTCAGGTAAACAGTCGCTGGAAGGTGGTCGAAGGTGGGTGGTAATGTGCTTCCAGCTTCGCCCTGTCGGCTACTCGTGAACAGAATCGGCAGATTTATAGCACTTTCAGGGGGACGGCCCCCTGACGGCTGGCTTGCCTGTTGAAGTAATCGATAGAGTGCCCGGTGTTGCGGGAAGTAAGGGTCTACCAGGCCGGCTCTTTTTCAATGAAAGCTTCGTAGGCTGATTAACTTATTGCACCGTTTGCGTCTTTCATGAACATTTCATTCATTCAGCCATTATAAATGAAGGAAAGCAGAAAAACAGAAAAGGAACAAGAAAGAGAGCAAAGCGGAGAGTATGAGAGAGAGAGAGAGAGCGACACGGGATGGCGAGAGGAGAAGAGTTTCGCGTAGAGCATGCGATTTCAGAATTCATGCTGTCGTGGAAATGATGTGTGAGGGCTGGCGGGCGCGCGGCCGGCTGAAATGGACAGACGCTGAAAAGGACGGAGGCTGAACGTAAGCCTTTTGTTGCCCAAAGTCATCGAATTGTACAGAATAGTAACCGAAGAGTAAGTAAATGCACAACAGCAACAATCCGAACGGATGAACTCTTGAAACGGAAGCATCCAGGCGAGCAGCCATTGGACGGGTCGCCAAACGTGTGTTTTCCAACGGCTTGTGAGCAGCGTAACGGTGTCAGGTGCTACGGCAGTGGAGTATCCATCAACGATAAGGTACTCAAACAGCGGGCAGAGCAACAGTAAAGCGCTGCGAAAGTGAAGAACCCAGTTTGATTTTAGCCCTCAACTTCGGCGAACACAAATGGCTGGGAAAGAAATACTCCTATAAAATAAACACAAGGGAGTTTGAAAAAGAAAGATTGAATTACAAAAAATATTTAAAACAACGTCATTGCAAACGGCACCGAAAACATTTCCTCCGTAAGACGCGAATTATTTTAAAGCGATGCAAAATAATTGTTGAATCAGACGATGTGAGTGTATACAAAGTGAATAGAATAGGTAAGAACCAGTCTGCTTTTAATCCAGCTGTACTTCAGCACTAACGCTGGTCTGGCCTTGAAATGGTTTTGGCAATTTTTCCTGCCATAAATATGAATTGAAAAAGGCATTTTTCCCGCACACTCTAGCAGTGCAACACCTTGTTGATCACTACAAGTGGGCAGCTATCAACGACTCAAGCAAATACGTCTAGCTGCTTTAAAACTGACAGAATCGAACTTGTTGAACGTTTCTAATATACGATTTGTTAATACATTTTCACAAGCCCATTTCTCTTACGTACGTACGCAGTAAAAAGACAATTTGTTGCTCTTTTTTTGAGTACTCGTAAGTACTCGTTGAGTAAATATGAAAGCAGCAGCTTGCTCAGTGCTACACGAAAGGGTGATATACAGGAGCTGCCGCTTCTATCACTCTTTGACTAGTGAACTGTTAATAGTAACTGTTCCCGCTTACAATATACTCGTACTTTGATCATTTCGTTTTTTTTACAACCCTTTTAAAAGGTGGTGCTTGAAATATTCCTGCCTTTTCTTACCTATGCCCTCTATAAACTTTAAACTCTTGCCTCAACAGATATTTAAAAATTGTTGGCTCTTTTGGAGTTCCAGTTTCCTTGAATCCTTTGAATAATGCGAATACAGCGAACAAAATAAAATGCAAATTGTTTAAAATATATAAATATTAAAACAAATTTATATATATTTTTATATAAATATAAAATATATAAAATATAAAGATATACCTACATAGTTTACTTTAACATTTTTCATATCGTATATACACCTCACCACCAAAAGCAAAAGCTATCTATATACGCCACTGGTCTTGTAATTCAAAATCCCGTTGGTTAAAATTGAAGTGTCCCAAAGAAAAGCGAAAAGAAAAAAAGAAAATGCGAAAATTACCATTCGAAAAACTGTAAATTAAATGTAGCAACAATTTTTTATAATATAAATGTATAAAAAAGTGTAAAATTATAAGAAAATGTGTAGCCTAATATTCGTTTATAATATAATTGTCCGACAAGGTTAGATGGTAAAATGATAATGTTCGGAATGAATTTCCGTTATCCTTTGTCAAGTTTGGTTTGGAAACAAACCGGTTTCGGTGTTATACCATCTGCACTGACAAGTTTAGCTGCAAAAAGTAGGCAAAAGTAGACTGTTCCGATTTTTCCCATTTTCCCAGTTACAGCCTATGATGACCAATTACCAAGTTTGTGCCTAGAGTTCATTACGACAACTCTATTCATTCTGGGGTGTAGGCGTGATTTCTACAGACAGACGGGCGGGCATAGTGCAGATAGTCCACGCCTCTTTTAAGGCATTACAAACGAAGGAACCATAAGAATATATGGAAAGGTATACCCTTCGGGTGTAGGTTATAAAATAGTAGAAAGACGTGATCCCAGTAGAATGAGAATGAGCGAATTGGGGAAAAATCTGGCATAGGCGCCGGGCGGGGTAGGTGTTTATCACATCTAACGGGAAGACGTTAAACTCTAAAATGGTTTTTCTGTTAAAACTGACATAGCCACGGACACCACCACCGCCGAACAATTAATAACTTTGAAAAGCTTTTACGGTCGGAAGTCCGTCCGTGGTACTCATATAGTTACAACCTACTATTTGAACGGAGAAAATAACATGTTGATATAATAAAGAGAAACTTTAATTTTTCGTCTTACAAATCGACAACACTTTGTGAATCGTCCAATGTCGTCCACTTTATCTGTACGAGTATGTATAATTTGGAGAATTTCTTTTAATAGCTAACATCTCCAGTGCCGGTATTTCATGTGAAGAAGGACAGGACAAATTTTCACGCAACAGTTAAAAAGGAACAGCGGACATAGAATAACAGCTGCCGAAAATTTCAAATTTTAAATAAACATGTTGAAAGCCTGCGCCCGAAAGCATGCAAAGTTGCGGACGTGTATTTGCTTAGGCAACAGCAGCGTTGCCAACAACGTGCTTTCTTTTTTGCCAGGCTTGGACCGTGCCAAGCATCTGGATGTTTTCATTATATGTTCGAAGAGAAGTCGCCAGAAAGTCGCAAGAACAGTCGGAACGAACGGAACTAGTGGGTGACGAATACCGACCACTGAAGGCCAAGTGGTCTGGCAGCTTTAAGGCAGACAGCACAAGAGCGGATAATGCGTGGGCTAGTCGAAGTAAACTTCATTCCAGTTTTCTGCACTTATCTTTTTCTCCCTTTCTTCTTGAGCACTATCTATTGCAATCAAAATTATCAGCACGCTCTCCACATTATAAAATACGAGGGTAGTCCCAGAAGTACTTGGGAATACAATGGCTGCGCTCAGGATAGACAATCAGTTTATGCTGCTTGTCAGCGAAAATCGTGTGCTCTGAATGCGTTCCTAATAATATGCCCAAATATTCGACACAGGACCAATTTTGTTGTAAGTTTTGTTGTTGTTGTTGCTTTCGGTCCAGGCCCTAATAAACACAAATTTTTTGTCGGTCCCTCTTGGGGCGGGGCTGGTGCCCTTTGAAGTTTCAGATTTAAACACCGATACACTGACACGGCAACACATTAGGCAACAGCGTAAAGTGATTGTGATTGTCGTTCCTAAACACAGCCCATGAAAACGCAAACAAGTAGGAGAGCGCTCTTACTGCGGCCTGGCCGAAGCTTATATACCCTAAACTCGCATCTGTCGAATCGATGATGTATACGTCTTTACTTGAATCAGGCACTTCTTGGACTACCCTCGTAATTACTCCCTAATATAGCAGGAACTAATTAAGCTCGAACATTACGCACCCTCTGCACGCCTCATGCCGTGTTCTGCACCCGTATCTGTAATTTTCGCACAACCAGCTACGCTCACACACGCCTCTCTTTTTTACCATTTTTTAGTTTTCGTTAGCTGGTAAGTAATCGCACATTATTTTTTGCACCGAGCACGCTATAAAAGTACTGTTGGCTCTCTTGCAAAATTGCTCGAACATTTGAGCCAATATTCACAAGAGTTATTTGCGAATCATACAGGATTATCAGATCCTCGTACAGCTGTGCGAGTGTATATGTGTACATATATGCGTTCATTCTCAGTAGACTCCACGACTTGCACTTCATACATACTTCAGTCCTCAGTCCTCAGTCCTCAAATTTGAACTCGCACAAGAGCTCTTGGGGCTGGCTCATTTTAGTGTAGGCCTGGCTACGGCCTTGGCCTCAACTCTATTTATATGTATGTCAACCGGTTAGCCGTTGCCACCTGGGTTTCCGCTCCTTTGTGTACATCAGAGGGCTGTGAGACGTCTCGAAAGATTCGAAACTGACAAAACAACATTTTTGCGTTGATGCAGTGCTACCATTTGATTTCTAATCAATCAAGCCGTGACTATCGGAAGCACATGTGGTACTGTTTTCAGCAGCGCTTCCAAAAGCAATGGAAGCATTTCAGACAACCCCCGAAACGTTCAAGACGTCTTGCACAAGCCTTCGAGACGTCTCAGGCAGCCCTCTAATGTACATTAACATGTCCTTACCATTAATATATTAATATTCCTATAGTTTAATAGGATGCTGATTGGTTTTGGAACGAATTTCCGCCCTCCAAATTTGGCCTGGAGACAAACCGGTTCCAATTCCAAGCCCCCTATGGGGTCATATGTACGAATTCAATCTGCTGCACTATCATATTACACATTTATTTATGCATACGCAATGTTAACTTGCTTTATTATTCTCTTAAATTTTCTGTAGCGTTTCAAAGCACCTCGATTCCTCGGGTCGGACTTCCTGAATTACCAGAAATACCAAACATATCTACATGAAAGCTTTAATTTAACCCTTAAAACCAAAAAGTAATATACCCGGAAGGAGAACTCCATAGCTCGCAACAGCAGCAGAAGCAACAGGAATACTAACCACGAACCAAAGAAAACAACAGTTTCTAGCGTCATCAAAGAGCAAGAAAATGACACAAGGAAGAATTTGGGTAAGGGACTGTTATATTGCGAAAATAGGAAAAAGTCATCCATTAGTTTACTTTAATTAAATCACATCCTTTTACACCACTGAGAAGTTCGATTGAGAGCGGAGAGTACAAACAACGAGTATAGATAGTAAAGAGATTGCATGAGCAAAAAGTTCGATTAAAAAAACTTGCAGGAACACCACACATTCAGACTGCGTCGTTTTTTTAAGAACTGAGCGACGTTGGCAGATAAGTTTACCCTTTCATTTTTCCTCATGTCTTTGGGATATTCGCAATTTCGTGTTTTGTTGGTGCTGCCAACGTTTCTGTCTGAAATTGGAACACGCAGTCTTATGAAAGTAACCGAAATACGCGACGCGCTAGCGCATAGCAATTAAAATTTTCAATTTGGACACGTGCTGGTTGTCAAACTGAAAGATGAGAAAGAGGGGTAAACACAAACATGTGTGGGCGCGGTTGAGCGCAGTGTCGCTCTGAGAAGAGCGCGACGCTATAGAGTCTCCGCACAACCAAACTTCGCAACGTCTACAGTCAACTTTTCAGTACGATTTGACGAGAGCTCTGACGTTAGAAGTTAGAAGTCACGAATGCTTCTATTCAATTCTCTCTTTGACGTCGAACTTCCACTCGTTGTTTTTGAGAAATTTTTGTTTGTATTGCAGAAACGTATTGCCACCTTTCATCGAAAAACCTTCATTTTCACTCAGGTTTTTCCTTCGTTTCACGAAGTGGTGGAAGTATTCGCTCATTTTGCTTGTGAAAAGGTTGGTGGAGGAGGATGCCAGGTACAGAACGGTTGATACATAAATGAAAAATGTGAACAAACTTCGCTAACGTCTGCGTTGTTTGTTTAAGGCTGAAGTCAAGCGAGAGAGCGACGTTTGACGTTGCGAAGTTGGTTGTGCGGAGGCTCATACTCGTATGCTGTAAACAGAACCAAAGCGGCGCACACTGGGGCAACAGGCCTTTAAATGTGGCAATAAATCCAAAAATGAAATAGCATGCACACTTGACCCGCTATTATTTTTCTATTCACAACTATCTCCTACAGAATAAAACAGATGAGTATGGTCAATACTAGAGCTGTGCACAAGCCGTTTTGAAGACAGCTAGGCACAAATCGGCACGACTGCTGTTTTGTGACGGCCGTATGAAAATCGCAATAAACAGCAACTGTTGTGGTGCCTTTACCCGACCGACATTCATTTTTACTGCTTGTTCGAAAATTTGCAGTTGCTGTTTTAATGTTGATGCATTTCTCTCTCGTTCCTTCTGCTTAATCTCCAAAGGAACGAAAGAAACGCAAACAACTCACCCTCTTTCCCTCCGCTCGAACTCGAAAGGAACGAAAGGCAAGCATTTGCGCCGCTCGCCACTCCGTCGATGGTGCTTTGTTATCACCAGAAGCGTCTTAAAACTAATTAAGAAATTACGAAGAAAAAACATCCTCTCTTTCCCTCCCGCTCAAACTAAAAAACCATTCTTATCTATTTTTCCATGTAATTATCGTCTTTTTCTTACTTTGTTTTTGTTGTAAATGGTCCACAAATTGTGGCCCCGAACAACGATTAAAAACAATGAAAAAATGTTCTGCCACATTTTCGAGAAAAACGACAAAAAAAAAGAAACGAAATAAAGGGAGAGGCACGCAATGCTTTTTTTCTAACTAAAAGCCTAGGAGACGGCTGAACGTATGTATGTATTTAATATGTTTGTGCATTCCGTGTGTGTATCCTCTCTTATATCTATTTAGCAATTGTTGGCATTAAAACTGTTGTGTCATTTTCGTCTGACAATTTTGTTTTTGTTTTCAGCGGAGCACAAGCAATAAAGGCTATGCACAGCTGTAGTCAATATCAATTTCTCAGCTTGTAGAGAGAATTATTACCACAGTAAATAAAATGGGTAATATCGGGTCCAAAATGTTACAGACTTTCAACTTATTTAATTATTATATTGTGTGAATTTGGGCCAAATCAGTCCATAAATGCGAATTTTCGAAAAAACCAACACCAGCTCCCCTTTGGGGGGGGGGGGGGTAATTTATTGCCAACTCTGAGGGCCCCAATGGGCGGCGTAGGGATTGTACACCTAACAACTGTCAAGAATTACAATGCTCTTTTGGACAACAAAACAAAAAATTATTACTCACCGGTAGAAGTCGGTAGCCAGCGATGCAAAACGCTGATGCCAGCTACGGCCTGTTTCGATGTTGGCGGCTTCCGTCACGGGTCTTGTTCTTCTTACAAGCGGTTTGTTTACATTTTCTAGCTAATGAAACGAAATTTCAAGCAGAAAAGAATTGCATTGCGTAAATATTGTGTTAAAAATAGGCAAAATATAAAGGAAAAACTAATATAGTAATTGCGTGGACATAACTATTTGTTATGTTTGACCATCGCAGCTGTAATTTCGTGCAGCCGACAAGCAATTGGGAGCGATGATGGCATGTCGTCAAATCGCCGCCGTGGTTTTGCTTATAGCAATACACGCTTATTTCGGATGCACAGTTATGCTCAAAGCGTAAGCACAGAAGAAGTTTCACATATATTTTGACAAAAAGTGGGATTTATTTTATTTAATTTCAACATTACAAACATAATTTCGAATTTTGTTCAACTGATCTTTAGTTTTAGCTGTGTGTGGTGTTGTCGACAAAGTGAAAAAAAATAATATGAATAAAAAATCAGATGTATGCAACACATGACTTCCTTATATGACTATTAAACTGAGTTCTGTATAAAATTCTACAAAACCATTTAAGAAAAGTGCTTCTTCCTTCGGCACAACCAAAATCGGAGGTACACACACTTAGAAATAATGTCCTTTTAGCATGCACATATCTAGTATCGTAAAAATATTTTTGGCTTAAATATACCGTTACACAAACTCTCCATTTTTGTTTTGGTTTTTTGCTCTTCTAAATTTTGAATCCAACATAATTTGGAAAGGGAAGATAATATCTGGTCGAATATCCCGTTGAATCTCCCGTTGCCGTACTATGAGCTCTGCTATTAACTACAAGAGCTACCCTGTACTCCTTACAGGGCAACACGTTGCGGCAGCGGCAGCGGCAGCGGCAGTATCTCTTTCTTTCGCTGCCCAGCAAAGTACAGGAGAACAGCGGCAGCCAGTCTGCTATTTGTTTATACCCTACACCCGAAGGAATAAGGGTATAATCACTTTGTGCGTCCGTCGTGACGCATTAAAGGAGGCGTGTCTGGTATAGAAAAATATACATATATATTCTAGCTCAGAATCACCTCCTTAATCGATTTAGCACAACGTCATGTCCGTCCGTCATGGACTTTTTAGACAATTTTGGACAATTTTATTTCCGAGTCCACCGTTTTAGACTTAAATATACTCCAAATGGGCGTGGTCCGCCCACTGGTGACAAAAACCATGATTACACGAAAACGAGTGAAAGCATCATAATGAAATTTAGCGGGAATATTCTCTTCTATTTAGAGCTCTCTAATGTCGAAAATGAAAAAAGTCTGACTACCGCCACGCCTAATTTTTAGGTAAACATTAATGCATCCAATTTAAGAGTTGAATTTCTCAGCTTGTAGTCCGAATCTGAAGCTGAAATTTCAGTGCCGCGTTTACCGTATTGGTAAACGTCATCGCACCAAAAATAGGCGTCACTTTTGGTCACTTTTTATCCTCACTTCGACAGATGCGGGTGTAGGGTATACGAGCTATGGTTAGGCCAAAGGTAGGTAGGTAGGTAGGTAGGTAATAGTGGCTATCTTATAGACACACATAGACCGCTATTGGGTCCGTTGTGATACCACATGGATCTTGTCCCTCCGCTCAATCAAACCATAAGGAGCTGTTTATGTAGCGAATAAGACTCCCTATTTTGAGACGCAAAAATCATTTGAAAATAGCCCTAGGCGTTTAGCATGGATGCCAATAAGGCAGTGCCCAGTCACGACTCCTATCACCGGCCTAATGTCTTCCTTGCCTAGTGAGAGAAGACTCTTGGAATTTTTTAGATGGAACTGAGGCCATATCTGCCTTGCAATACTGCAGATTAACCCCTTTTCCCATCTTTTATTGGCCTGTTTTACTGCGTCTTTAAAGAGCATGTGTTTACCAGTAGCCAAAGGCATACCCACATTTACCCAAAGGGGTGTAATAACCATTTCAGTTCCCAGACGAGCAAGCTCATCCGCGCGGCAGTTTCCTGGAATATCTCTGTGGCCTGGTACAAAGCACAAATTTATTTGAAGCTGCTCTGCCATCTCGTTAAGAGATCGGTTACAGCTTTTAACAACAGAGCCTCGCGGATTGCTATAACCTCCCCTTGAAACACGCTACAGTGGTCGGGAAGACGAAATTTTTCTGCTATGCCGCAGATTTCGGAGAAAATCCCACTACCTACTCTGCCGTCCAGCTTTGAACCATCGGTATACAAGTGGAAATATCCCATCGCTGTTCGGCATTGACCCAACGTCCGTCTTTCCTGTTTGGTATAAGTGTGCCAAACTTACGAGCTGGGAGAAAAGTCGGAGCAGTGTAGTCAAGATTCCTAAAAGAGGAGGATAGGCCTTCCATTATTCTTTGGTGACCAACGCTTCTGTTGGTCCACTCATATACTGCATTAAGCCTCACGGCTGAACATTTAACTACTAGCTTCCCCATTATATCTATTGGAAGAAGGTGTAGTAAAACCTCGACAGCTGCAGTTGGTGTAGACCTTAGTGCTCCCCCGATACATAAGCAGGCAGACCTCTGGACTTTCTCCAGTAACCTACAATTTGATTTCTTATCTAAGGAGGGCCACCAAATGACCACCCCATACAGCAGTATCGGCCCAACTACCGCCACGTACAACCAGTAAGTAATCTTTGGAGAGAAACCCCATTTCTTGTCAATGGCTTTTCTGCAGGAATAAAGGGCTACCATGGCTTTGCTTACCCTTTCCAAGGTATTAAGCTTCCAGCTCAGTTTCCTGTCCAGAATCAGGCCAAGAAATTTAGCCTTCTCCTGAAAATTGAGCCTAACTTCTCCCACCATGAGGGGTTCTATTAAAGGAATTTTATGCTTCCTTGTGAATAGGACGAGCTCCGTCTTTTGAGGATTGACCCCTAAGCCCCTAGGACCAGCCCATTTTAATATTAAGTTCAGGGCATCACGCTGAGGTATTTGCCCGAAGCCACTACCGCAAGATCATCAGCATAAGCGACAATTTTAAGGCCTGCCCTCTCCAGAATCTTTAGCAGCCCATCGACCACTTTATTCCCCAGAAGAGGGGATAGGACTCCCCCCTGGTGTCCCTCTCCACAATTTTCTTTTGATACGAGCGTCTTCTAGCCGCGCTTCAATAGTCCTGCCCCTAAGCATTTGACTGATGAAGGATACTAGCGGCTCCTCGACTTCTAGACATCTTAAGGCATTTAAGATCGCATTAGCTTTCACATTGTTAAAAGCCCCCCTCAATGTCAATGAAGGCTACAAGAGAGAATTCCCCCCAGCCTAATGTTTTCTCAATAGTGAAACCACTACCAAGGAATGTAGTGCAGTTTCTACCGACTTCCCTTTTCGATACGCATGCTGAGAGGAGGACAATTTCGTAAGATACTTTCCTCTTATGTGTAAATCGATGATCCTTTCCAGAATTTTAAGCAGAAAGGATGATAGAGTAATGGGTCGTAGGTCCTTACCAGTGTCATAGGAGCACTTCCCCAGCCTTCGGTATAAACACCACTTCACTACTTCTCCACTTCAATGGAATGTAACCTATTCGTAAGCAACTTTTGTAAATGGCCACCAGCCACGGTGTGACTAGATCTCGAGCATGTTGCAGCTCCACCGGAGCTATGCCGTCCGGTCCAGAGGACTTGAACGGCTTTAAACTGCCTATTGCCCAAGTCACTCTGAAGGCTGTGACCATATATTCCGGATTTCCTAAAGGAGAGTAGTAGTTCTCAGCATCGACATGTGTGCCTCTGTCACAGCTGATTCCCGGAAAGTGGGTGTTCCCCAGTACTTCCAGTGATTTCTCCCTAGAAGAGGTCCAGGATCCATCCTCCTTCTTCAACGCACCAACAAAAGTGAGATTGGAGGATAGAACCTTTCTCAGTCTACAGGCTTCCGAGGTGCTCATGATATTGCCACAGTAGGTCTTCCATGAGCATCTTTTTGCCTTTCTAATCTCTTTTTTGTAGGTGCTTAGTGCAGCCTTGTACTTGTTCCAGAGGTGAGACTCATTCTTAGCTTTGGCTAGATTAAATAAGAGTCTGCACCTCTTCCGCAGGTCAATGAGGCTAGGACAGGCCAAAGGTAACACTTTTATTTGTTTTGTGTTCTGTATTCCATTCTATCGTCTTTGAGGAGAGCTTACTCTCCGTATATTTTTTAATAAAATTTCTAATTACTGGAAAATTCAAGTCCTCACAACATACCTTTTTACCCCTACGCCGAAAGGCTTCTTTTACTGCTTACGTAAGTAACACTGTCGCGCACTCAGTACTTACTTCGGCGCTTTTTTGTAAGCGAGAAATGGATTCACAATACAAAAAGCCCATTAGCGCTTCTTCTGGTATACTTACATATTTTTATGAATTAGACTGTTAGAATATTTAATAGAAGAACAAAATATAGTCAAAACTTAAATATTATTCCATTTTAAATAATCGAAATAGATACTTAACCTGGTAGAATAACAGAATGGCAGTGATTAAGTTTCGCCCGTCTCACTTTCAGTTATGAGAGAAAGACACCTTACTTCTTTCCCCCCAAATGGCTGGGTCATGTGAAATCCCACCCTTATCTCTTCTCAAAAGCGATTACTTTTGAATTTATTCCAGCAACGCAACAACCAGTTTTCAACTCCTGCCCTGATTCTGGCTTTCGTGACTCTCACAGCTCTCAAAAGGTCGCTGCCTGTCGCCTGTGCTGGCAGCATAAAGTATCCGCAAATGCAACTTTCCTCGCTGGGACGTCAACAGGAATTCGGCGCGGGCTCTCCTGGCGGATCGAAAGAGACCAATATCGCCGATGGAGACACGGGCGGTACGAGTAAAAGCATAGCTGGTGCCACAAAGCATGGTGGTGCTGGGGAGGTATTGGTGCCAAAATCATTTCCTCTGAGTGCTCAGGAGCCAACGTGTGAGGAGTTGCGAGCTATGTGGATGTGAGTATACATACGAGTATCTCGCTCGAGACCGGGTGCGGTTATGCGTCATACGTCTGCCCTCGCTCCTCTGCTGTACTTTCAGATTTTCAAAGCGACAATCAAGAGCTGCCGAAATGACAAACGAAATTCCAACATATCGCGATCCTTTCCAATACAACGTCTGGAATCCTTACTATCCAACAACGCGGAACACAGGCGGGTATGTGTACACTTCCCTAATTCATCTTCATATACTAATGCAATTGTCCATTTTCCTCACTTGAATGTTTCTGAAGGTTGCGAATGGTGCCCCGTTACGTAGAACGTACACATTCTCCTGTTTTCGGACGTATCGTCAGTCGAGAGCCTGTCCTAACAAGGCTTCCCTTGAGACCTCGTCATATCACGGATATATCGCATTCTTCTGCGTCTTCTGCGCCCATTTCGGGGGTGGGTATTTATGGCTCCGAGGCGAAAGCGTCCCAGGTCGGCGCTTCTCCCAGACATCAGATGCAGTATCGCTTCGGCGGCGGTCGTAGTTCACACCCAATTGGAGGGGCAAACTCCAACTCAGTTGCCGTGCAAGGCAGCTTTCAAAAGCTCAAAGAGTTAATCTGGACCGAGCGAGTAAAGGAGTTGACGCAACAGCGTCGAGCTGAGGAGTTGGCGGCACGAGCTGCAGTACTCAAGGAAATTGCAAATGGACGATCGTAAGTTATACAGCACAAAAAATTATTGCATCTTGGCAATTACCAGCGTCACAAAAGCGTGATCCTTTCTGCTGCTCTGCAATATCTGCTATTGTTTGTCTCTTTCTGCTTTTTAAGTATCGATCCCAACAACTATAATCATCCCACAAACTCCGACACGCCGCTGATGGAGAAGAATCGTGGGCCGGAACAGGAGTCCTATCAGCAAAGCTCGGACCAGCGTCATTCCATCTTGAGTGCCCAATCCATGCACCAGAGTCCACAAAGCTCACGGCGTGGAAACGGTTCCGGTCATTCTCGCAGAGATGACAGAATGTACAAAGGCTCAATTTTCTCCGGCAATTCAGCCTCCACTTCCGGACGATCTGCCCGTTTACTCTTACCGAGCATGGTAGCCAGCACCAACCGTCGTGCAGACGGCAGCCATGAACGCGACATTGGCGGAGGTACCTTAAAATCGTTTCCCATGCGCTCTTCACACTTCCGCGAACGAAATCGGTCCCTCTTGAGAGACGTAAGTTTATATTTGCTAAAAATGAGGCAAAATGTTTAATGTTCATTTCGCAATGGAATTTTTCCCTTTTCTCTCTGCGGCAGCTACCAATCGCCCATGCGGAGCAATTTCAGCGCAGTCAACGCAACGAAGGCATGAGCTTGCGAAGTGCTTTAGGAGAAGAAGGTTTGATGTTGGGTCAATTGGTAAATGATCCCTTTTTCCCATTGAGTAGAGCAACAGCGAGCGACGAGAGAAATGAAGAACCGATTCAGCTGCTGGATCCTCGATTGACAGCGGGCCTACACGACTCAAGCTGGGCATTGAATAATGATAATGATGAGTACAATATCCCGTATATAGGTATGCGTTTAAGTACCCGTGAGCCGGAAAAAAATCTTGGTAAGTTTCTAGGACATTTCACGATTTAGATTTTGCCTCTAGACCTCCTAGTGTATGACCAAGACCTCCTCCTAGACCTCCTAGACTATATGGTAGTCGACCTGATCGCAGTGGGCGCTTCAGCTTTAATAGTGGGCGGTAGGGGCTCCGTCCGATTCTGAGGCACTTTCCCTTTTTTAGTTTAATTGACTTTTTAAAAACATTGGCGAATATTTAGGGCCAATTTCACAATGTGCTCAACGTCAAATTCTCTTACAAATTGACGTTTGAAAGCCCCGATTAGCACTTAACTAGACATTGAGAAAACGGCCCTTATAGTCCCAAGATAAAGTGCACTTTAGTTAGAGTATGCTCCAATTTTAAAGTATACTTCAAATTATAATAAATTATAAATAAAATTTATAGTCATAAATAAACTATAAAAAATTTATAGTCAGCTGAATTCAAATTGAATTGTGTACATTCTAAAAATGATGAATTTCCAAAAGAATTTTGACAACATATACGAAAACACTACTGCTAAAAATTTTAAGCTTTTACCTATTTTAAAGTTAAAGTCGACTTCAACAGATGAATAAAGTGAATAAGTAAATAAAGTCGACTTTAAGGGCCGATTTTGCAATGTCCAGTTAAGTGCTAATCGGGAATTTTAAACGTGAATTTCTAAGGGCCAATTTCACAATGTCCGGTTAAGTGCTAACTGGGACGTTCAAACGTCAATTTGTAAGAGATTTTGACGTTTGAAAGTCCCGATTAGCATTTAACTGGACATTGTGAAATCGGCCCTAAGTCGACTATGAATACGATAAAGTCGACTTTGATTAAAGTCTACTTTTTCCACACTAAAGTGCACTTTTAATATTACTATAAATATGCGCCGTTGAACTGGAAATTTTTAATAACAGGGCTTTCCAATAGGGACGGGTCGCTGTTGACCCAAATAATGACGAACGCACTTTTCAAAAATATGAAAATGTCAACGAAGCAAAATAACAAAGCAATATCGATGAGAATCGCTTTGTTCGTTGATTAAAAAGGAAGCCCTAAGTTTTTATATTTGAGTGGGTGGTAGTAGGTTGATAATAAAAAAGTTGACTATCTCTGTTCTAGTGGAAAATATTGAAAAAAAAATTTTCGAAATGAAAAGGAGTCCGGTGAACATAACAAGTACGGACCTGCGCACAACATGGTCCCTTTCTACCATTCATGATTTCTCTTTAACACGATAAGAGTATTCATCTGTTGCGAACAATTTGTTTATTTTTTCTCTCATATTTTCTCAATAATTTGAATTACTAGCTGTTGTTGTTGTTGTGTTTCTTGTTTTAGACGGGCTAGAGGAGCTAGAGGAAGACAAGTACTAAATACGGCTTATTGTAGTAAAGCGTCGTGATGTGTCCTCTGCGCAAAGAAGATAAATAGTAGCCGGAGAACATGTAAGACTAGGTGATGATGGTGAGGATGCTGATGACGTCAAATTATACAAGTCGTTATTGCGGATGGAGGAGAAACAACTAAGAAGTCAATGTATTCATTCCACTGACAATTCAAAGCTTTATCCTGGACAATAATTTTAGCAATTTAGCGATTTTTTAAGGATATTGTAAGCAATCTTAATTTTATGTATGAAGATGATTACGATAATAAGCCAATCAATCATGTAAATAATTAAATCGAGGAACACTTATAGCTAAACAGAACAGCAAGTAGTCCTCTGTAAAACCGCTTCCAAAATGACTCATCGCATTAGATAACAAAAGCCCTTATTATTATACCTGGTACGTTTTAAGACATGTCCTCCCATCAACCTATCGCACCGGACGTGTTGCGGGAACCAGCAGAAAGGAGTCTTTAATATTTTCCAACCGATCGCCGGACTACTTCTGCTTCAGCTATCATCTAATTTGACGCCTTTGACGCCTCTATATCATAGCCGTTAAACGGAATAATACTGTCTATTTAACATCTACGTACAAGGTATAATAATTTATTTATGCTTCTTCCGGCTCTACAAAAATAGTGTTTTTCGCAACAAAATCTCGGTTTAACTGGCAAGAGCCGAGCAGGGTTTGTGCGCAATTTTCATTCAGGGTAATAACTATTTAGACATAGAGTATATAATGTAACATCGACTATTAGCAATAAAGTAGAGTTAAATGCCAGACCATAACTACATTCAAGCATATCGCTCAGCGCCACGCTTGAAAACCTCATGAGCAGATAGAGAAGGCCTCTTTCTCGAACTCACTAAATGGTGCCAAATCCGTTGTTAGCAATAAGACTATCGTAACCCTGCTGTACCTCATTTTATGTTATGCCTCACTTTTATGCTAAATGTTTTTATTTGTTTGCGGAGAAACACGTAAATTTGCCATTTTCTCTTTAAGAGACTTTACCATTTTTTCGTGCCGCCTTCGTCGGCGATCTCTATCCACGCCTCAACTCATTTTATGGATGTCGAACTTTATTTTTGTCTGAACTCCGCATTTTCTCTGCCGCATTAAGGCAAAAAAAATGACAAAAAGTTTATGTCACCGACAAGCTTTTAATTATGTAAACTTCAGAGTACTGCCGTTTAAAGCTTGAGGAGAGCGTAATAAATCTAACGAAGTATGTCAAAACGTAACGGAAAACGTAACGGCAAACATTTTTCTCAAGAAAAAAAAATGTTCTCTGATCGGCGAAGTCCGTATCGAAGTCGTAAGATCATTGCGTTAAAGTTCTGGAAAGAATTTGCTTATGTTTCTTCAACTGCACTGCTTGCCATTGGACAGGACCGAATGCAGTCGGCATGAGTTCAGTGAAAATCGAATATCGATTTGAAGTTGGCTTTCTTTTTCTACGTTTTCCTCATGTACTGTCGAATCGAAAGTGACATCATTGTAACAATCACATCAGACTATACATATAGTATATTTCACAAGTTGACAATAAATAGGCACATTTTAAGCAAATGCTACATAATAGGATAAGTACAACCAAAAACAAAAAGCTATAGACAAACTATTTAGATTTTACGATAACAAAAAATTTAAAATTCCAAAAATAGATTTGTTAAAATACTAATTACGAATAAATAGTATTATGTGCATGTACATAACTTAGTCCAATTTATATATATATCTATATACAGGGTGTCCCGTAGATAAAGAAAAACCCGCTGCTCAGAAAAAAAAATATAAAAAAAATATTTTCAAACTTTTCTAGAAGTTATGCCACTTTAAACAAAATTTTTTTTAAGGCCCATTTGATAAGGCCCAACATTCACGGATATTTTAAAAAATCCACTGCTAATTCCCAAATTTGTGGTTGTAGAGTCCAAGAATGTGATCATGGGCAGCAAAAAAAATGTTTTTAAAAAAGTGGCATAGCTCTTAGAATAGTTTGTAAATAGTTTTTTAAAGTATTTTTTCTGAGCAGCTGAGTAGGTAGCCCCTACAAGTACACGCCAGGGTATCCATTATTTACCGGGCACCCTGTATATCCCTGCACAGTGCTTGCATGATCTGTGTCTTTTGCAATCTTCTAATTTTTATTCAATATCCACCGGACGTACACAGACAGCCATACAGAAAAGTATAATAAAAATCAAAAATCTCATATAATCTGCCGAACCATTTGAGGTGGTCAAAAATTTGTTTAGAAGGCTTTTAGCAATGCTCATCGACCAATCGACGCTAACCATTCGGAACGTCGCATCGTTTCAAATCAATTGTGAAGTACTCAAACGAACTATGTATGTCCCAAAGAGACATACACATAGACATACATACATACATACATACATACATACATACATACATGCCCATATTCACATACATGTGCGTATACATGTATAAATATAAATTCATATGCAATGCAAAATACACTAAGAAAAATAATTAATCAATTTAAGAAAGTTTAGCAAGCATTGTTTGGAAGTCATGGAAGTATGTATTACATACACGTACATATATACGTATATAAATATATATACTCAACATGTTATCAGCATAACAAATACTTTGTAGCACTACAACAAAATATACGAGTATTTAATATATTATACTTACTGAGCTTAGCACGTTAGGAACCACACTTGAGTCTCTATAGCTTCCATGTGTCACGACAGTCGAATTATACTCGTACAATACATACATATCAATAGGTTAGCCCCTGAAAACAGTATTCCTCAAATTTTAATCGCGACAAATATCGATTTTATGCACGATGACAGCGTTAAAAACATATCTCATACGTATTTAGAAAGATTCTACACTCTAAAATTTCTTCCGGCAAAGAAACAGTGTTTGATTAGCGTCAAAGTATCCTCAAGCTTATCTGTTTTTTGTTGCAAGCGGTACTTGGAGGTATTTTGACAGTCATGTAAACTTGCTCCTACATATCACATCTGCCAATAACACAACACGTTGAGGTCTGCTATATACTATCGCTTTCTTATAATGATGTTTTGGTAGCGAAGACCATGAAGAATATGTGACGAATGGACGAATGGTTCTGTCACATGATTTGAATTTTATTGTCTGTGCATTTAAAATTCATAAATATCAGGGTTTTTTAATTTAAAATGATCATTTTGATTCAAACAAATGTCTCGCACAGAAAGTGAGGCAAAGGGCTGGAAAGGGACTGCTGGTGGTGCTTAACGTGTTAATATATCTTCGTTTCTAAACATATAATATTGTACTCGTTGTGCTGTATTTCCCATATTTTACCTATTAATTTTTATTATCATCATTATCATCATCATCATCGTCGGCGTTACAAACGGGATCCGGTCCTGGGCCAGGAATCCTGGCCTCCTTAAACAGATCTCTCCACCGGTCCGATTTCGAGCTGATGTCATTCAATTAGGGTCTCCCTCGCTGGCGTGTCCCATAAATCCTGTCACAAAGGACTTTTCGGGCAGGCTTCTCTTCGCCGAAACGGGCTAGGTGCCCGGCCCACTAAAGTCTACCAAATTTGATTTTTGGGATCACATCAATATCACGTTAAATTTCATACAATTCGTGATTGTATCTCCTCCGGGATCGTCCCTCCTCAGATAAGGGGTCAACTATTCTTTTTAAGATTTTTTTCTCGAACGCGGTTAAAAGGTCGGAGTGCTTTTTGCTGAGCACCCAAGTCTCGGATCCATATATGAGTAATATCATGGTCCATACTGGTACTATAGTGGTCTTGTACAGTAGTACCTTAGATGTTATGGTAAGGTTTTTGGACTTAAAGGGCTTCGACAGACTGAAGTAGGCTTTGTAGGATTTGATCAGCCGGGCGCGTATTTCTTCTTCGAAATTGTTGTCAGCTGCTGAAGGATTTGTTATAGTTGCATTTGTTATAGATGTTATTTTCGCCGACAACACCACCATGTACTTCGTCTTTCCTGCATTGATGTGCAGCCTCATGTATAGGACATAAAATGTGTTTTCTCCAGTCGACTGGCATTTCTTCATGTTCCCATACGTACACGATGATGTTATGAATTGCTTGGTGTAGTGCTAGTCCTCCGTGTTTTATCCGCTCAAGTGGAATACCATCGGCCCAGAGGCCTTGTTGAAATTTAGCTGTTTTATGACATTCGGTACTTCCTCCATGCTGGGTGGCGGCAGCATGGGCTCTACTTCTTCACTGGTGGAGCCTCTAATTCTTCGGTGAGCTGATCGTTGAGCAATTCATTAAAGTGCACTTCCAATCGCTACACGATGGCTTCGGGATCGGTGATCAATGCGTTACCGTGTGCGTCCTTGCAGTGTGTGCATCTTGGTGTGTATTGCATCATACCGCGAACTTTTTGTTAGCACTTCCGCGCCACCGATGTGAAGTTGGCATACGACGAATTCACTCAGCATACGGCGAGCTCAAAATAGCAATCGCAGTTGACCAATCAAATCGGGGTTTTATCTTGGAAAAACTGACACAGGTGGTTTTCGCTGTCCTTTTAGCATTTATTTTTTAGCAATGCTATATAAAATTAAGCATTTAACTGGGCGCCTAAATGCATACCACATTAATTTTTCCCCCGGCGAATGGTTTTGATAGGTGGGCATCGGTTGTTGCGAGACGGTTTCTAACTTCACACAAGTTTCCGCGCCTGGTGGTGGTGTCCTCGCTCTCTATATCGTTCTAGTTCACTAAAAAGATTGTTTTCCCACGCCGTCTTCTTTCCTCTGTGAACCCTTTTCTCTATTCTTCTGAGCTCTTTGTATTCTTCTTTGCATACCCGCAATCTATAAGACTGCTGGTATCCTGGCAGTCAAGCCGTCTTTCTAGCTTCAAGACTTACTCTTTCCTTATTGAGCTCTTCGAGGGCTCTTGGAGTCCGAATCGAATCTCGCAAAACAAATGCAAACGCTCGTTGTAGTCTAAAATTCAAATAGTCTATGTTGTTGTAATTTGAATAAGCCCTTGCGAGGAGTATAAAACACCGCCCCGCAGACCATATCTTTTTAGAACAAGGGTTTTCCTGTCTGGATTACTGAAATTACTTAAAGTCTGGGCTACGCAAAGAAGACAATTATACGTATAGATTTGCATAAAGCTATTGAAGGGACCGCTATTGAAGGGACTAAGGCATTTTTTATGCCAATAATCAATTTACATTTTTGGTACAAAGAAAAATTCTGCACAAGAAATAGAAAAAATTCCGTTTGCCATCAATGTTTACATTCACTGTTGATATATTTCGTGTATATCCAGTGCCGATGTAGCTCGATCCAGATCCGAAGCCAATAATGTACCACGATCCAGTCACCCATCCCGATTCCGATCCCGATTAGTTAGAAATGTCTGATTATTTAATTATTATTTATTTTTTTTATTCAATATTCTTGTATTCAATTCAAAAGCAACAATCTACATACATATGTATGTAATTTAATTTTCACGCACAAATCAGTCGGTCACCACATACTATCTATCTATATTTTCGTACCGGGATTTGTGCAGGTTTTACTATCCTCTATATAGGATCAGATTCAACCGCATTCTACTAAAACTACGACTAAAAATTCTAAAACATAGTGTGTACGTTTAAGAAACATTAAACTCATTAAAAATGTAACTCTGTACAATTATGGATGTTAAATACAAAATCTATATAATAAAAGCTGACGTATGTTTGTTTGTTTGTTTAAAGCGAAAGATCTCAAGAAGCACTGAACCGATTCGAATGCGGTTTTCGACATTGTGTTTTATTTATTAGTGGTTGTAACATACATAGTTTTGAAAATTTTTCCCTCTGATCTTTTTTATCGGGGAGACCCGAGAAAGTGGCCAAAAGACTTCGAAACTGCTAAAACCAAAAATCGTTTTTGGTTTTACGCTGAACTTACAACAACAGATTCAATGGAGTTTTATTGGTTTTATAATGGTTTTCGCTGCGAAAACAAGTTTTGCGCTAAACCGAAGCAAATGACTTAAACCACTTTTAAAATTAATAGAATGAAAAGGCATAGTATGAGACGAATGACTTAAGCCAATAAAAATCATTAATATAATATTCAAATCAAAATTATCTTAAGTCGGAGCTTTGGCCACTTACACCCAGAGAACTTCAAACGCAGAAAGATTTGGTAATCGGGTCAGTGTCGGATTTGCTGCAGATTTAAATCCTTTCCTGCTGTTATTTATAAACAAGTAACAATTGATGCCTTGAAGGCCAAAATTATTCGTGTTTTTTGTGACATATGGCCAATGGTGGTAAAAGTGGCTGAAACTTGGATGTCCAAAATGCGATTCAACAGCCACAGTGACGATATTCCTGAAATGATTTTCAAATGTTAATGTCATGTATAGATCGTTCAAGTAAATAGACGTTCAAGAAAGGGCAGGCGAACTTCTCACGGCAAACTCTCACTTTTCGAGTTTCGAAACTTTTCGAGTTTCTCATTCAAAGCAGAAAAAATTAATTGATTGCAAAAACAATTCAGCAATAAGTTTTTTTCTTATCTTTCAAAATATTAATGTCATTAAAATCAAAACCATTTAAGGTTTTATCGCATATGAATTCCCTTTTTACATAAATCTGCAATATTTTTTTAAAAATAAGTCTTCACATATACCAACGTGAATTCTTATCGACTCTGGCCTGCTAAATAAAGCCAATATAAAACAGTGGTACAACGTAGTACAACGTAGTACAATATAAAACAGTAGCACAACGTAGTACATGCTCTCAAATAGTAGTAAAATACTACAATTGTAGTACAAACGACAACGCTGGCGGGAAAGCGAGTGCTCGCTGCAGGTCATTTGAATAATTCGAAACATGCGCTTCTAGGCGACGGTTGTCGGATCAGGCCGCAGTAAACCGGGCACGTGGCAGTGAAGACGCGATCGCTTCAAAACGCAAGCAGGCCTGAAGAAGGCTGTCGTTATAGTTATCATTTAAAAAATTGTAAAATGCACTTAGAAGAAGTGTATCGAAATCTAAAAAAAATTAAATTGCTGTAGTGAAAAAATTTTAAAGCAGAAATTTCAAATTATTTGTAAGCTGTGAATGTGAAAGGAAACTTTGAGTGGAAGAAAACAAAGAATTTCGTAAAATACAATGTTTGAAAAATCTCCAAATATTTATAAATGGAGAAAAAAATAATTAAAATGCATTAAAAAGGTTTCGAAGAGAAATAAAATTTATTGATCTGAGGGCAGTAAACAAGTCAAAGAAACCAAAAAAGCTTTTTTGCACTTTGAAAAACTTTGCTTTTTTATAACCTTTTTGCTCTTTAAAGTGACCACAACTTTGTAGAAAACCCTTTTTGAATAAAAATCTACGGCCGGGTAATAGACTTTAACAAGCAAATAGTGGTACACTCAAATCAGTATAAAAAGTTAGAATTTTTATCAAAATTATTCTTTAAAGGTAAGTAGCTCAGCCTTCCAGGAATACAAAAATCATAAAAACTGACAAAAATATGAATGAGTTATCAGGACTATAACACCGTCGACGGAATTAATAACAACACACTTGAAAAAACCTCACATTTACATCCATTAACATACTTGGAGAAAAGGAAAATTTACAGCCAAGCATGATAAAATTGATAACAGGTAAAATTGTAAGTATTATTCATAATAGATTTTACCTACTTTACAATATGCAATGAATATAAAATATATATATATTCTACTAAAGCGCTTCGCGCAGTTAGATGTTAACTTTTGAAACATTGTGTTTTTTAAATTAAAGAAATTCTAATGAATAAAAATAGCATAAATTGTAAATTATTACTGAACCAAATTAATTAGAATGAAGGGTCTTGGAGCCAAATTATGTAAGAAATCGTTAATAATTTGTCTCTTTTTGTAAAAATTACAACGCAAAATTCGGGTCTTCGTCATTCAAAATTTTAAGCTGAAAATTTTTAGAAGTATAAGTTTAGGTGCTGCTGAAACAGAATTTAGATAAAAGGGCATAAAATTTTAAGGTTTTATTGTTTATAACTTTCAGTAATAAGCTTTAGAAAATAAAAAAGATTATAAAAATCCGTTCATAAAACATATGCGTAACGTATTATGCGCTATAGTTGCATTAATAAAGCAAAATATGAAAACTTCAAGCCGAACCTTTCAAGGTCTCTAAAACAATTCGAAGTGGTCTAAATAACGTAACCATTTATAGATGCTAGTGTTCGCCCAGGATTGAAATTCGACCAATAACAATTCCCAATTTGAATTCTTTTTATTAAAATTGAATAAAACGTATTAGCCATTTGGCCATTTTTTTTCGCCATTATTAGCCATTTTAATACAATTTCTTTTGTAATTAATTTGTCTGTTTCTGTTTGGTTAGCTAAACGGAAAATTTTAAACTTTTTATTAAATTCCTGAGTATTTTATGTTTTTGAATTTTTATCATTTTTGGGAAAAAGTATAAAGCAATGTGCTTAGTTTAAGTCTTAGTATCGTAAATCAATAAATGAATAAGTAAATAATACTTTCTATAAAACTTGTTGTTGTTGCCGAATAAGAAGTGAATAATGTTAAGCGTTGGAATTCACTTTGCTCATAAAACTAAGAAACAGTTTCACAATCATGCAACTGTTTTCTCTGCGATGTTTTTATTTCTCTTTTCCCTTCTTTATTTTTCTCCCTTCTTCTTTTCTTTTGTTAGTATTAGGTACAGTCATACAAAACCCAAAAATGAATGTTTGAGGAAAAAAGATAATTTATTTCAAAAATTTTTTGAAATAAAAGTAATTTTTAAAAGTGAAAAATAACAGTTAACATCGCACCACGTGCAAAATCCGTTGCATGATATCTCCTATCGATTTAAACAAAAACAATTTTTGGCTAAATCACCTTCGAGTGACCACTTTGGAGGGTCGCCACCCACCTCCCAACACGTGCCAAAGCGGAGTCTTGATATTTCCTATCGATTGCAACAGCAATAAAAAGCAATAAAATACTCGTACATGGTAAACTCATCCGAGGAGCCCTCACAAACACAACCTGATATCTCCTAATCCAGGTAAAATATCTCTTCCGTTTTTAAATAGCTTTTATGCACTCACGCAAGTTGGGCGAAGTCGTCAATTTGTTTGAAGAATTTTTTCTGAAGGTGTAAACAATTTTACGATTGTGGTCTTTTTGGGTGGGAGGGGGGGGGGGGGGGGGGGTTTCCCTTTTGAAGTTGTGAAGAGTTTTGAAGCTCTTGCTGAGTGCTATAAAATGACATATGTATTTCTTAGTGCATTTTAGTTAAGTGCAGTTCTTTTGAGTGCGATTTATTTTAAAAAGTCAGTCTTTTTAACATAGAACTTATTCTTTGGTGCAGTAGAGAAGAAAAGTATGTAAAAATCGGTATACCTTTTATTCAAATTAGATTAGATCAGACCACTGTCAAAAAAGGGGAAATTTTTATCCGTCATTAGATACCGAATTATATATTTTTGTGGAATTTGTAGCACTGTGTTACAAACATTATATTTTGAAAGCTATTTCTGGATATTCTTAAAAACTTTCTCTTTGCTGTTTACCGCTTTTCACAGCTGGTAGAAAATAATCTGTCATTATTAATTATTCAATATTAACTAATATTAATCATAATAATTGAATTTTCTTCTCTCTTAATAAAAAATATGTATCTCATAACTCGCTTCATTAGTCGGATAATGTATCCAGATCCTTGTATCCTTTATTCTATTGATACATAAACAGTGTTATGTTATGTTACAATTTTGAGCCAGAGTCTCAATTCCAAAGAAATTTACTTTGCTATCAAAACTTAGGATAAAAATTTCCCACGCTTTTTGTCTAGACTGCGGCAGCAAGTGTCCGGAGCTGAAGGAAACCATCCATCACCTTTCGATATTGCTGAAAATTTTTTCGGCTTTAGAACTTTTAATTTCGATTCAGCAAAATTACCGAAATCGTATTAATACAAATAATTTCCAAAAACTATTCCAAAAACTGCGCGATACTTTAGCAATATCATAGAGTGAAATAATTCCGACGAAGCACTATATGCACAGCCGCCCCTAAGGCACGGGTAAGTGGGGATACCGCTCCGGGCCCCGCGCTTAACCCTCAAACAGTTGGGTCCATTTTCTAACTAAAACGCTCAGTATATACCCGGGTAAATTAATGAACGTGGAAGGAATATGAATAAACTTAGAAACTTCATATTAAAAAATTTTAAAACTGATTTTAAACTAGCTTCCTGATAAGCTAGAGACTCGAAATTCTAGCTTGAATAGCTCAGACTCGAATAGCTTAGAAATAGCTGACAATGCAATAATATGCATTGTCACCACTTAAGGGCAATAAATTTTGGCCCTTTCAAAATGGTCGCTACAAATTTTAAAATTGATTTTAAACCAGCTTCGCGGTGAGCTGGAAACTCAAAATTTTAACTCAGAACTAATAGACAATGATATACTCGTATTGAGCATAAACTAACCATTCACGCCCACTTTGAGACGAGAAATTTGAAAAAATTACATATATTTGACATTAAAAATAATTTTGAAAATATTGTGTATATTTCACATTAAAAAATATATTCAATGTGTCAAGAAATGTTGAAAAAATGTGGTGTTTTTAAAATTTTGAATAATTTTCGTTAAACTTTTTAGTTCGTTGAAAAAACATTTTATAAAATACATAAATTAAAAATTTTTTTTTGTTATTTTAAAACTTGGTATCAAAACATTGTCTTATAATTTCCGCAAATTTTTTTAAATAAATTTTTGAAAGTTAACATTAGATATTCTACTTATTAGCTTTTAACTAGTACTTGGTTTATTTTTAGAAAAGGCCCCGCAATTTTAGACTTTCCCCGGGCCCCGCCAAACACAGGGACGGCCCTGACTATATGTACTCGTAGATCGTACATCGCAGATTTCCAAGAATTCAATCTGCCGTCCAAAAGTTCTTGAACACGTGCACTCAAGTTATTATCATATTTACATACGAGTACATACGTTCATACATTCGTTCAAGTATATTCGTATAAAAGCCATGCTTTTTATATTGCCTTCACAAATTAATGGGAATTATGTACTCGTATCTTAAATTTTTTATCGAAATATTTGGTTACAGATTTGAATTCGCCTCACATTGACATTCACAATGACAGATTTGAATGCGCCTCATATTGACATTGAATGCGCCCTGCTTCAGGAGATTCTCATCATTCGGAATAAAAGTGTTGAACGCCAAATTTATGTTTGAATCTTGGCATTCCGTCCTTCAATATTTCTAGCGTTACCTCAACTCTTCCTCAAGCAATGTCATCAGTGCACCGCAGCCTATCGTTTGAGTAGAAAAGATTGTAGGTGATTTCTTGATTTTTTGGGACGTGAAAACTTTGCAAAGAATGAATTCTACCGCCAATTCTTTCAGTGGTTCAACGAAATACTTGTGATATTTTTTTACATAAATATATTTTCTACTCCGTTCGTCATTTTCCCGGGTGTGGAGGTCCGCTTTGTTGCATACCCTTTCCGCTGCATACTAGTACAGCTAGTACACAGTTAGTATGTCAAACATTTTCCCATTTTAGTGCTTTTAACGAGTATTATGAGCTGACGACGACTTCTTTCCATTCAGGATGCTTCGGTTGGCTTTGATCGTGTGTGATCAAACGAACGAGTATGCGTGCGTGTATTGATGAACGATACGATTTGTTCCGTTGATTCTTCTCCACCACTCCGACGGATTTGACGGCTTTGGCGTGCTTCCTGCTCATTTATTTTCACCTGACACAAATTTTAACCATAAAAGATTCCTATAAACGGCATTTTTAAAAACTGTTTGGAATTAAACAGAAACTCTTTTTACGAAATATTTGCGTCTGCCGGCTTTTACCGTTTTATCGTATGATAACAATGAACAACAACAAAATTCTGCCATTTAAATATTTCCAAATAAAGTTGGGGAATAGAAAATAGAAAATAAAAACTTCCAAAATGTTTGGGCATTTCCTGTTTTCTAATCATGAGCCACAGAGCCCACTCGACAACCGAATTACTCACAATTGACCGGTGGTCAATCAATTTGATTTTCTTGCGATAGTTCAGCTCGGACGAGTGTGTAGGTCTGTTGTTTATTGTTGCTTTCAGCTTTATTATTTCTACTCTCTATTAACAATTTTATTTTAACAGAGGCCGAGTGCCTCGCGACAGACAGTCGCTCAAAGGTAAACTACCTTTAAAGGCCGAATGCCTCGCGACAGACGGTTACTTACGGGTAAACTTTCTTTAGAGGCCGAGTGCCTTACGACGAATGGTCGTTTACAAATATTCGGATTTCCAGGTATTTTACACCTATCTTAAAGGCCGAGTGCCTTACGACAGACGGTCGTTCACAAATTGTTTTTTATACAGTAAAAAGAGCATGGCTCAGTTGCCAGCCAAAAGAAAGAGCAACCGTCTGTCTCATTTTTCTCTCGACGAAATGAAATTCGTACGTATTTTGAAGTACGAAGACTGCTCTGGAATATTTTGTTCTTTACATATAACAACTCCTTCGAAAGCTGTCTTTTAATACTATTGCAACATCATGCGCATCATTTATTTTATATGTATACCATATTTGTTTTATACCAGTATAGGTTTATAAAAGTATTCCCAAACGTTCCTTGACTCAGCGTTGTTTAAAGCCTGGATTCGAATCTTATTATTCACTGCCCATATTTAATTGCATATATTTGACGTAATTGGACAAGAAATCGCTTACATCATCTTCACTATTTACATAATTCTGCGTTCTTATGCCGCATACATACATCTTGATTATATAGCGCGTTTTCAGTCTACCCGACATGCCTGTCCGCTGCCACTTATGTGCTTCCTACGAAACACATAATTAAGCCACCCACACGCAAATCGCAAGTGTCCTCAGCACTTCATGCAAATTTATACCGATATCAGAGGAAATTGCATTCAAACACAATACAAACACGATTAACAAATAACAGCATCAGCTGCAGTGTTGCAGAAGCCCAAAAGGTATCGGCTCATCTTTCTTGGTGGCGGCCTTGCTGGTGGCTGGCTGTAATCAAAATAAACAGAAAACTGCATAAATTTGCAAGAAATCAAAATTGAATTTGAGTTAAACGAGATGCAGGCGGGGTCTGTCGACCACCGAGCGAGGTGTGACGATAATCTCAAAGTGTATTATCCATCATTTGCATTCTCATGAGGGCTTAAGTTTACCGTAGCACAAACTCTCCAATTTTGTTGTTGCCGTTTTTAGCGCAGACCCTAACAACAAAACCGATTTTACTCGCTCTCGTCTGATTTAAGAGTTAGAGAGAGCCCTTTAAGAGTAGAGTTTGAAATTTGTCCGTCTATTACAAATATCTTTCATTTATACTAAACAACATTTTATCCAAAATCCTGTACTTTTCAAGAAAACTTAAATTTTTAATTTTTAATACTTTTTTTACCGATTCTTTAGTTTTTTTCTCTATAAAATGTATAATTAACCTATACAATAATGTCAATACTAAGAAAGCATAGATTCTTAGCTTTCTGCAGATATTTTTTTTACCAGTATTGGTGCAGGATTTCAGGAGAAAACGCATTTTTCAATTTACAATCACGTAAGTATAAAGTACTTTTTAAAATTCTATTTTGTTACGAGTACATTTTGCAATACGCGGAAAAACCTGCATGCAAAAAACTTTACATTACCGACAGGATTCTGCTGGTTGAGTGTAATGATTCCTCCCGCGGCCGAAGGCCGCCAATATGCGGAAAAACCTGCATACAAAAAACTTCACACTACCGAAAGGACTCTGCTGATTGAGAGTTATGATCCCTGCCGCGGCCGAAGGCCGCCAATACGCGAAAAAACCTGTCTGCAAGAAACTTCACATTCCGAGACGATTCTGCTGGTTGAGTGTTATGATATCCGGAAAAACCTGAATGGAAAAACTTCACATTACTGAGAGGATTCTGCTGATTGAGGGTTATAATCCCTGCCGCGGCCAAGGGCCACCACACAGAAAGACCCTGAATGCAAAAAGACTACATTACAATAGTAGAATTTAAAAAAGGGCTTTGTACTTACGTGATTGGGAGATTTAACATTCATTTTCTCCTATGCTTCACCAGTATGCTGCACCGATACTGGTGAAAAAATATGCAGGCGGTGGGTGGGGCCACCCCAAAGGAGTCACACGGTGGTTTTTTGACCAAACAATTTTTATTGCAGAAATCTATAGCACATATCGCGAAACGGGTTTTGGACATAGTAGATGGTGGGTGGAGCCACCCCATAGGGGTCACATGGGGGTTTTTTGACTGAACGAAAGCACTAAAAGACGTGTGGGAATAGTTATAACAGTGTTCAACAAAACAATTTAAGACATTTAAGACATAACATTATTCAAATTGTATTCCTATACTAGAAGTTAGCACCTTAAATTAATGTGAACAAACATAAAAAAAATTTAAAAAAAAAATCTAAAATAAAATCTGACAAATTTATCACCACAATCTACACCATTTCCAACTGTAAATGAGAATAGGCCATTCGAAAATGAAATTTTCCATTTGTAAATGAGATTAGGTCAATTGAAAATGAGATATTCCATTTGAAAATGAGAATACGTCAATTGAAAATGAGATTGTCCATGTGTAAATGAGAACAGAACAAATGTAAATGAGAATACATCAATTGAAAATGAGAATAGAAGAAATGAAAATGAGAGTAGAACAAATGCATATGAGAATGTTTAATTTTTATACACTTTTTTTTTTATACGAGTGCATACACTCGTATTACAGCGTAGTTACATTTACTGAATATATTGTATTATTAGCTTGCTGTTATCTATGGGTACTTATTTTAAAATTCATAATTAATCAAATATTCATATATTAATAAAAATTGGAAACTTGTTTTAATTAAATTGAATAATTTAGCGATAACTATGTACATTATTAAGCACACTTATATTTAAAAATTAAACATTCTCATTTACATTTGTTCCAATCTTATTTTCAATTGACGTATTCTCATTTACGAATGAAATATCTCATTTTCAATTGACCTATTCTCATTTACAATTGGAAATGGTGTAGAAAAAAAATTTCCTCCCATTCGGATATTTGTGTTTATTGAAAAAATGGCGAACCCGTTTGGGTGTTTGTTTTCAGGTTTTCTTAATGTAAAAAATGTTTTCTTAATAATAAAAATTTTCAGGTTTCTTAATAATGTGCGAGTACAAAAAAAAGTCCCGGACATATTTTGCTAGCAGACAGATACACAGCTCAGGGATTTTATTTATATATACTAAATTCTTTATTTATTTATATATACTCTCCTTTTTATATACTGCACCCAAAGGGATGAGAGTACGGCTGGTTGGCTTAACCGGGAAGAGAGGGGGGAAACGGTTACATGATCTGCGGCTTTTCTCATTTCATCTCCTACACGGAGATTCAGAACGCAGCATTGTCAAAGTGTGCCCTCAGTCAACCGTAGGGCATTCCGTGATCGTAAACCATCAGAGGTAATGTCATATTATGTTGTACTTTTTTAAATTAATCTATATCCTTTTTTTGTCCATGCACATACAGACATTTCTGTATTGTTTTTGAATATTTCTCTTTTGCCGATATGCAAGACATACGTACTCGTATGCCGAAACACAAATTGCTTTGGTAATTTATTCATCTGCGCATGCGTGAAGGTGAATGAAATTAATTTATTGCTTTCAATGCTTCGAACGCATCTTACCAACATTTCTTGTCCTTCGCTATAAAACTTATACAAGCAAACGCCAAACAAGCTCAGATCTCTGTCCTTCGCAGCTGTACCGTGACCATTCCAATCAGCACTGGCAGTGCGGGCAGGGCTCGATCGTACCTGTGCGGTTCCATCCAGAGCAGAGCAGTTAAACTGGATTTATTGATAATATCCACATACAATGTTGCACAGTATCGTACGAGTACACCCCGCAAAATATTGGATGCTTGCAATACACAAACACTGCGACTGCAGTCATCGTATGTGCAGCGGTCTCTCCAACACAGTTAATAAAAATTGAAGCAATTATGCGGCGTGAGCGTGTTGCCTTTAACCCATTCTTAATGACTGCAAGTGTCTAAAAATACCGTACTAGAATTTTGGGTTCATCTGATTCGTTTCTGTTTATGACATGGCACTGATAGGGATCTTCTTGTTATCTGTTATCCTACTAGTACCCATTATTTCTGCAGCGTCTTCGCAACTGCTTCTTTTTCCGGCCTGATTTTGAAACTTTTATTTCCCCGAATGTCAATTTATTACCTTACGAGTATTTTCGAAAGAATGTGGGCCACGCCTGATTGAGACTCCTTTTTCAGACTGCAATTAATTTCAATGTTAAATGCCAGCGAGCAACCCGAATCGGCTGTGAACCCTTCAGACGCTCAGGAGGGCAGCCACAGCAGCGTCAACCTACGACGACAGAAAAACAAGCGCAAGTCATTGACGCCGCGCTGTCACTTCGTTAGTCGCAGTTCTTCGGCGGATCCGTCCTATGCAGAAATGGGGGTGGAAGCTGCGCTCAATCTGAGTCAGCGGCGGCAGCAGCAGCAGCAGGTATTGGAGTCGGAACTGCCAGACATGACGGCTTTTGAAATTGCTAGAAACTTGCGTTCGGTCTTTGGAATTTTAGCAAAGAGCGCGCCACAACCAGAGCGCGTTGGACGCACCAGCGCGAAGGAGAAATCGTGTCGCATAAAACACCGGCGCCAAAACACTGAACCATTGTCGGCAGCTGACGTAAACTCTGCACAAAAAGTGGAGGGGGAAGCGCAAGGTCAGCAAGGCCTGCTCAGTAAAGAGACCGAGGCTGTCGCAAATCAACCCAGCTGGTCGGAAGTTGACCACTCTGCTCAAGCGCAGCGACTGCTGCCAGGCTCAAATGACAGCAGAAAGTCGCCGTTAAGCCACCTCTCACCTGAACGTCTTACGCATCTACGACGCTGGTCGGATGCGCAGAGTGAGCAAAGTGACAGCAGCGAAACGTTTTCAACATCGAAGATCTCACTGAACCGCGAAGATCAGTCGCCCTCATCCTGGGAAAATGAAGAGGTAAGTCTCCGGAGAGACGGAGAGAACATTCTAAGTTTCAGTGTAAAAATTAAAATAAAAATGTGTGACATCGCAACGCTTCGCGCCAATGAAAATGATTGTGAGAATATTGACTGAACAAAGATTTTTAATTTTTATAGAGTTGCAGCTCAAAAGAACCTGGCTGCCGTAATTTAATAAGTCACGAGGACACGCCTGAAATTGGAGCTAATAGCGAAACTCCGAATTTGAACTGTGAGTATTCTTTACGTACAGTCAGCCGTACATCAGCTCGGTCCCGTTTAAGTGTCGCCGAGCAACCGAAGTTATGACGTTTCTCATCATATTCGTGTGTGACTATCAAGTATTGCGGTCAACGAAGGAGGCGGTGGACGGCTGACGCGACTTCACCGAGTCATTGCACCGAGTGTGAAATGAAATGCAACCCAAGCCCCAAAGCGCCGCTGCCGTGGCCGTGCTGCAGCTAGAGTTTCGATTCTACTGTCATGTCGCACTTGTCGCTGGCGCTATTGCTGCACAGTAGGCAGAATATTCAGCGACCACACTGAAATCAACAAAAAAGTAGCGTAATTTGAGGCAATTCAAAAAGAGAGAGAGTTTTAAACGTCGATTGAGCTTGTTTTTGGGAATTTTTATGCTCCTATCGTTTTCATTGGTCAACTGAGTATAAAGAATATGGAGTATAGAGTATAGAAAAACTACTATACTATCAGAATCAACTACTATCAGAAAGAGTATTCTGTGGTCAGATTGATTTTTAAGCTTAGAAAAATTCGATATAATTTTATCAAAGCTTACAAATTATTAATGCCTTTACTAAGAAATTATTAAATAATCAAAAATAAAGGTGAGAAAGAGTCCTAATGACTGCCGTAAAAACCAAAACCGTTAAACCAAGGTTTAATTTCTCCAAAATTTTAAAATAACAAGTGAAAAATTAGTGAAAAATTTTTTTTTTTTCAATGATTTTTTTTGTTTTTAATACTCATTAAAATTATTAAAAAGCTACATTAAATCGTCTCATCCTGATCTAGACGATGTCTTCAAAAATCTCGTGAAGTATAGTTCCTTTCTGGAGTGCAAGAGCGACACTTGCAGCAGAGAGAACCTGCGCGATCACCTGCACTGCTACGACCTGGCCTGCCTCGGGATGGTGATCAGCTGCAAGGCGGATCTCGTGCGACACGTGAAATGGCACCGAAAGCGAAACGACAGTTTGGCATATGGATTCCTGCGCTACACCAGTACGGACAATTGCTGTGCGAGCGGCGCGCCCTGTCACTACAACCGTCGGCAAACCCATTACCACTGCTCACAGCCCAACTGCCAACACGTCTGCGTAAACACCAGCGACGTCCAGACGCACGCCAGGTCACACCGGAAAGCGGCAGCCACAACACATGAAGGGTATGTCTTGTACAGTAGCTTACAGTAGCGGTCCTGAGTGCGCTAGCGGTCCTTTTAAACGTTAGTATTTCGGTTCTATAACTTTATAAGCATTGAGGTCCCGGGACACCCACCAAGACCGCTACTATGAATCTACAAGCGGTTTCTTAACTCTTGACGGCTTGACTGCTGTGTTCAATTTGCAGATTCTTTTTTGTTCATGAGGTCCTATTTTATTTTTCTTTTCCTTGCAGTTTCCCAAGGTTTCGCTCCAAAGACGAAAAAAATAAGCATAGCACCTACGACCTGAAGACGTCACAATCCTCTAGCGACGACCATTTTTTACGAGTCCTCAAGCCAGAGCATTGCTCCTCTCCGGGCTGCCCCTGCTCAGCGATCAACAATCACATGCACTGCGCACGCGAGCACTGCAGCCACGTTTCACACTCTATCACTCAGCTGCTGAGCCACAAGCGCAAGCACGATCGGTTGGACAACGTGCAGGCCTTTTGGCACTACAAGCTACTAACCGCGCAGCTGGCGGCTCTTCTTTCGGAGACAGAAGCAGTCAGCGGCAACGAAATGCTAGTAGCCCAAAGCTGCAGCAACATAACCACATCGACACAGGCATCAAAAGAGGCGGTAGCCTCTGCTGAAGCTTTGTTACAGCTGACGTTGCTAAAGCGGCCACCAGAATCCTTGTCCGACACAGCTGATGTGGCGCCCGTTCCCACACCAACGTCACTAGCAGCAATAATGACCACAGCAACCGCGGCAGATGAGGCAACATGCTCGGCAGCGGCTCTACCGACAAGTGGGCTCGAGGCAGCGGCACAGCATATGCAGATCACCACTATCGACGGATTTTTCAATCGCAAGCGCGGACGGCCCCCCAAAAACCGCTTTGTGGAAGTCTATAAAAACGTAAGCCAAATATGCGGAATTCGTTCACAGCACAGTCTCACCGGTATAGTCAGGGATAGCGAGTTTGAACCACGTTTTATAAAATGTTATGCCTTTTTCCAGTGTCTTTAGACGCAGCAGTTAGACCAACTGACTGGTATCGTCTCTACAAAGTTGAGCCGAAGTCTCTGCTTCTGAACAACTGTTCATCTTGTAAAAGAGACGATATTGCCATAGACTCTGGAATCGATGTTTTCAAAATTAAAAGCGCGCCTTTCTGTTTCTCTGAGTATAAGTTTTTCAGTTTCATACGAAGGAAAATTTTATTTGATTTGATACCAAAAGGCTTGATTCCTTCCAGAAAAGGTTTAGTTGGCTTCTCTGAAGAATTGATTTTTTTGTCGGAGTAGGTACATTCGATCCAGACAGAACCTTTTAATTTGTTTAATTATTTCTGTTAGGAAATAACGTAAATGTAGATAATTATTCTCATATTCATTGGGCTACATAAATGCATACGTAATATACGGTGTTTATGGGTAAATGTTAGGTTATGGCATGGTATGTATGTATGTAGGTATATAACATATGTTAATGTGTGCCAGCTACGAGTATACAATAGTCGAGTATAAATGCTTACGAATACGAGTATACTATATTGTATTAAAAGCCATCAATGGCCACACCACAATTTATATGGCAAGCACGCACGTTTTTTAATTTTCAATTAATAGAAGAAAACATTGATAATTTTATTGAGCTGTTATCGTTGGAATGAACAGTTGCTGCATTCGCACTGCATTCACACAAGATGGATTCACACACTCACGGTCTCGCTCTTGCTCACGTATTTACATGCGGGCGTACACTGGTTATGAGTAAATACGTGCGTATAACTTTTTTAATAGTCAGTTCCTCACAGGCTTTTTTTTTTAATTTAATTACTATAATTACACAGTGCAACAAAAAACATGCCATCGATCAATCTCAAGTTGTGAATAAGTATTTGACTGAGTTAGACTTAGACTTCGTTGAACCGTCTTCATTGAAAGCATTCACTGAAAAGTTTCACCTCAGTTCTTCCTATGCCTTAAATTATCAATTAGATACATTACATGATCTGATCAGGTTTCATATGATCATGTTCATACTGATACAAAATAATCGGATTATAAGAAATCCTCCATTTCTTGACCCGATTCCTCATCGGGTTAACTGCCTAAACAAAGTCAATGATTTTATTATAAATTATAGTATAAATATAACAAGTATAACAAGTATAACAAGTAGAACATAACATAAATTATAACAAGTAACAAGTAGTAACAAGTTAGCTTCGGCCTGGCCGAACACAACCAAATGCCAAATTACCGTTACACCAGAAATCACCAAAACCTTTCCTTCCTTTTTTCTCTTAATTTTATTCATTTGAATCTCTGTTATTTTAGCACTGTTCGAAAATACTCGAGTCCTAATCTCTTCCGCCCCTTCCAGCTTGATTTAGTCGCAGATTACGGCAAATTACGACTCGTGACAAATGTTTTTAGGCTGACGCTTGACGCTTTATGGTGACCATTCTCAGCTGCAATCCCCGATAACAAGAATATCCAGTAAAAAATGAAAAAAAAAAACGTGTAGCCAACGCGGTCGACGTTAGAAATTCGCGCCGTATCCAGCTAGAATTCTTAATTAAGCGTTGCCAGCTAAAGTGTGAACAGCACACAAATAGGATTATTTACCATATTTTCCAAATTTCTTTATGAAATTATAAGTTGTTTTTCTCGCAGTGATTGTATAGCTATAGCTATCATGTTCTGCATACGACGCGACGCTGAGTTTAACTAACAACTTTGTGTATTAATAATTTTGTTTAATATTTTCAACTCGTTTAGAGGCAAAGGCGTGTATATCCTCATTCCGACGTCACAAAAATGGTTTGGCGCAAACAGTTACAGCGAACAGTATTTTGACTAAGAAAGAAAAAGCAATATTCTTGTTACAATAGTAAGTGTGATTTTTACGTACAGTAACAATAGCAACAACAGCACCACAACAACAACAGCAAAACGGTCTCTCGACAAAAATGGTCATTACATACATATTGTCATATGGAATATTCGACGCGTCTAGAGTTAACGTTTTCGAATAACCGATTTTTATTATTATTGGTGATTGATTATTATTGGTAATGTGAATTTCACTTACGCCACTTATGCATGTACCTGTACCTATTTACATATATTTTTGTCAAGAACGAAGGAGGAGGAACGTAGGAGCTGTTAATTGCTGCATTTTGTTCAACAGAAAATCAAAATTATGCGACGACGATCACTTCCGAAAGTCGTATTGTTTTCTTCTTTTTATATTGTTGTCATTCTTCCCCAAGTTCATGACTTTGGTCCAACTTAGCAGTGTACAAATACGTCACTGTAGTATACATACTCTCTCACTACATTGTATGTATGTACACTTTTTTAAATATGCGCTGAATATTTACAGATTTGATATAAGGTTCTGTTGGTTGGATTTCAAAATAAACAAAGCGAGCTTTATTTCTGTGACTTTTGGAAATCGACATGAAAGTCGATCGATAGTGGCATAATTTTCTGTGGAATGCATTGTTTGGTGGCGACTGCTTTTTTTTAACTGGCGTATCCATTATTATTATTATTGTTGTTGTTGCCTTGCCGCCAGCTGCGCTGTTGCTAAAATGCTGACTGTTAGATAATTAGCGAAACTATTTTCTGTTTCCAAGTCCTTATGATCGACCGAAGGAGAGTTTTTTTCTTAACTTCGAAATAAATAAACAAAAAAAAAATATCAGGTTATGCGAAAAGTCTTGCGACAACTGTTTATTACCGGGACAATGATATTGGTCTTTTTAGATATAAATTATATTAAAAAAAAAAATGTAATTTATTTTCCGATATAAATTTTATTAAAAAAAAATATTTTTTTATTTTTTTTTTTTTTATTTTTTAACCGCTCAAGGCTTTAGAGGCTGACCGACCATCCTGTTCTCTACTGTTTGAAAACAGTTACTAAAAAACTACTGTTTTCAATGAAAACTTGTTGGAACAAAAGTAGCCAAAAATTATAAAAGATCTCTCTCTCTCTCTCTCTCTTTATAATTATAAAAGATAGCTAATAACCAATAGTAACCATGCCTGCATTGAATAGATTACGCATAGGTCCGCCAGGTCTAACACGAGGTCCTAATACATGAATTTTTAATTTTAATTTTTTAATTTTTTTTGAATGTTCATTCTTTCAGACGCAACCGACACCTCAAGCGATTTTCACAAGCTTCAAGTTAGAAAAGTCCGGCAATAGCCGGACTGTAGTCAATTGCCCCCAAACTTTACCGACAAACGCAGTTTCAAGTGAGCCTATAGCCACCACCTCAACAACAGCAGCCGAACAGCATGATTTTCCTGCCTTAAGCCCCGCGGATTCTGGTCCGGAAAAACTGCAGCAGCCAGCAGAGCGATTCTCACCCACAAGAAGCTCTACATCCGAATTGTGTAATAATGTCGAACTTCAGACTTGCTCGATCTCATCTCTTGGCGCCACATCGCTTGGCGCTTCCTCTGCAGAAGGTACTTCGAAACGCCAGCAGCTCTTCAACCGGAAACTGCTATCTCTAGCTACCAGCAACCTCGTTAATCAGTACGAACGATACGACAGAGCAAATGGACTGGATTGTGGCATTGCTGAGTGCCGGTTACGAGAGGTGAGAAACCGCCCCGAGTTGCATTGTAATCATGGCATTTCTTGAACTGATAACAGAATTCTTATTATTATGTAAAAATATAAGTAATCAAAAATTCTCTCTCTTCTCTCTTTCTTTCTCTCTATTAATTTTGTGTCATACGGCTTTGCAGAGCCGTCCTCATTTACATTGCAAAACCTGTTTGCATCAAATCTCACCTTTTGACATGGAGTCGCACGAATGTACTCCGTCTAATTTGCCTGCATCTGGCAGCTTCCTTTCCACAATGTCTCTTCCAAAAATCGCTGATGCCACAGAAAAACCCGGCACAATTGTGCGCGCCGCTGGTACCTTTTACCCCGAAAACTGCAATTGCGTTGCAAGCACAGACAGCCCCTCTCCAGCAGTCCAGTCCGACTCCATTATAAAGGCTTTTTTCCAACTCAAGCAAAAACGAAAGACCGAGACCAACGCAGATGTTTTCAATTGGCCGCTTTTAAAGGACTCGACGAAACCCGGAGGCAGCTATAGCTGGCAAAGAAACAAAAAGCTCAAAGAGTGCTCCATGGAAGTGCCACAAGATCTGAGGCTATCAACGAAACTTCAGGCCACGCAAGTACTTTCAAAAGCGTCATCGGATTGTGACGGATCGTCGACCGCCTATGTAACAAACCGACCTAATTTAGATCCATATCAGGCCAACTCTGACCCAAACAGTTACCGAGCAACACAGCTGGGCTCATTGGAATCGCCTTGCCACAAAGCCTCATCAACTTTCGCGCAACTGCATCCGGCGCCGGATTCACCAGCTACATTCGTGACAGTCGCAGACTCTCCACAGCCGCCAGCAGTTTCGAACGCTATACTGGAGTCCGCTCTGGCTAAGAGGTTGGTGGAATCCGGCGCTGCGCTGCAGCCACCAGCCGGTTTCAAGCTTCGGGACGATCGCATTCCAGTCGGCTACCTTAAGTTTCGCTTCAACGAGGACTGCGGCTTCCCCAAGTGTGGCTACCGCAACCACCAGTCGCACTTCCACTGCAACCGGAATGACTGCCACTACAGCTTCTGCGACAAGACGCGCTTCGTGCAGCACACAGCACGTCATGAACGCCTAGACACGTTGATGGGCAAAGATTTTCGACAGTTTCGCGCGAACATGTGCTGCGGCTACGACAAATGCGTCTACTTGAAAAATACGGGTGAGTTGAAACACGAACGAAGGCCCGCACTCTTTTACGCCCACCTGCCAATAACTTCCCAGGTTCTTTTGGTCTTTCCGCAGGACCTTCTAAGAAGTCGTCGCATTTCCACTGCTTGAAATGCGACTTCATCTGCTCGGATACCAACAAAGTGGTCGCCCATCGTCGCCAGCACAGCAAGATGGAGTATATTCGCCAGGCGGGCTTTCGTAAGGTGGCCAGTAATGAGAACTGCAGCCTCTCTAGCAAGAATGTCGGCTATGCATTGCAAAAATCAGCGCCTGGCTCGCCCGATGTATGCTCATACTGCATGAAGCAGACGCACTACCACTGTCTGTTCTGTGATGGCGGCGTGCTGTCGCGCAGCCAACTGTCATCGCACAAGCACAGGATTGCTACGCCATCGGTTGTCGAAAAGGAGCGGAATTAAGCGAGTAATCATTTCAATACAACAACTGAGGGCGTAAGTGTACATTGATCAGGTCTCGGAGCTCAGTAGTTGAGCTCATGGCACGCCAACCTGTAGAGTGGAGGAGTGGAGTGCGAGTAGAGGCAATAAATTTTACTGCTGGCAAACGCAGCCCGTATTGAGGAAAAGGAAGTAAATGATCGCTGGGGGCGAAGTGTAGCGGTTAAAAATATCTTTTAAACGCGTTGAAATATTTAATTGCATTTTTTCTGTTGGATTTTAGAAAAATTTATATATCCTTTAGCTTTAATACAGACTACAACCATAAAATCTGAATTGGAAATTGGAACCAGAGAAATGAAAGGTTTAATCAGTGTACCTCATGTTTCTACTAAATTTTAAGTAGTTCTAAGCAGTTCTGTCGTGAAAAAAGAAGATTATAAACATATTTTATTAAGTTTTTAAAAATAAATGAAGTGTTTATTGAATATTTATAATAACTTTATATTAATAATAATAAAAAAAATTAACAAAATACATAGAAGACATCAACAAATAAGGAATTAAGAGACCTGCATGCAGATAAAACAATTTCTTCAAAATATTTAGCCAACAAGTTTTTTCCTCGTCTAATATTAGGTAGATAGACGAAGCCTAATAAATCCATTACATTTGAAATATATGGATCTCATGTGCAGAACAAAACAACAAGCAGATCTTCGTTAGTAAATCCAATATCTTCACATTTTACTTTTTGCATTGTTCCTCTTCTTCATAAATATTGCTACCTGATTCTACTAAACGTTTATACTTTTAAATATACCATAGTTAACTCATGCCCTCATGACAAGTCTAAAACTTGTCTCGTTTGTGTTTGCAAACATTTTTTGACACTCACGACTTGTTATGAAAACAAAGGAAGCAGGGTGTTGGGACACAGGTGCCTCCAGAGTCCATTTAGCCCTGTCCGTCCGTCCATCTGTGGAAATCACGATTACAGGAGAACAAATAGAGGTATTGCCATGAAGTTTGGTACGAACATTCTTTGGTATCCTAGGCTATTTGGTATTGAAAATGAGAAAAATTTGACCAGTGCCACGCCTACTTTTAATAGCAAATATGAATTTATCCTTGCTTATAGCTGAATTTCTCAGCTTGTAGAGCGAATTTGGAACAAGTAAAGAATGGCTCCGATTTTTTTCATATTGTTTTACCGTTAATTTTTACCGTTCGGACCGGAAGTAGCCATTTTGTTTTCGTCGGAAGTCAGCCCTCTTGGATTTAAAAGCTTTTGAATGTCAAATAAATGCAACTACTAAAAGATTAATATCTCTGTAAATAAGTGAGCTATAGGGACGGGTAATATACCGTTTAGGTATTTAAAGGTATTTTTAATACCTACCATTTATGTAACATAAAGCACATTTTTGCTCTTATGATAACGGTTAAAGAGTTATACCAATTTTTGTGAAAATATGTTAATTTTTCCTCGAAATAATAATTTTTTTCTCCTAAAAATTAATAAAGTTACAAAATTATATTTCTAATGCCCGGTTTTCAGTGCAAGCTTAAGCTTCACCTGAGGCTTAAACTCCAGTTTATCTTTTTGAGGCGTTTTACAGTGCGAGTTTAAGATATAAGCTTAACTTAAAGTGACGCTTAACTTATGCGGTAGATTTCCTGGGCTTAAGCTTTAGATTTCAATTTTTGAAACAACAAATTGACATATGTCGCTTTTATTTAATAAATTAATTTTTATACGTCAATTGTGCTTTTCAACAATTCGTGGGTGAAACACAAGTTTCACTCTTTTATTACATTAAAATTAAATTTAAATAATTTAACAAAGCCAAATTGCATTTTACAACATAAATATAATAACTTTTTCATTTATAATTTTTAAGTTTATAATAATTTTTGACACATAACGACTTTTTGAATATAATAATTTTTTCATTCACAATTTTGAAGTTCATAATAATTTTTGACATATACCGACTGCGAGACCCAGTCGCAGTATAGATAATAGATAATTTACAAAAATAACTCACAATAGCACCACAAATGTGTCTTAGCTAAGCCTATGACATAAACCGCACTGTGAAACCCGACAGGCTTAAGAGTGAAGCTTGAGCCTTGGAGGTGGTTTAGATAAACTTGAGTTTAAGCTAGCACTGAAAAACCGGGCATAAGAAATATAATGTTCTGTTCTTTTACCTTTAAAATGGTATATAATATTTCATTTCATTTATTTTAGCCTATTATTATTGGACATATGTATGTCTAAGAAGAGCTTAGCTCTTATATAGTACAACCGGTACAATTGGTTACAATTATTTCATGAACAAATTTAATTTTAAATAATTAATAAAATTAATTAGTAAATGTTATAGTAAGTGCATAAAAATTAGGATTTTAAATGAGATATGAAATAATTGATTTAGAAGAGGAAAACATTAATGATAGTAATAAAGTTTACTTTCATTGATGTTAAAGTAGTAGATGACATGAAGAAGAGGAGAAGAACATATGTATTTAAAATAATCACCGTGTTAATTATTTTAACAACTATATTGATTAAGAACAAATAATTCTATACTGAATCTAAATTTTTATTTTTATTTAGAAAAAACTTACACTATCAATTTTAATGAAAAATTATTTAATTTAAATATCCGTTTGCTGTTTTCACATATTACGGTATTTATTTTTATCATCTTTGTTTTTACTTGAAAATCATAGCGAAAATTGTTTAATTCGAACTTATTTTATTTGTTTTTACGTTTTTTCCCTCGGCGTTCTGAAATTTCTATTATATTGCTATTTACATTGAGTGGCCAAATTATTAAAACCATAAAAAAAGGGATTTTTTAAAGAATTCATAAAATATTATTGTATCATTTCAAATTGATGAAAATTCGCGAAAAATCTGAACAATTAATTATTAAATGAAAAATCTCCCTATATTTTCATACTTTTATTTTACAACATTTTATTTAGGTGGAAAGCACGATCTGAGACAAAACATAGACAAACAATTGTATGTGGCTCCAGAGTACCAATTCGGAAGAATACTTTTTTGGAAAATTCCAAATTAAGTATTTATAAAATTGTAGCTTTCACGTATTTATGGTTAAAAAATGTTACGTTGGGGTTCATTATGGGAGAAATTGAAATTTCGCGGCCGACAGCGGTAGGTTCGGCAAGCTTTTGTCGTGAGGAGGCTTTCGACGCAATGATTACCAGACAAGAGCGAATTGGAGGCGTCGACAAAATCGTAGAAATTGATAAAAGTAAATTTGGAAGGAGAAAATACCATCGTGGGCATGCGGTGGAAGGGCAGTGGGTTTTCGGAGTAGTCGAGCGGGGTTCGAATAAATGTTTCCTTATCACTGTTGAAAAACGGGATAAGGATACGCTCCTCCCTACACAGTGATTTCAGATTTTTGGAAAGTAAGTTTTAATAAAAAATGTCTTAAAAGCTTTTAATAAGCCATATCTATATTTTTTAGGCATACGATTGTCTTGAGGACGAGGGCTATAGCCATTTGAAGGTAAATCACAGTTTTAATTTTAAGGACCCAGACACAAATGCGCACACAAACACCCAAGAGGGTCTCTGGAGGCATGTAAAGCATTCGATGCCACAATATAATCGAAAAAAACGCATTTTAATGGATATTTGGCTAAATTCATGCTAATGCGCAAGTTTAAATATGAAAACGCCGACATCCTGAGTGATTTGTTTAAAATGGCTGGACGTTTTTACGACCCACTTTGCCTGATAAACCACGCTAAAACTACTGAATCTGATGAGTCGGATTACGAAGTTCTTAGCGAATAGTTTGTAAGAAGCCGTTGGTAAGAATAAAAACAACTTAGTAAATAATGCATTTTAACATAATTATATAAGAACTAGCAGAGTACCCGCCGTTGTATCGCGTATTTACGAATTTTTGAATATTACGTGAAAAAATAATTATTTCTACCTTTATCAAAAGGCGAGAAACGCTCTCCAACGGAAAATGCTTAAAACTTAAAACATATCATAAAATTTGCCACATAAAGTTGAAATCCGTATCAAAATCGGTCGCTTCGTTGCTGAGATATGCATAATATACTCGTATGGTATTATGGTATTATATATGGTATATTCTATAAAAAGTGCATAGCGCCCTCTTTCGAAACATTTCCAAAACTTCATAGAGCCTATGGCTGGTTGGTTAGTAAGAAATAATGCAATTTAATAAAAACCCCATTTTATCACAATTATTGCAGAATATCTCTAGTCATCATTTTATAATCTTCTCAAAAATCGCAAATCATCTGTCGATGACCACGATTGAAGGTCATATATATATATATATATATATATATATATAAAGTCGTAAGTATAATATATATAGTATAACATAGTAAGTCGTACTCTGTGCTGTGTAGTTTACGTTAATCTGCGGATTTTATCCCTCATACTATCCGCAGAAAACTAATTCTCCAACTCGGTATTCCAATCTTATCCTACGCTGGGTTAGTGTACTGCAACCGGGACTCTTCTTCATCACATAAGCTGGATGTGCTATTCAATAATTTAATTCGGTATATACATGGGAAATAGAAATTCGTAAATGCGGGAGACAACAGCAGGTACTCTGCTAGTTCTGAAATTATTGTTTCGAAATGCATTATTTATTAAAAATGGTTATTACAATTTAAGAATTGATATTCTTACCAACGAACGACTTAATGTCGTACAATCTATACAAAGTGCCATCTATTAAGTTTTAAAAATGTTTGAAATGTTGTGGAATATACCATATATTATGCATATCTCAGCAACGAAGCGACCGATTTTGATACGGATTTTAACTTTATGTGGCAAATTTTATGATATGTTTTAAGTTTTAAGCATTTTCCGTTGGAGAGCGTTTTTCACCTTTTGATAAAGGTAGAAATAATTATTTTTTCACGTAATATTCAAAAATTCGTAAATACGCGATACAACGGCGGGTACTCTGCTAGTTCTTATATTATTATGTTAAAATGCATTATTTACTAAGTTGTTTTTATTCTTACCAACGGTTTCTTACAAACTATTCGCTAAGAACTTCGTAATCCGACTCATCAGATTCAGTAGTTTTAGCGTGGTTCATCAGGCAAAGTGGGTCGTAAAAACGTCCAGCCATTTTAAACAAATCACTCAGCATGTCGGCGTTTTCATATTTAAACTTGCGCATTAGCATGAATTTAGCCAAATATCCATTAAAATGCGTTTTTTTCCGATTATATTGTGGCATCGAATGCTTTACATACCTCCAGAGACCCTCTTGGGTGTTTGTGTGCGCATTTGTGTCTGGGTCGTTAAAATTAAAACTGTGAGGGGCTATAGCCCTCGTCCTCAAGACAATCGTATGCCTAAAAAATATAGATATGGCTTATTAAAAGCTTTTAAGACATTTTTTATTAAAACTTACTTTCCAAAAATCTGAAATCACTGTAGTTCCGTGCAAAATCCAGTTTTTAATTATGGGGAGGAGCGTATCCTTATCCCGTTTTTCAACAGTGATAAGGCAACATTTATTCGAACCCCGCTCGACTACTCCGAAAACCCACTGCCCTTCCACCGCATGCCCACGATGGTATTTTCTCCTTCCAAATTTACTTTTATCAATTTCTACGATTTTGTCGACGCCTCCAATTCGCTCTTGTCTGGTAATCATTGCGTCGAAAGCCTCCTCACGACAAAAGCTTGCCGAACCTACCGCTGTCGGCCGCGAAATTTCAATTTCTTCCATAATGAACCCCAACGTAACATTTTTTAACCATAAATACGTGAAAGCTACAATTTTATAAATACTTAATTTGGAATTTTCCAAAAAAGTATTCTTCCGAATTGGTACTCTGGAGCCACATACAATTGCTTGTCTATGTTTTGTCTCAGATCGTGCTTTCCACCTAAATAAAATGTTGTAAAATAAAAGTATGAAAATATAGGGAGATTTTTCTTTTAATAATTAATTGTTCAGATTTTTCGCGAATTTTCATCAATTTGAAATTATACAATAATATTTTATGAATTCTTTAAAAAATCCCTTTTTTTATGGTTTTAATAATTTGGCCACTCAATGTAAATAGCAATATAATAGAAATTTCAGAACGCCGAGGGAAAAAACGTAAAAACAAATAAAATAAGTTCGAATTAAACAATTTTCGCTATGATTTTCAAGTAAAAACAAAGATAATAAAAATAAATACCGTAATATGTGAAAACAGCAAACGGATATTTAAATTAAATAATTTTTCATTAAAATTGATAGTGTAAGTTTTTTTCTTTTAATACAATAAATATTTAAATTCAGTATAGAATTATTTGTTCTTAATTAATATAGTTATTAAAATAATTAACACGGTGATTATTTTAAATACATATGTTCCATTAATAAAGGTACTATTTAAAACAAATATGCAATAATTTAAAATAAAAATGTTGGTTTTTGGCTTAACTTTCTATTGGAAAACTTTTTGCTCTTACAACTAATATGTTTTTCTTTGATTTAAAGACGAACTTTTGAATATGATAATTAATATAATCAAATATAAAATATTCAATTGTTTCGCTTTTAATTTTTGTCGGTGGAGTTGTGAAAATATAATTACTTACCACCAAATGTATCCATCAACTCTTGACTTATCCTTTACCAACTTCAAAAAGTTTCCATTTGGACACCGGTACGAATTTTCATTAGGAATTAATTTCCAGTTAATTAATGCTTCTAAAGCATTTTTATTGAATTGTTTATTTCCAACTGTTCCGTCATGAAATAAATCATAAATCGTGATAAAATTCATTTTTCCAACACAAAAACACTTTGATTGTTCACAGTTCGCCAAAAATTTTTGAATTGAAAAACGTGAAACATAAATCGCGAAACTTATAACGGTTTAAAAAACGGTTTCAAAAATGTAATGGAAATGGAATGGAATGGAAACGGCGAGCCTCAATAGAATTTGCAATGTGAGACTCCTTTCACATGGAATGGAATTGTAAGTCCCAATTCTTTGGAATTGGATTCCTTTTGAGGAATTAAGGTTGGAGGAATTGAAGTCCTTTGCTGGCGATTGAGACCTTACTGTGTGTATGGTAGAGTGTAAGTTGAAGTAGAAGAAGAAGAAGACATGTAGGCAGATTTTGTAGGTAGATTAACAAAACTTTTATTGTTACACTTAATAGGAAATATATAATATGTATGCGATATTAATACTAAATTAAATTAATTGGGTGGGGCCACTCCAGAGGGGTCACCCGGGGGTTTTTTACATGTCATTTCCGAATTTCCGTCATCCCCGTTCTCCGAACTAAAAATGGCACAGCATCGAAACCAAAATTGTCTCCAAACCCAATTTTGAATGACGAAAATTCTTTTCAACCCTGTGGGGAAACCTAACAAATATCGAGAAATAAGGATAAACAGTTCGGAGAATTTTTAATTGCCCCTGCAGTTGAATCATAGCGGACGAGTCCAACCGCTAAAAAATAGTGAATTGTAGTTTTACTTATAATATGAACATAAATTAAATCTAAGATTTATATTAGCTCACTTTTCGCTTTTAAAATAGTTAGCATTTCAAAATGATTATCTGTATTAGCGAATCTCCGTGGAGAGCTAATAATTCCATGATGGCAATGGAGTATTCGTTTTTCAATTTATGCAGTTGTTGTATACTGTCGTAGTAAGAATTACCCAGAAATTAGTTCAATTCTTTTTCACAGAGATATATAATATCCTGCCCACATTCTTTATTGTTGTCGGTTTCTGAAATAAGAAACAATAAAAGTCAGAAAACTTGCGTTTGCCGGCTAAAATTTTCTATAATATTTACCATTAGGATTTCCAAAGTCGTAGAAACTATTTCATTTCTGGGGTTGCAAGTTATCTTGATTATAAAAATAGCCCAGTTCCGTATTTTGATTACGTGCATCGGCCATGTACTTCGCTACCATTTTCAAAACGCCTTCCTTTGAACGATGTTCAATTTCTTTAAAAGAATCAAACTCCATCAGTTTAGAGTGAGATTGGAGGACAGCACCAGCGATACCATCTACTTGAGGCGATAGCGTAAAATATTTGTCGAGCCTCATAAGAAGACTTTGCTTCATATGTATTAATAGTTCTTTGAGGTAGGTCTGTTTAGAGCAATTTAATATTTTCTCAACTTTAACTTTAATAGTTGCTAAAGTTGGGATGAGACTTCCATAAAAGATACTTCACCTTGCAAAAAATTTAGAGCCTCTGCAAAGGGTGTAGTTACAGCAACGTTGTCCTTGAGGTAAACAATGTCATCCGTGTCAAATTGTGGTATTTCCAATTTTTCACATAGACCATGTAATTTGTCTTCTACCGCCAACATTCTTTTCACAGTATCATACACAGTGTTACGTTTTGTAAAAACTATACTTAGGGTTGATTATGAAACTGTGGAAAAGTACCACAAGATAACTAAAAGATAGTTAAGAATAATCAGCCCTTGTATTGTTTATTTAGGATGCGTTTTATCGTACTACGAGCGTTTAGATGTTTGGTGGTTCAGCAACTATAAAACGCATTGCTGATAAGAAGACGGTTCATGTTCTTGTAAACCGATCCCTTTTCTTATCAATAGCTAAGATATACACATGGTGCGAACTGCGTTCGATACCATGTATTAGGAACTAAAATTATAAATAAAGGAAATCTCTCTAGCAGAGAGTTGAGTCGTAAAAAGATCCTCGCGCGTTTCATTTCGGCAGTCTAATCGTTTTTCCTTTCGTTTTCACACATAATTCCATCTGGTGACAACTGGATAGCTGAGGGATATCTGTAATTCGACTTGTATAATTTCCGAGGATTTTGGCTTCCCAGCTTTTGACGATATGCTATTACATTTAGCAAAAATCTAATATTCAGAAGAGCAACAAAAGTTAAAAAGAAAATTACATATACATACTTTCAATTTTTTTTTAACACACTTTCAATTTTTTTTTTTTTTTAATCAGATGTTTCATTACGTGTCATAATTTAGAAGGGTAAGACCAAAAAAAATCGGAAGTTGAAAAATAAGGACCAGTCTAATGTACATACGTATGTGATTTATAAACATACCCAGTGGTAAATTTTAATAATCATTAGTGATTACTTAATCATTTTTCGATTAATTTCAAACTGTGTAGAAATTATAGAAATTATAATTTACTAGCTGTTGCCCGCAACTTCGTTCGCGTGGAATAGTGCTCGCTCTAACTTACACCCTTATTCCAAGAGACGGTATCATTCCGAAAATCGTCTTTTTATATTCAAAACAAAAACAAAATGGTCTTTTTTGTTGTTGTTTTGCATATAAAAAGACGATTTTTGGAACGATATCGTCTCTTGGAATAAGGGTGTAAGTTTGATTGAATGATATACATATGTACACATCACAGTCGTTCGCTTGCATGCATACTCGTACATATGATATTCATACACGACACTTTTTTATTTGGATAGGAGGGGCCCGTTATAGGGTTTCCTTGATAATTTGAGGGTCCAAGAGATACTTCTTTCTTGTTTGTGTTTTACCACGATATAAACTCATTTATTATTGACATCTATTCTGTCTAGCACAATGTTAACTTAATTTAAAATTCAGACTGAATTCCCCTACAATACTTTATCCCCTGTTTAGAGGTTGACTTTTTATAAAACAGGTATCCTATGTCCCTCGTCAGGGTTCCAGCTATTTCCACACCAAATTTCACCAAAATCGGTGCAGCGGTTTAACCGTGAAAAGGTAACAGACAGACAGGCTTACTTTCGCATTTATAATATTAGTATAGAAGTATAGATGATAATATATATAATTATTGTTATAGAAATTATTTTCTGAAATTATTTTCATATGGTTATGTCATTTCAACCATAACCAAGTGGTTTACAATGGTTGGTTGGTTATTTATGGTTATGGTTATGCTTATGGTTATGGTAGTTATGGTGATGTTATGTTTATCTTTCAATTAAAAAATAGAATTTATTTAAAATGAAATTGTTCGTGTTTTTTGTTACAATATTAAGTTCCATCGGGCTTAAAGCTACACCCAATATTTCCATTTTTACTTGAAAATTGCTCAATAAATGTTTCGTACTATTGTACTGTCAATTTTTCTGCTCGGGCATCACCCGTGTGGACTATACACTGGGTTTAAAATTAATTTTCATTGCTACTTAATATATAATAATTTAATTTTTGCTTCATATATTAATTTTTCTGTACTGGTGGCACCCCTTGACATACTAAACAACTCTTTTTTGCGCTGTTTATTTGCTTAGTTCGCTCGGGTGTCAGGTAAACGACTAAACGACTATCTATACTTTAAGCTTTTACTTCAAGCACTCGCACTTAACAATCTTTCCTTTAAACTCACGCACTTCAAGAACGGCCAGTTTATAAAGTATTTTTTCGTGCGGAATTGGGTCTGGTCGCCCTAATTTTTGCAACTACATATCTATAAGAATTATTTTCGATAATAATTTTTAAGAAAATTGCACACGATCTCACGAATTATTTTTCGAGAATATTTTTCAATATTTTCTGTAACCGTTGCGCAATGGTCACATAATATATTTTTAACCTCATTTTTTACTCGTGGCTTTGGCATGTTTGTTTTTGTCGTATGTCTTGGCTAACGCGGCACTCGTATAAGGTGACTGTCTTGAATCCATCCAGGCTTCACCATAATAACTGATAATGGTGGAGCCTGAAAGCATGCAAGCATTATTCCGCGCTCGGACATTATTACCGATAGTAGCCAACGACATCAAACCAAAGACCATACCGTAACAACGTTAGGCGTTGTTCCAGTCAGGGCGACTTTGACCTACAACTTCCCTCCACCCTTAGGGCAAGAAGAAATTATTATCGTAAAGCGATAATTACAGCGATTACCATTTTCATTTGGGTGTGGTAGTCTTATAACAATACAATTTTGCATTTTTCTTATTTAACGTTATTGCGTTATTTTTTCTTTCGTTTCGTTTTTTTTTTCGTTATCAACTATTACATTATTTTGATTATATCATATTAATTTACTCAAATTTTATATCTTAATTACTGCATATACAGTACTCACTGCCTGGATTCTTTTCTTGTGGATTGTTATCGCCTGGACCGTGGGAAATATTTTTTGTGGTGCTAAAATATTTAATTAAAGTTCTGTTTAACACGTTTACGCCGGCGCCGAAATTCATATTTTTTTTTTGTGAATAAAAACGGCGCCCGAACTTTTCAGCAGAGAATCAATGGTTCGCTTCATCTGGCGACGAATTTCATTGAGTGCAAGTGTTCGCTGAGAAGCCAAGAGTTTTCCTATTTTAATTTTTGCTTATATAAGTATATAACATGGATACTCGTATAGAAATAATTAATTCGTCTGATTAATTTATAAATAGAAGCAGGACAAAGAGATTAAGAATACTCTCAAGCTCTTCAGACGATGATGAAGGTAATGATAATAGCACGGAAGAAGAATATTTTGATTCTGATTCGGAGGAAGAGGATAAGGATTAAGAATGTCAGAAAATAAGAGAAAGTTTTCCAATAATCAATGAATTATTCGGAAGAAGAGGAATTATTAATTGAAAATATTGATTTTAATGACCCTGTATCTCAATATCTCTAAAAAATCATCGATCATGGTGCGTTAACGATCTCCATTGACTATATAGTGAAACAGTAAGCGCAGTATAACAGCTCGTACCGGACTATGGATTTCTCCACAACCGAGTGTAGATTTGCACAAGCATTTCCTCATCAATTTTTAGTTATTTGTGTTTTTTTATGAAAAATTTGCCAGACTGATTTGATTAGTTCGATTTGAATCTCTTTTTAAATACCATGTACTACTTTTTAACTCAGAAAGTGAAAAATTTCATAAGATCTGGATACCTAACCATTGTAACAAGAAGAGAATTGAGGTGGTCAATACTATTTAAGTATAATGAGGGATACTTGGCTTCGGAAAAATATCAAAATCTTTTGGATATTCGTGCTACGCCAAGCCAAGCGGTCGCATACACACACACAAACCCATATATGTAAAAGATTAGAGTTGTCCTGCTAACCTAAGCGAGTATAATCAGGCCTTTGGCGGATTGGGCCTCTTTTTATTTCTTACCATATGATTAAACCATAGAGAAAAAATTTTTGCAAAAAAAACAAAAAAACTTCTTGTACGCCTTATCAGTGTTGTTGGTTACATCAATCGGAGTATTTTACTACATTTTCACCAATAGCACTACGAAACAACGCCTTTTGCGAAAGTACATTTTACAAATTCTGTAACAATCCATTTGTTACACTACGGAGCTATTCTAAGCTACCTCAAAGATGAAGGTATGTTTTCTATTTAAAAATATGTAGTAAAAAAAGGGAAATAATATTTTTACTATTGTTATTGTAAATTTGGAAACGACATCACTGAATGACACACTGACAACGCATGCATAAAAAATTTTTTTACGTATGGTAAGCCAAATCAACTGGCATGGAGATCCGAAAAGCAGGAAGAATGCACAAACAACGAAACGCCAAATATACTTCAACGCAACAACGAAACGGGCAAAATTCGCATTAGATTTGGTTGCGCGTTTACCAAACTCCAGCAGCGAGCATGAACACTCTAAAAATTCTTAGTATAAAATTTGTATTCTAAATCCAAAATAGAATACACACACCAATTCTCACCAATTTCGTTATAAAATTTATACTATTTTATCGGCCTTTGTAAACATTGCAAACGTAAACAAAATAAATACGAATTATAGATCTGAATTAAACTTGAAAGCAAAAATATTACAAAAATTCTATTACAAAATAGTATTAAAGTTACATAAATTTTTTTCTATTACTTTTCGTGATAATTAAATACTGGTATGGTAAATTTTTATATTAATTCTGTAGAAACAATTAACTTAATAGAAAAATTCGTTTAAAATTTACTTTTCTGGAGTAAAAAAGCTCAATAGAAAAAAAATATAAAATTCATAGGATAATGTTTTATACATAATTTAATAATATCTAATGTTATAAATAAGTGTATACTTTATACCCAGAATTTTTAGAGTGTACCAAAGAACATACACATTCACGAGCGTCTATCAAGTTGTCATAGCCATCGTTTGCCTATGTACACAAAGCAATGGCATAGAGAAGATAGTAAGAGCTCAAATCACTAAAATATAAGTAAAAAAGAGGTCCACTACTGGACCCTTCATTAAAAAATTTCGTTGTTCAAGATTCGGCTTCTTATTTTTTACTCTATGGATCAATGTAGTCGTAGAAGTTGCTTAGGCGCTGTTTAGACAGGGACATATGTCCCGAGTTTGGATATTACCATTATTAATTTAAACCATTTTAATTACCAAGTAAAATTAAGAGGTGTGATGATCGCTGCAAGGCGCTTGAATGGAAATCTACACTCGGCTGTGAAGTCCAGTCAGACAGACTAAAACTTTCTGGGGCGTATGGCAAAATATTGTGTATGAGTATAATTTTGTTTTGCTTAGATAGAACTTATTGATGGGTTGACTGCTAAACGAGCTGCTGTACTGCGCTCACTGATTGACACTTATTTTCTGTATACTCTGGCAAATCATCTCAGACTCACGCTTGAATGACTCACGCTACCAAATTATTCAAATTTACTTTGAAAATCTCTCGCCGATTCGCGCAACTTATAATTAGTATTCGTCAAACGCTGCATACGAAAGTTCGTCCAAGTACTTTGCCGATTTTCTTTCCATTTTGTGTAATGGAGTTAATCACTTTGGCAAGTTGGCGGCTCAGTTGTTAAAAGAATAAAAATTGATTTAATATTATACGAGGGTTGCCTTTTATATTTCGGGAATAGAAAAAAAAAAATAATCATCGTAAATGGCTTTATTGTTTTTCAAAATATTCCTCATGAAGATCGATACCATCAACCTCACTTTTGCAAACGCTTCAACAATCTTCGAAGCACCTTGAAGCACCGATTGAGACTTTTTTTGAGCGATTGGCAAATTATGTGGAATCCAACGCGAACATATTATTTTGACGGCCAAAGTTTTATGAAATATTGAATAAATGCGGTCAAAAATTTTAGTTTACTTTTTCAACTCAGCAGGTTGTCATATACGTCCTAACCAAAAAGTTGATATCTGCAACCTTCTCTACTTGTTCCCAATTTTAAAGAGGATTTTAAAGAGGAGAGGAATTTTCAGTTGAAGTTTGACGCCTTTCTGTTGACGATTTAAACTTATTAGTTGATAACAAAATTAAGCAATATTCCAACCCAAAGAAAGTTGAAAAAATTGAAAAGTTACACCGTAATTTTCGATCGTGTAATGCCCTTAACGATTCCTTTATCTCACGGCACAGAAATCAAAACTTCAGAAGCGAGTATGTACCTACTGTAACCTATTTCAATTTAATCGGTTACAATGCGAGGAATCAGCGGAGCACCATTATTGTTTATACTTAAAGTGCATAAAGCATAGCCCTCCGGGTCTGGAAAGGAAAGCGTGCAGAATTTTTTTACCCAAAAAAGAGTTTATTAAGCTTAAGAATTTTTCAAGCTAAAACCATATGGGACCAATTCACAGCGTGTTGAACAGGAAGGAATGTTGTGTACAAGAACAGCCTGTCCGTGCGTCGGCACTGTGATTGTTGGGCTAATGATTAGATTGAAGTCAAGGCCGCTTTTTGTTCTTTCTGCCAATGCTAGACGCTCGTGGCTAGAATGCACGGAGACACGGACTACTGCTCGAACAAACATCCAGTAAACGCAGTGTCATGGTTGGGTAGCTGGCACAAAGCACAAGTGGTGAGGGTAACCATTGTGCAGTCAATTGAATCGGCCAGCAGGCCAGTGAAAAAATCACCACCAGTCGGCAACGAAATAAAAACGAAACTCTTCTAGTGAAAACAAAAGCACCGCGTAATTAAGTGGAAAGACGCTGCAACGCGTAGCGTAGTTAATACTACGCGTCGAACAAAGAGCGAAGGACACTCATGCGACATTTCGTCATAGCGAACCTTTATGACTTTTGAGCGTTGCACGTCCATTCATTTCAAGGACTGGAAATTTGCCAAACTCTAAGTGTCTTCACCTCTGCCCAGATTACTCATCACAAGTGTAAAAAGTTAGATGGGAGTTTTTGTGGGAATCTTTCCTGCTGCAATTTAATTGTAATTGGACGGCAGTGACAACTGGAACGAGAAGCTTAGTAGTCGAAGGCCTCAGTCTTAGAGCACTGTTGGCACAAAATCTAAAGGCTCCGTAAAAAAATTTGTTATTTGATGAATCTTGGCAAACGACCTGAAAACTAAGAAGTTTTATGGAATTTTTCCGAGACATCTTATTTAGGTAAATTTGCAAAAAGCAAACGTCCCCCACCCTCCTTCTACTCTAACCTTTTGCCTTCTTCAAAAGAGAGCTTAAAGATTTTCTTGAACGACTCTTCCGATGATTTTGTCCGGGAATTTTTCTTGAGATTTTATTCACCAATCGGTATCTTTTTCGCCAAAATAGAAAATTTTTCGTTTGGCGAATTTTGTGTATCCCGCTGAGGGATTGTTTTCCTATTTACAATTTGATGTCCGACTTCCTCTCTCTTCTTCTTTTAAAGTGTGTATGCCTAACGAGGCCAGAAAGAGAATTTTCTTAAAAGAATTATTAAATAATACCGTCTGTGCGGTACTAACCATTTCGCAAAATGGTAAAAAAATTATGGCGCTACTCTTCTATTCTTGACTTGTTCGGTACCAAACGGTTTGGTGTGGGATTATAAATCGCACACACATGCCCGCATCGATAAAAATTATTGGCTGAGAAAAACAAAAACAAAAACAACACCGGAGTTAGCAGAGGGAAAAAAGACGAAGAAGAAGAACTGGAACACCGAACAACAACCAAACGGCCAAGTAAGCAATGCGCCAACAAAGCAACACAACTTTTTTACAATTTTTTCTGCTTTTTTTCAATTTTTTCTTCTTTCCATTTTTATTGAAATTCCCGCTTTTGAAACGTCCGCCGCGTATAAATACGGCATGTTACCAATTTTGAAATTTAATTCAGTATTTAACTTCGCTAACTTCGTATCGGTACTAGTTTATTGATCGGTCGGTCGGTCGCTGGTTCTCTCGCTTTTGTTGTCACTATATATAGTTTGAACTAACGGCCTTATTACGTAAGAGTCACGCAAAACGATTCTCGTCGATTCTGCTTTGTTATTTTCCCCAATTTGTTGTTGTTTCCCAGCGAAAACCCGAAAATAAACAAAGCAGAATCGACGAGAACCGTGTCGCGTGAGTATCCGGAATAAGGGCGTCAATTTAAGAAAATGTGACATCTACATATTGTGAAAATCACAGCAACTGCGTCCTGCAATGAAATCGCTCACTAGATTCGCTTGTTTTGCTGCCCTACTCATTGGCACTATCGCCGCCGACGAGGCGACAAGCAAGAAGGCGGCCTCTGAAGAAGGCGAGATCAAGGTATACAAACGCCTTATTCCAGCCGATGTACTCCGAGGTAAGTTACTGTATTGTATTCAAGCCAATTTGTGTTGGTTTGTTTGCCTGTAACAATGCACAGTCAATCAGAATTGGCCACCATTCCGTCACAAATCAGTCGTAATTTAACAATGCTGTGAGTCAATGGAGCCCAGGCTTCAAGTCAGCCTTACTTACCTTGGCTCACAAGTTAACCTTAACCTGGCTTATATATAAGTCTTATACCGGATCATAAGGCAACATTAGCCCGCTTGCAAGTCAGCCTTAGCTTGGATCAAAAGTCAATCGGTTTTTTGAAAAGCTGGTGTCAATTTGAGCTACTTGGTAGGTCCATACATATGAACGAGTATGTATTGAGTCAATCAAACCACAAGAGATAGGAATAGGTCTGATTTATTGTTAGGACTAAAGGGGCAATTGTTCTTCGGAAAACCAATATTATGCCAGTATAAGGTTATGAATTAGAAATTATTCGAATTACGGTAACGAAACATGTTACTAGGAGCTCTTTTATTATACGTATATAAATGAACAAGTGTTAATAGTAAATCATATTTAATTTAGTACTCTTATATAAATTTTGTAATAATTAGAAACTTTGTAGCACACAGCGGTAGAAATCGTTCGTTTTACATAATCGGAATCGTTAAAAGTTAATGTTCAGAGTGGAAGGTTATTGAATTGTGCAGTTTTTTATGGCTAATAAAGTCGAAGCGAGTCGAACGATTTGGGATAACAATAAACATTACAAAAGTGGACATTACGCAAGGCAGCGGCTTAGTACTTCCTGCCTAACAAGATTTAATGAACAATAGTTATTGATGCGGTGGGGCGGTTAAGTTAACCAATTCATGCTCAAGCGCAATTCATTTGCAGCCTAACACAACGCCGCAGGCGAATCACTTAGAGGTGTGTACAATAGAAACCTTTTTGCGCAGGGCATAATGGTCTACATTTCTACTTCACGTCTGCTTGTAAAATAAAAGCCAGAGCTCAAGCCATTTTACTTTCACGTCTTCGCACAGATTCGCACATTGCACAGATTTCGAAATTATTGTATTTTTCGGTTGTTTGGCGGAACGTGCAAAAACAATGTGTATTAAATAGACATAGCTAATAATACATAGGCTCACGGGCTATGAAAACACATTTAAATTTTTCAGCCGTCAGTGAGCAGAAAGCATAATCAAATTCTTATATAAATCGGATAAGAAAATCATAATCATGCAACTTAGATTTAAAAAACCCGTTCAGTGAGATTTAAACATTGCTATGTTGAAAGGTGTGTGCGTTCCAGTTGAGTGAGTTTCCTTACGCTTCAGTTGGTGACTTCCCCTGCGTCTGCAGATCGAATTTACAAGTGCTCGCCTTGCACGAAGTTCGTACCTTAAGTCTTTTGTTGGAGAGCACCACTTTTTGTTTACTTTTTTTAACTATCAAGAAACCGTCAAATGAACTAAATGTCGTTTAAACGACATTTCTGTTCGATTATTTAGCAACAAGACTTGACTACGTGATTTCTTTACTCTTAAGTAGCGGACTATTTTTCTCTACCTCGGATGACAACTTTACGTTGCGTAATAAATGCACGTACGTAAATACACAGAGAGAAGAAATGTCGACACAGCATAAAATTAGTGTTCTACAGAGAGAAAAAATAATAACGTAAAATCGAGAATAGAATAGTAATATTTTATTACAAAAAATGTCTTGAGAACTCTGTTAACAATTTAACATGGAAGCATATATGTACGAGTGTATGTTAAATTCAATATATGTACACATGTAGGAGTCACATAAGCCATTAATTTTGTAATAATTAATTTGCAGCGATGGTCATTTACGCGACGCCTTTTTGCATAATCCACTTTCTGCCAGACCTTTACAGGATCGCCAGCAGATCAACCGTACGAGGCAGTATCTAAATTTACAATAACATATTATATTCCCTGTTTTTTTTTACGTGTACATCGGTTGAACCATTTTGTCTCCCAACAATTGTTGCAAAATAAAATATTTCAGGGCGTTGCGTATGGTGTGTCACTCTATAAAACTATACATTAAAAACATATATAAAAACATACATATGTATATGTACATAAAAACTATACATTAGTGCATTTAGAACAAGATTCATTCTGAATGTCTAGAGTGTGTTTCTGAGTGTCTAGAAATTGAAAATACATCAGGACAAATTAACGTAAGTTCGTCAAGAGTAGGTACAGTTCTCTAATTTAGAAATTCATTTAAAATTGTTCGACATGTTATTTCCATGTATGACGACAAGAAAACCGATAATATATTTATGTCTGCGGTAAGAGATCGTAAAATTGTCGGAAAAAGGCAAAACTGTATTGGAACAATTGACGTATTTAGGGGTCGACGTAAAGGTTTTCGGATTAATTTCAAAATGTTTTATTTTCCTCTATCTCTATACAAAAACTTCTTCTATTTCTTCAGTATAAAAATAGAGATTTCTAATATTATAAGCTGGCAACTGACAGCTCTATCGTAAAGTTAGACATTTTTGAGGTTATACGTACTCAGAACGTTTTGCGCTATTTATGTTGTTTACAGTAACTTAGAAGATTCATCTCGGCCCAAAAATGGAATTAAATCGTGAACATTTTCGTGCGATTATTTTTTACAACTTTCGACGTGGATTAACTCAGCAACAGTGCATTGATGAACTTAATTCAATTTTTGGCGATGAAGCTCTATCAAGGACCAGTGTTTATCGATGGTATGGTGAATTCAATCGTGGTCGTAGTTCACTCCAAGACGAATTTCGTGAAGGTCGTCCAAAATCAGTTGTTGTTCCGAAAACCATTGATGCTGTGCGCGAACTGATATTGCAAGATCGTCATGTGACCTATCGTGAGATTGAGACAACCTTAGGCATTAGTGGGACCAGCATACATTCAATATTGCATAAACATTTGACCAGAGTTGGGCAAAATTTTTATTCGTTACATCCTCGTTAAAGTTACTTTAACTTCGTTACTTTTAACGAAGTCCTCGTTACTCTAAAGTAACTAGTTACTTTGCTATCGTTAAAAGTTACTTTGAGTAACGAAATAACGAAGAAGTAACGACGTTAACTGAAAGTAACGAAGTTACTTTTCGTTACTTTTACATACATACCACTCACGCGCACTTCGAGGCAGGAAATTTGGACCCTTTCGAAATGTTCGATACGAATTTTGAAATTGATTTTAACAAGCCGATTCTAGCGCACCGTATCAAAGAAATGTGTTTGATGTTTGGTATTCTAGGACAAACGTCACAGGAGAAAAGCTCTTTTGTGACGAAAAAGCTGTTATGTTAAACTGAATTTCACCAAATATTGCAGGGTTGCATTATTGCTGTAGCGTTAATTAAATTTTTGTTAAAAAGATTGTTTTCTGGAAAAATTTTATAAAAATTGTTTTAAAATTATTACAATAAATACAAGCAACAATATTTATGCAATTTTTGTTTGTTTGTTCTTAAAAAAGTTGTATTTTTCAAAGAATTTGTAGATTTGTATATTATAAATATGGTTGGAAAAGCAACCCTGCATATTCTTAAAAATGGATAATATTAAAAGTAAGTACAAATTTTATACTTTGCCAAAATTTGTCGGCAAAGGGTTTTGGGAGTCCGGGAACAATTTGTATTTGGAAATACAATCTTATGAAAACACTATCTTGCATCTAATATTTGTACCTTCTCTAACTATACATTACTGCATTTAAAACCAGATTTAGTCTGAATGTCGAGTGCGTGTCTCCAGTGCTTCTGAGTGTCTAAAAATTGAAAATACGCCGGGAGAAATAAACGTTAGTTCGTTAAGAACTGTACCTACTGTAGTGTACCTAGTGTACAGTTCTCTAATTTAAAAATTCATTTAAAATTTTTCGATATCTTATTTCCATGTATGATGGAAATTTGGACAACTGGACAACCGATAATATGTGTCTCCGGTAAGAGATCCTAAAAATGTCCGAAAAAGACAAAACTTTAGGAAAAACAAATTGAATAAATAAACAAAAATATTTTAGGAAAAAAAAATTGAATAAATAAACAAAAATATTTTAGGAAAAAATTATATTGCTGCTGACAAGCGATGTGGGCGGTGATTTTACTTTCCGGTACGAGAGATCGGCAGTCGTAAATCACCATCGAGCCGAGAACGACCATACATTAAAAAAAAAAAACCTAAATAAAATGAACCCCAAAAATGTTTTATTTACAACTTAAACAAAATTCTACAAAACCCGACAAGAAAAGTGCCCCTGCGGCCCATCCGATTGACCCCAAAAAGGGAGGTGCACAGCTAGTTGTTAAAACAGTCCTAAATACAAAAATTTTAACTTTCTACGGCTATCTCGCATAACTCAAAAATGTTTAATTTTTTTCAGACTTCCCAGGGATGTGCTTTGCATCCACCCGATGTGCCACGGTGGAACCAGGAAAAACGTGGGAGCTGACCCCATTTTGCGGCCGTTCAACATGCGTTCAGAATGAGGAAAATAAGTAAGAACTGTCGATAATTCTGTCATTAAATTAGCACTCCGAGCCGTTGCTTATATCTAGATTGCTGGAATTAGTTGAGGATTGTGGCCCCCTGCCGTTGGCCAACGACAAGTGCAAATTAGATACCGAAAGAACAAACAAAACAGCGCCTTTTCCGTACTGCTGCCCCACCTTTAAGTGCGAGCCAGGCGTAAAGCTCGAGTATCCTAAGTTGACAAAGGAGGAGACGAAGGAAAAAAATTAAATAGTGAAAAGCGCTTACCGATCAGAAATTTTGTAATCTATTAATTTGTCGGCAGACGTGTTAAATTGTAATGTAACGTAAAAGCTCGAACAGATTCGTTTATGTCTATTGTTTTGCATCATCAATACATGTTTATATTTCAAATTTATTTTCCAAGAGTATAGCATTTTTGTATCTATTTCAAGCATCCATCCTATTTAATAATAAGGACTCTTAAAAAATTAGTGTTGGAAACTATCGCATAAAAACTATCGAGTTTTGCAAATTATTCATTTATTAAAAAATTAGTTGCATCTGTGCAATTTTTACTTCGCTTTCTGTCTGCATCGGCAAAAATCTAAACCCGTGCATGTATTTATATTCCCTTGAAATAAGAATTCCTCGCAACCCCTAAGCTTGCAAGAATCTAATAATTCTAATAAATCTTAATAATTTTCTTTTTGTTTTTCAAATTTCTGAAGTTTTTAAAAATCTTTAAAATTTATTATTGTGAATTTTACGCCACATATTCAGTGAGCATGTCTTGTTCTTCTTATGGAGCAGAATCTTGAAAGGCTCCGGGAAATAACGCCCAAATGAAATAAGGCCCAATTTTTTTTTTATATGAAGATTTGAAATCGTAAAATTTGGGCGTTATTTCATTTTTTGGGCTTTATTTCATTTTCAATAAAAATTGAAAATGAAATAAGGCCCACTGTGGGCTTTATTTCATTTTGTTGTGGGCTTTATTTCATTTTTTTGTAAAAATTCTAAAATTTCTGAAAATGAAATAACGCCTAAAATTACGGCGTCGACTGAACTTTAATGTGGATATGCAGAACTTTAATGCATGCAGAAAGACCCAGAATAGATGAAGAATTTTCAACAAGGAGATGGTTTTGTTGGCTGAGGGTTTTAATCCCTGGCACGGCCGAAGGCCGGCATGCAGAAGGAAGGAGGGAAGGAAGGAAGGAAGGCAGGGATTCAAACCGTCGGCCAACAAAACCATCTCCTTGTTGAAACGTCTTCCTCTATCCTGGGTCCTTCTGCGCAGGCAAAGTGTCCTTCTGCGTGCCGGCCTTCGGCCGTGGCAAGGATTAAAACCCTCAGCCAACAAAACCATCTTTTTTGCTGAAAAGTCTTCCTCTATCCAGGGTCGTTCCGCGCAGGCAAAGTGTCCTTCTGCATGCCGGCCTTCGGCCGTGGCAGGGATTAAAATCCTCAGCCAACAAAACCATCTCCCTGTTGAAAAGTCTTCCTCTATCCAGGGTCGTTCTGCGCAGGCAAAGTGTCCCTCTGCATGCCGGCCTTCGGCCGTGGCAGAGATTAAAACCCTCAGCCAACAAAACCATCTCCTTGTTGAAAAGTCTTCCTCTATCCAGGGTCCTTCTGCGCAGGCAAAGTGTATTTCTGCATGCCGGCCTTCGGCCGTGGCAGGGATTAAAACCCTCAGCTAACAAAACCATCCCCTTGCTGAATAGTATTTGTATATTAACCCGTCCAATAAGTCCAACAGCTGCTTCGTAGCTAACGCATTTCAGCATTTATCGCAAAATTGGGCGTTATTTCATTTTTTTTGGGCTTTATTTCATTTTTCGGAAAAATTTTTAAATTTCTTAAAATGAAATGAATAAATGAATAACGTCCAATTTGGCAAAATGAAATAAGGCCCGCATTGGGCCTTATTTCATTTGGGCGTTATTTCCCGGAGCCATCTTAAAAATGCTCATATATGTACATAAATTTTTTTGGTTTTTCATAATTTTTTATGTTTTTGAGAATCTTTGAAATTATTTTTTTGAAGTTTTTTGACGTTTTGAAGAAATATCCTAGGAAAATTCCTAACATGGAATTGAATTTAACTGACGCCTTACAGCTGTCAGTTCAATTAAATTAATCGAGTGTGACAAAATACAATTTTAACTGGGGCTTGTATCCCGAGGTTATTTTCAACATACAATTAAAATTAACTGAAAACTAAGGAATTTAATTGAGAGTGAATAAAACCGCGCTAAAGAAAGGAATTTAACCGAATTAAATGTAAAATAATACATAAAATATGTAACTGAATACTACCAAACTGAATAATACCAAAGAATATACAATTTATAAAAGGGGCACGTCGCAAAATTTGCAATTTTTCGCAAAAGATGCGGTCATTCGGTTGAACGATTGAACGATTTCTTTCTTCCTTCACCCTTCCTTTCTTAGCCCGCTCCAAGGGGGAGCAACCCGGACATTTGCCCAGGGAGCCAAACTTTAGGGGCAGAATTTTGGCTGCAAGTCTGAAAAAAAAGATTAATGTACTAAATACCTAATTAATAGAAAATTTCATAAATACGTTTTTTTGTTATAAATTTACACTGCGCCTAAGAACTCAAAATATTTGCATTATGTATTATGGAAAGATTAACGTACAATTTGTGAAGAACGCTTCAATTAATTTGAACATGCATGCATACAGACCAGCACTAGCACGCGAGCAGGTCGCTGCTTCAACTTGTGTTTGAACATGCATAGTGTTCACAGAAAGTCTAATTTGAGAGCTGAATTTCTCAGCTCGTAGTCCGGATCTAAAGCTCAAATTTCATTGCCGTGTTTGTCGTGTTGGTGAAAGTTCTCTTACAAAAATGGGCGTGACAAGGCCACTGGTGTGGGCTTATACCATATAATAAGGTTACTATTGAGCGGTTTCTAAGGTTTAAGGTTTAAGGTTTCTAACAGCGCTGATGTAAATGAGTTAATATATCAAAATTTATTATCTGTAAATAAAATAAAAATGAGCGTCACCCGCCCACTTTTTATCATCACTTCGACAAATGCGGGTGAGATATGTATATTCTAAATTCTTATAGTGTTCTAGTGGCATTTCTTTGCACATGGACATGGACATGGACATATATTATATAAGAAATAAAAATATTTACTGTGATTACTTAGTTGTTCAAATCTAGTGTCTACTGCATTTAGTGCTTGATCGATTGTAAAGTAAAACAAGTAAGAGCGTTAACTTCGCTTCGAAACGTGGTATGTATATGCCCGAAGCTCATATACCCTAGTATTGTAGTGTTTTTAGCATTGGGCAACCTCGTTTATGTACTTGCGGCCGCAGCTTCAATTTACAATTTACAGTTAGAATTTGAGAAAGAATTTCCAGACTTCTCATCTTTCGCGTGATAAGAAATAAAAAATTAAAATAAAGACGTTAATGGAGAGTCACAACAGAGAAAAATAAGATTGCTTTATTTTAAAGGTGCCAGCCACACTATAAACTTAATTACCAACACGGATTTAACAGCGAGCTTAAAGAGACACATTCAGCTCAATAAGAAGCATAACCAGGTAAGATATTTGGTCGTATTTGGGATGTACCCACATACTAAAACGTCTGTTTTTTTTTTAAAAAGATATTTTTGGCTTTTTAACTTTTTTGCTTTTCTGAATATTAGGTTTTTGCTAAGTGTAATAGTCAATAGTCAATAGCTTATGGTCAAATGCTAGGAAGCCAAAATCATCGGAAATTATACAAGACCAATTACAGATGTCCCTCAGCTACCCAATTGTCACCAGACGGAATTCTGTGTATGATGCTGTAAAAAAAATTCTGGCGGTAGAAGACAAATTACATAGTCTTTGTGAAAAATTCAAAATACCACACTTTGACACGGATGACATTGTTTACCTCAAGGACTACGTTGCTGTAACTACACCCTTTGCAGAGGCTCTAGATTTTTTGCAAGGTGAATTATCTTTTATGGAAGTCTCATCCCAACTTTAGCAACTATTAAAGTTAAAGTTGAGTGAATATTAAATTGCTCGAATGAAACCAATGAAACCTCAAAGAACAATTAATTCTTATGAAGCAGTCTGCTTAAAAGGTTAGACAAATATTTTACGCTATCCCCTCAAGTAGATAACGCTATCGCTGGTGCTGTTCTCCACCCTTACTGTAAACTGATGTGGTTCTTTTAAATGTGTGATGTGATTCTTTTAAAGAAATTGAACATCGGTCAAAGGAAGACTTTTTGTCTTTGCTGGCGAAGTACATCGCCGATGCACATAATCAAAATACGAAATACAAAAATTATTTAAATAATTAATAAATAATTTTAATAATTAATAAATAATTTAAATAAAAATAATAAAAATACAAAATACGAAATTTTTATAATCAAGGTTTACCCTTTTGGGAAATATCTTGAAATAATATCTTAAATTGGGTAAAAAAATCCCAAGGTGACCACTTTGAGGCTCGTCACCCACCTCCCACCACAAGCCAAAGAGCCGAAGTCATTTTCAGCACCACTTCAACAACAAAAGACATTTAAAAGACTTAACAATCAAGTCTTAAATAACTTTTAAAAATCACTTTTTTTAATAAGTCTTTTAAAGACTTTTATTTTTTGAACTCTTTTATTTTTAAAACTCTTTCAGCCTTTTTTGATTGCCTTTTAAAAATAAAAGTCAATGAATAACTCTTATTCATTAAATATAAGTTCTAAAAGCTTTAAGTTCTGCTTTTATTTTAAAAATTTTTTTAGTAAGAGTTCTTTTCATTCTCTGCTTTGAAGATGTTACGATTAGTGATATTATCAGAAATCATACAAGTTACACCAAACTACAAGTATATTGCAACTGCCGATTTTATAACTATCTTCTGATGACAAAAAGTGGGCGGGTGATAATAAATTTTGATCGATTAACTCATCTACAACATTGCCTTTCCTACCAAAAACCTCATTATATATTGGGTACACCAGTGGGCGATTGTTTGGTACACCATGCCAATTTGTGGGAGAGTGTTTTATTCTAAGATGGTGGATTAAAAAAAAAAAATTTAGCTATAATTTACTCTACAAGCTGAAAAATTGAACTATAAGCAAGGGTGAATCCATATATGCTATAACAAGTAGGCGTGGCACTGATCCGATCCCCATTTTCAATACCAAACAGCGTAGGATAACAAATAATGTTCGTACCAATATTCATGGCGATACTTCTATTCCTTCTCCTGCAATCGTGATTTCCACAGACGGACAGACAGACGGAGGGACATTTCTATACCTGTCACGCCTCCTTTAATGCGTTACAAACGGAAGAACAAAGTGAATATAGCCTCATCCCTTCGGGTGTAGGGTATAATAACCAAACGAAATATCTAGTTCAGTGCTGAAAACAGAGTAAGCCCCGTTTGTAATTGTCAAACTATAAATCGTATAAATAAGAACACATAAGTGAATAAGTAACTAAAGTGACCAAGTAAATAAAGAAAGTCACGAAGCTGTACATAATCGTAAGAAAAAAATTAATTGATTTAAAAAATTTTTGGAATATATTCTGTATATTATATTTGTATTTATATCTTTATATGTACATATAGAACTCATATATTAATTTAACTAATTCTAAACGTACAGTTTTAAATATGTTTGATAATTTTTTATGCATTTTGAAAATATAAAACGTTTTGATTACAATATAATACAAGTTACATTAATATTGCAAAAAATAAATAATTTGCGGCTGGAAGATTAGGTTTTTATTTTGCAAGTTATGTTAAGTGGTTACGCGCGTATTTATAACTAAATTGGGTCATATTATCACAATAGTGAAAAAGGAAGCAAAATTTCAGTGGTAGATATCCGACTCTATTATGACGAAAAATAAAATTATGGCGATATTTGCTATATGCGTATATCTGCATATGATTAAGGAACTACTAAGAATGAAAACTACAAATATATATGGCCATTTACGTTAATTAAATGTAAAATGTACTTTCTCGAATTTACACAAATGTTGAATATATAGTACATAATTAGTCTTATTTCAGTAGTAAATAATTTTTTTAATTAGTTATTAAGGTTCCACCCAAATTTCAAACACAATGCTGAACTTTCTCTCCGTAGTAGGCGATCGTTGCGAAATTCTGAAAACAATCGTAATTTGCGGCACAGCTTCTGAAAATGCTTCCACAACTACTAAACAGTTGTTACAGATAACAGACCTACAATTTTATGGCCATTAGTGCCAGTTGTCTGAGACGGGGGTACTACTGTAGGTGTTACATTGTTTCCTGCGCCGACACAAGCAACATTGTTATTATTAGCTACATTATCCACAGTTGTACCAACTCCAGGCTCAAAAATATCAGCGTTGGGAACTGCAGCGGAAACAGCAATGTTATTGGATGGTATCGCAGCTCCAGCCACCATTGTCGGCGGCATTGCAAGAGGTAATTGTTTCTGCTTGACTTCACTTCGAGGTGTAGCAGCGGAACTGAACTGCAACTGATGATGCTGCAGCTTAATGGAACTTTGAATCAGCAATTTCTTTGAGAGCTGCTGATGTTGATTTGGAAGTACGTTTGTACTTGGCGCATTTGGCAACTTTTCTTTGGGTGTGTGCGCTGGGCTCTTAACATCTGAATGTATGGTTTCTTTGTCGCAGATACGCATAGTGACTGCTGTTGCCAGCTGTTGCTGTTGATGCTGACGACGTTCACGTGCACGTTCTATGTGTTTCTTACGCTCCTCACGCGTCCAATAACGACCAGTCTTGATTTCTGATATTGTGTCATCTTCAGTTGTGGTCAAATCGTAATTTTCACGCTCAGCGTTAATCCGCAAAGCGCGATCTCGTAGCATGCGATTACGCGCTGGTCGTCGCACTATATATCTTGTGCCATCTTGTCGTCTCTTCACCTTCCACACCATTGGCTCTTTACTTTTGGCAGCTTCGGGTGTGGCAACAGTTGTTGCTCGTATCTGCTCGGTACTTACCTTAATTAAATTAGAGTATATAAATAAAAGTAATGGTATTAGTAAGCCTGCACTACCTACCTTCTGACTACTCACAAAGTGGTATTGACTTAAATTAGATGACGTAAATTGTGGACAAGTTTGCATATGTATGCGTTGTTGTAGTTGTTGTGTCGTTGGTGGTATTTGAGTTTGCTGATGTAAATTCAGATTAAACTGTTGATTTTGTTGTTGGGTTAAAGCTTGACGAAATAGTTGTTGTTGTAGCATCATAGTTTGTTGAAGGTTCTCCATATTTGTGTACATTGTTGTTGTAGATAGTTGCTGTTGACTACCACATAAAGGTGTCAATTGCCCTGGAGTTTGAACGTCTGCTAAAGGTTAGAGGTTGAATTGAAAACTCAACTTTCCGATGTTTGTGGAAAATTATAACATTATTATAACGTACCGTAATTTATTCCTCCAGAAGCTGGCGGAATGCTGGATATGGGCATCTTCCCAAGCGAAACAGTAGTTGTGCTCTGATGCTTAGGACTGGTGAACTTATCTTTTGGTGACAGTACACGCTGATTTTTGCATATGCGCAACGCTGCCAACTGCTCTACTGCATTCTGTTCAACAGTACGGGTCTGAGGTGAATTTATTACTAACGTCAATACTGTTCCACTATTATTGGAACCTGAGTTATAAGCGCTTGATGAATTCTCATGTTCATGCACACATAAATTTCCACCGCCGCTACTACTGGAACCCGTAGTACCAGTTGTTGCTGTTGTAGCCGCACTACGTAAAGTATTGCTTTTACTGCGCATTGAAAAATTTCCAGCAGTCGGTACTTCCCAAGTCGAAATTACTTGGGGCAACATGGTGTTATTTCGTCCACTTACGTTCCCTGTATTCTGAAATTGTGTAGATTGCATTCCAAGCCAAGCAGCAACACGTTGCTTTTGTTGTGCGTGCAACTGGACAGGGTCAGCGGATCCACATGCAATTTGGTTGGCGACAATGGTGCCAGTATGCCCAGGGGAACTCTCATAAGGCGAACAATAAAAAGGTTCTGATTCAGAATCTTCAGGTATTGTTTCATAGATATGTTCCGTGTCATAATCTAATGCATCCCGTCCTATGGCTGCTGTCGGTTTTATACCCATATTCTCAACACGACAGTCTAGCATAGCTAGCTCTTGGTTAACTTTTTTCAAATGTGCCTTGATACTCCGATGTTGAAGGGGATCGTACTTCATAAATAATTGGCTCCGAAAAGATTTGCTTCTCTGATTTGATGTCGCTGTTGGGTTTGTTGGTGACGTCGTTACGAGTGCTACAGAAACATTATTCAAATCTTTTTTCTCAGGAGCTATATGAGCCGCAGTGTTCGCGATAGGTGGGTGTTCTGGTTGAGTTGTAGTTTCTGTTCCTAGTAGTACTCGATTAAGTCGAGTTTCAGTTTCCGCTATGCAGTCATTGGGAGCTATAAAACAATTTTGGTATGCCATGTTGTTGTCATCATAATAATCCTCATCTTCTTCGTCGTCGTCATCTTCATCCTCAACAACCAGATCAGCTACGCAAGGATCCTGAAAATCGTCTTCATCCTAAAAAAAAATTGAAACGATAAACATAACATATTCTATGTATGTAATTTGAATTTCTAATTTCTAACTCACCGTATAAAGGTACCTACTCACAAGCAGTGTGACTGCATTGTTATTTTCAGCTATAAGCGTTTCTGTTTCCTTCTTGTTGGTAACATCTTTTCCATTTACTTGCAGTATTTGATCTCCATGTCGTAAACGTCCATCACGTCCAGCTATGCTATCAGGCTGGATATTACTGATGTAAACTTCAGTGCATGTGTCATTATCCTCTAAAACCTCACTGCCATCATTCACTGCATTATCATTATAATTACCGCTACTACTTCCAGTTAGGCTATAACAAACTGTTAGTCCCAAATGTTCATTGCTATCTGATTTACGTAATGTTATTTCCTAAAACAATAATAAAAAATATGCTAAAATATGTAATATAACTAATCTTGATGCTAAAAACTCATATACTTTAGACTGTTTTATTAATAAACATCAAAAACTTTAATATTAAAAAAAATTGCGTTGGTGTTCTTGCAATTACTTGCTTCTAAGATTTTGTTTATCGTCTTCTTCTGAAGTAATTCACAATAAGTTTTGATGTACAATTAGCTTATATAGCGGGAGTTGCAAACAAAAGAACACCAAACAAAGATCGCTGATGAGGAACCGTGGCAAGTTCCGAAATTGCTATAAGATATGCCAGCTTTGGGCAATTTTGGTAAATGTGTTAACATTTTCGCTAAGCAGGAAAAATATGGGTGGTTATAAATTGTAACCACGCATATAATAAATAATTCAATTTTACGAACAAACAAAAACCTATTTTATATTCTTACTTCGATGTCAATTTCCGGTGCTAGAGATGTTTCAAACATATTATGCTCCTGTTCCGTGATGTCTTCCGTGCTTGCGGCATTCGCTACGTGGAAAAGTGGATGAACAAAATCGTTAACTTCTGTTTGCATTGCTGTTGATATGAGCTTCGGATTGGCAGTAGAGATAATGGGGCAAGTAACAGAATTGGTATTTTCCAAATCAGAGCTTGAAACATTCGGCGACGGTTGAGACTCTAAATTCGCAAACCTCGTATTGTTAATTTTACTGGACTCGGAAATTTTTACTGCATTATCTAAATTGCTACGTTGCTTGTCTAAACTGCTATCTTCGTCGGCAACCTCCACACACTTTTCCGTTGATGGCTGTTGTAATGGTGGGGGCGGCGGAAGGTAAAGAGTAAGATTCTTCGTAGCTGTTGTAGCGAGCACATTCTTCGGTGGTGAGTTTTTGTTGGTAGCTACATTCGAGGCACTATTAACTGTTTTGCGATTAGTTGTCGGTGTCTGTTGTTCGTACGTAGCTGAACAGAATACCAAACTAGACAGCAATTGACCATCGTCAGCAAGACGTAAATGGTGATGTCGCGGTTTTAATGTTGCTTCTGCTACTTTTAACTCACGCCGACTGTTGCTGGTAATGTTCCCGTCATTCTTATCATTTTGATTACAATTACGTTTACGAGAAACTTCAATAACTATTGGATCGCTAGCATTTAGGAACATTTGTACAACGTCATCATGTGGAAAGTTACTGACGTTCACGTCGTTTATCTATATATAAATAACGTTTAAGAATGGTAAACTCAATTTCATTACATAAATTACATTTAATTTTTAAATGAATGGATATTTTAAGTCATAACTGCCTGCAAGTTTTGGCGTTTTGTCACTTGTTATGTACATGTCTACGAGTACCTATATATTTGTCACTGCATATTTTTTTTTGGCCGACTGAACCTCTGCTTTGATTTGGCTGGGATTTTTGCTACCATGATCATTTACCTTTCGTGGGTAACACAGGCTATTAAAAGTGGTTTGGTGCCGTCGAAAAGGCGTAGTGGACTAACGTTACGAAGCGAAATGATAGGAGAGTTGTTTTAAATTCAACATTTATCTACTAATCTAATGAACATTACATTATCTAATGAACAAATAAAAGCGTTACCTTTGGCCTGGCTGAACCCCACATACCCTACACCCCTATCTGTTAAAGTGATCATAAAGAGTGGGCGGGCGACACCCACTTTCATTTCACTTAGAGATAGATTACACTCACAGATCTATTAACTCATTTACAAATCTATTATAATTACAGATTTATTACACTTACACTGGGTGTGATACGCCTATTTTAGTTCACCAATACGGTAAACAAGGCAATGAAAACTTGAGCTTCAGATCCGGACTGCAAAATGAGAAATTCAGCTCTCGAATGAGTTGCATTAATATTTACATAAAAAGTAGGCATGGTAGCGATTCAATTTCCTCTTTTTCTCGATATTAGAGAGCCTTACATCTCCCAGGTAGGAATAATTGTGGCGAATTTCAAGATTCGCTTTCCTGTAGTCGCGGTTTTTGTCACCAGCCAACGCTAATTTTTTTGAGTATATATTCGTCTCTGAGCCGGTGGAAGAGAGAATACAATTTTAGCTTCAAATTCACTCTACAAGCTAAGAAATTGAGCTATAGAGACGGATTCATATTCGCTACAAAAAGTAGGCGTGGACTGATCCGATTTTCCCCATTTTCAATACCAAAGAGCGTAGGCAGTGACAGAGAATATTCGTGCGAAGTTTCGTGACGATATATACATATATGGAATATACTACAATCCTAACCTGCTCAAACTTGCTCATTTTCAGATATGTGCCCATAATTATGAAAATTTTCCAAGTCCGACTTTTTGCGTTTAAAGGTTTGCGTTTTAAAAAATTATGCGTAACTAACGGAAGAACAAAATGAATAATCCCTCATCCCTTCGGGTGTAAGGTATAAAAAACGGGCTTTTAAACTGTTTTCTTTCATGTGGATTTCTTTCAGGTGGATACAATAAAAACTTCTCATCATACTTACCTTTAGTATAACAAAGTGGACCCCGGCCATGGCTGAAGTTAAAACAATTTGTTTGTAAATGTGTGATTTTGCTTTGGCTTTATAGTTTCAGCATCTGTAAAAAGTTTTTACTTATTATTTAGCCAACGCTACAAGACGAATATATTCTATTTATACGAAATGCTTAACATATAGTTAAAAGAGGAAGCTACCAACGTAATATCTTATTCGGTTCTCAGTGACATTTTAGTCAATAATACAATCTAACACGCTTCACAAGCTCACTGAGTCACTTGTCGTCGTCGTCTCTGTAAAGTCACTTTTTGGCAGAATTCGCATTCACAAGCTCACTTGTTCTAAAAGTGACTAGTGTTATTTTAAGCTTACATCAGTTGCAATGTGCTAAGAGGCTTGTGTACTAGATCAAATTTTCAGAGCTAGTATACACAAACTGCAGTGGCACGACTAGGTGGCTAAAACTATTCACAAGTACGCAGCAGACGTCAAAACCTCTATTTTAAGACGACAGCAGTTTAAGTGTCGCCTCGTGCTAAAAAACGGCGTCGTGCTTGTAAATAGCAAAAGTTGACAAACGACTGTTCTTGACGACGACGACGGGTAAAAGTGAGCTTGTGAATAAGCGTGTGACAAAGCCTACTATCACTGAAAAAACTAGAAACATTCCTTTCGTTAGAATGGTAATTTAGCTTTTTCACGAGCCCGATAAAAGGGCGTCTAGGAAGGATTTAAAACATATAATGCTGAGGTTAATACTTACCTATATTTAGAGTACCGATATTAGCAGATTATTGCACGTTTTATCTTCGGATATATTTGGTTATATTTATTTGCATTAAAATTAATGAATTAGGAACAGCACTGCATTTGTAAAATTTACGCTATCAACTAATTGGCACTAAAAATTATATTATTCTGATATAATCGATCGCTTTATTTATGACCTTCCATAACATCAGTCCTCTAGGAAAATTCGTTTTCCCCACTTTGAACTAAATAAGAAAATCATGTTCCAAAATTATTAAGATTTACAAAGGTTTAAGAATTACTTTAAGAAAAGGAAGTTGAAATTGCATTAATTTAAAGTTACGTACTCGTTGTCTTAATAGTCCTACTGGGTAGTAGAGTATTCATAAATAGTTACTACACATATATATATACTTACATACATATTTATATTTATGTATTTACATACATATGTATAAATTTTCCTTATACATATATCAGGGGATATATGTGTATTCGTTTTTCATTACAAATGTCTAATATATTTTTTTGTGACTATATACATATATATTCATACATCTAAGCATTTATAATATATACATACCTATACATGTATGCACATACATATACGAGATTCTAGCATGTTTAACTATAAAAATACTACTCATTTGCCTTTAGGTAAACATCTAATCATAAAAACTTGCAGAAATAAGCTGGAAAAGCAAACCTATAACTATATGAAAAAATCGAAATGAAATATTTGTACATATGTACAATTGGGTACACATAAGTATACATACATATTAGTGATCTGCGAAAATCGAAAATCGAAATGAAATATTTGTACATATGTACAATTGGGTACACATAAGTATACATATTAGTAATCTGCACAAAACGTTTTCAAACGACTTTCAAAACACTGCAAGTTTTAGCAGTAAAAACTGACAAAACTTTTTCGAGTTGCAGTAACAGCAAAACCTGTAAAAACTTTTGCTCTGCTGGAAACAAAAACAAAATTGACATTCGAAGAAGACTCAGCCGTTTTAATGCCAATTATTGCTAAATAGATATAAAAAATAAATAGCGGATACGCATGTTTTGTTTTGTTACGCATACGAAGTGAACATATGCACATATGTTTATATTAGATATTAGATACTAGATATGTTCAGCCGTCTTTCTTAGGCTTCTAGTTAGAAAATGAGCATTGCGTAGTTTTCATTCTGTTAACAAAGGGGGAGAGTTTTTTTGTTTCCTTTTTTTCTGTCCTTTTTCTCGATGCTTTTGCTACATTTTATCATTGTTTTTAATCGCTGTAGCCCCGATGTGAATAATTTACAACAAAAGCAAACCAAAATCAAAAAAACAAACCATGATGAAAACAAAAATCATTGATCATGGTGGGGTAATGATCTCCATTGACTATAACGGGAGCTACGGTCTTGTTTTTGAAGAAATAAGGTCCAATAATACCAGCATGAAAACCGAAGCCAACGATATATATTTCTGGATGTAATGAAGTCTTTATGGTCCCTTGTGGATTGTTTATCGCTTAACACAATTTGGCTATGAAACGGGCCAGTTTCCCTGCTCTAGGTCAAGATCTTAGCACAAAATTATCCACTTTATAGATGGACAAAATCCCAATTCCTGCGATTGACAAGGAATCGATAAATTTGGATCTTCTTCCACACTTTAGTATACAGCGTTCGACGCGATAAGTTGCGCGAATCGACGAGTAAGTAAATTTAAGTACGTAAATTCAAAGTAAATTTGAATAATTTGATAGCGTTATTGAAACGTGAGTCTGAGATGATTTGCCAGAATATACAGACAATAAGTGTTTAACAGTGAGCGCAGCATAGTAGCTCGTTTGACAGTTAACCATTCACTAAGCTCTATCTAAGGTCGTAATCACGGAGGGGACATATATATGTGACATGGAACTATTCATTTCATTTGTCCGCGATAGCACTGACACAGAAAATTGGAATGTGGGTTGTAGTGACACGTATGATTTTGCAACAAGATTTTTTAATACGTTTTGGTACCTTTTAATTGTTTTTTCCCTTAATGGCAGCCTTTTCAATACTTTCGCAAATTATTTGATTTCGCGGCATCATTTCGTGATACCGCGCGTGAAGTTTAAAAATTTAGAAGAAATTCAAATTGCCGTAATTTCTATGACTATAGAGTTTGTGGATGCATTATTCATCATTCAGTATGAAGATGCAGAAATTATAAAGTACATTTTAGATACTGTGGAGCTATTGGAAGAAGCTCGGGGAGCTCGTCAAAGAAGCTGTTGGATTAAGAACTGGCGAAAATGAAAAAATAATATTACGCACATATATTTTTTAAAATTAAATTTACTTATGCGCCAAATCAAAGAAATTTTTTTTATTGCTTAAATGTTAAAATTGCCTTAGAATTTGATGGCTTTCTTCGTTTACTTTTCTAATAAAATGCAGTGAAATCGTAAAACTTTGTAAACACAGAACTTTAAGTACAGAATAGAAGAATTGCGTGATTGTAAAATATAATAAAAGTTTTGTCAAAAAACTTCTAACGAAAATAATAGACGTTTGTATTTTGTAGTCCTAGCAAGCATGTTGTCCAACAAACATTTCGTAAAATTGTTATTACTCTTCTGTAAACATAATACGACTGCATGTCTGATTTCAGTCAATTTTGTTTATCGATACGACAACCCACTTTCTGGTGTCCCCAGTAAATAACAAGGAACACAAGTTTTTCACAAGGGACATATTCATTTTTGCAAAGTCCACAGTTTATTTCGTCGTTTTGCTGGAGAAACAACAACAAATCTGAGTGTCTCGGAACATATGTCCCCTGTGTGAGTACGGCTTAGGCAAACAAAAACACCCTATATTTTTCCATACTTCCCAGAACTTCCATACTTCCATACTTCACAACCAAGTGTACATTTCCATTCAAGCTTCTTGCAGCGATTATCACACCTATACATTAGTAAAAAAATATAGTCAGCAAAAGAATATAAAAGGTACCATGGCAAAAAAGTTTATAGGGGTGACACCGCCACTTCTTCCCCGGGTGTCACCTACGTCACTGATATATGTACATACATAAATATATGCATGTATTTCTGTACACTCGTACAAAAACTTATGCACACGTAAGATATCCGCATTAAATTCCTTCAAAGGGTATTACACGTATAACTTAAGGTATCTTTGGCATTTAATCTTGTTTTTCATCCTGTCATGGGCGTGTGTAGAGCACATTAACTCATGCTCACCATGCGATAAATTTAACTATAACGTTGTTAGTCCAGGCGATCGACTGTACACGATTTTCCAGCGGCTTCTAAGCTGTAAAACACTAACAAAAGCTTAAAATAACAATTATCACTAGCAGACTATATCAAAAGATCGAAGGGCAAGAACCACAGACAGAATGGGGGACGGACGCCAGACGAACGTAGTGTGAAAAGAAGCTCTTATGCTTCTTTTATTGCTTATTAGGTTTCTATTTTTTTATGATTTTTTCCACTCTTATCAGCATATAGATTTTCCTTCATTTTTTATATATCAACATGAAAGAATAAAGAAATGTCAAAGAATAAAGTTTTGTTTTCGATGCATCCGCACGTAAAATATGTTTGATATTACAGCAAAATTTAAGACAACTTTAAATTAAGAAACCGATTTATTTACATCACCCTTTGGTTTTTAAAATGAGGAATGAGTTATCTTTCTGACATAAAAATTCCTTTGTATAAATATATTCACATATATGATAAAATCACAGGGATTTAGCATACACTTCCGGACATAAATTGCGGCACAATCTTAAGGGGTTAATTGTATACACAAAAGAAGACAGTTTCCCGTTTTTGCTTTGCTATTTTCAGAATTTGTAATAGATTTTGCTGGTAAACAAGAAAAATTTGGAAAATGCCAAAGCAAAAACAGGAAAACTATCCTGTCGTGTGTATACAATATAACCTCATTAATTATATAAAGCACTTATATCAATATAAATAAAACAATAAAGGCAAAATTTCTCGAAATTTCCACTGATTCTATTGAACCTTGCAGCTTCAATTCACAGAACAAACTTTTTTACTTTATATTGTTTTGTTTTCTATTATATTCCGCTATCTTATTTCCATTAGATGATTTTCTTTTCCACGATAATATTCGGTATCATTTAAACAAAATTCTTCTACGTATGTATCAGCACTGATTCAACAAAGAAAACAAAATACACAAAATCATCATAGAATCCCATTAAAGAATGCACCGGATGCACAGGAACACACCATGGAGTTGTAGCTAAGCAGGAAAAGCACAAAGCGAGACACAGAGGAAACAGTGTTGCAGTGTTTCTGAATTAAAAACCCATGAAGGAATGTTTACACAATGTTTACTAGGATGAAGCCTGAAACAGTGATGGCGAACCTTTTTAGAAGTAGGTCAAATTTTGTTAATTTTGTTTTAGTTTGTTTTTAATTGTTTTAGTTCTACCTAGTGGTTCATGAAGCCTGTGGCGTTACTTTAACTCCCAATTTTTGGTATAAGTTAAGAATAGGTGCCTAGCTCCGATTTAAAAAAAAAAAATTTGTTACTCCTAAAATAAATAAAATTTTCAGGGATAACCCTCACCACCCTAGTCCAAAGGTTTTGAAAATTGTTTGCGGTCTTGTGTAGTTTAGGAGTTATAGACTTGGAATGTTAAAAATCCAAGTGCTATATCTTTAAAAGGAGTTGAGATATCGGCGTACTGTTGGTTTTAAAGTTTATTTCAAAACCTTTATTTTATCTTAAAACAATTTTTGTGATTGCTGCCATAATTACGGAGATAATTTAAAAAAAAAATGCTTACATTGTTTTACAAAAAATGTTGTTCTTCCTTAAATGACAATTAAGGAATAAAATAGAATAACTTTTTTAAAGCCCATAATATTACCTTTCAAACAGTGTATAATATGTTTAGGTATCTTTTCGTTTTGAAGAATTTTTAAGAAAAATCGTAAAAAGTCTTACATTACCGAGAGGATTCTGCTGATTGAGGGTAATGATCCATGTCGCGGCCGAAGGCCGCCAATACGCGGAAAAACCTGTATGCAAAAAGCCTCACATTACCGAGAGGATTCTGCTAATTGGGGGTTATGATCCCTGCCACGGCCGAAGGCTGCCAATATGCGGAAAACCCTGTATGCAAAAAGCCTCACATAACTGAGAGAATTCTGTTGATTGAGGGTTATCATGTACGCAAAAAATTAACACACACGAGTGACACCCGCTTGGATTGACTGAAAAATTTGCAACTCTTATGTTTATGTGTGATGAAAAAGTTGGTCTGCTACATTTTAATGATTAATGCCTTAAGCACAGTTGATAGGACAAAGCACTAAAAACCAAAATAAATATTAAAATTAGGAACAGGTTTACCGTTTGAGCCATGCCCCAATTTTTTTGCATTTTTTGTTGTTGTTGTTGTTTTTGGAGCTGATTCTAATAAAGCCATCAGTTTTTGTCGCTCTCCTCTAGTTTAAAAGTTATAGCCCTCTAAATTTTAGAATTGACATGCCTATAACTCATAAACCAGAGAAGATATTTCGATCATATTGGTACCGTTAGAAAGCTCTGCAAAAGCCCTTCAATTTCTTTCATGTAACATTTTTCCGAAAACTGTATAGTTTTTATGCAAATCTAAATTTTTCATTTTTTTCACTTTTTTTTACATTTAATAATTTTTTTCGTTTCAAAGTGTGTAATTAACCTATTAAATCTTTGCAATAACAATAAAGCTGAGACCGTAAGCTTTCTTTGAGTATTTTTTTCATTTTTATCAGTCCAGTATTTGAGGAGAAAATAGCTCTTAAAGGTCAGAAGAACGTATGTAAAAACTACTTTTTTCCATTCTACTACTATTAAGTTATTAATCTGTTGTTGGTTTCACGTAATTTTTTTAAAAATATTTTAAATGTTTACATAATAAGAACATTCTTTTAATCTGCGCCGCAGGCGAAAAAATTTTTAAGAAAAATCGCGCGATTTTTCTGAAAAATTTTTAATTTTTAGACGAGTAATACAAAGTGTAGGTTTAAAGTGTAGTAGTATAATGGAAAAAGTAGTTTTTACTTACGTTCTTGTGTCCTTTAACAGCTATTTTCTCCTCAAATACTTGACTGATAAAAATGAAAAAAATACTCAAAGAAAGCTTACGGTCTCAGCTTTATTGTTATTCCAAAGATTTAATAGGTTAATTACACACTTTGAAACGAAAAAAATTATTAAATGTAAAAAAAAAGTTCCACAAATGAAAAATTTAGATTTTCATAAAAACTATACAGTTTTCGGAAAAATGTTATATTAAAGAAATTGAAGGTTTTTTAGAGGGCTTTCTAACGGTACATATAATCAAAATAACTTCTCTGGTTTATGAGTTTTAGGCATATCAATTCCAAACTTTAGATAGCTATAACTCGTAAACTAGAAGAGAGCGACAAAAACCGATTGCTTCATTAGAATCAGCTCCATAAACAACAACAACAACAAGAAATGCAAAAAAATTGGGGCATGGCTCAAACGGTAAACTTTAGCTCAAAATTATATAGGTTGTTATGGGAATCAAGAAAAAAATCAATTATTTAAGAACACGAAAAGTGTGTTTATTTGTCCGAAGATAAAGAAACAAATGTGTGGAGTAAGCTCTATTTCTAATTTGACACACACAAAGTGCTCTTCTTCATGTGTTTAGTTCGTAGGGGTTTATTATGTTCAGTAATAAGTAAGTAATAAGTAATAATTTAAGGAACAACTTAAGAATAGGGCTCCGATTTTTTGCATTTTTTTTTTATAGTTAGATATTACCGTTAGAACCGGAAGCAGCCATTTTGTTTTTGTCGGACGTCAGCCATTTTGGATTTAGAAGCATTTAAATGTCAAATAAATGTGATAAGCAAAAGCTGAATATCTCGCTAACTAAGTGAGTTATCGGGATGATGATATACCGTTTGAAAGGTACTTTTAGTGCTTACGATTTACGTAAAATACTTTTTTTCATATATAATAACGGTTAAGGAGTTATATCACTTTATGTAGAAAACTGTCTATTTTTTCTGGAAACAATAATTTTTTTCTGCAAAACGAATACATTAAGGTGTAAAAAAAAAAATGTTGCTAAAAAGCCTGTTCTTATACCTTTAAAACGATATACATATAATATGATACACTCACTACTTTAGTTCATGTATCTTTAGCTTATTTAAAGATAATGTGAAGCTTTCTTCTCTGTAATGTGAAGTTCTTTTATAGGTTTTTGCATGTGTTAACGGCCTTCGGCGGCAGGGATTATAACCCTCAATCAACAGAATCGTCTCGGTAATGTGAAGTTTTTTGCATACAGGTTTTTCCGCGTATTAGCGGCCTTCGGCCGCGGTAGGAATCATAACCATTAATCAGCAGAATCCTCTCGGTAATGTAAAGTTTTTGGCATACAGGTTTTTCCGCGTATTGGCGGCCTTCGGCCGCGGCAGGGATCATAACCATCAATCAGCAGAATCCTCTCGGTAATATGAAGTTTTTTACATACAGGTTTTTCCGCGTATTGGCGGCCTTCGGCCGCGGCAGAGATCATAACCATCAATCAGCAGAATCCTCTCGGTAATGTGAAGTTTTTTGCATACAGGTTTTTTCACGTATTGGCGGCCTTCGGCCGCGGCAGGGATCATAACCATCAATTAGCAGAATCCTCTCGGTAATGTGAAGTTTTTTGCATACAGGTTTTTTCACGTATTGGCGGCCTTCGGCCGCGGTAGGAATCATAACCATTAATCAGCAGAATCCTCTCGGTAATGTAAAGTTTTTGGCATACAGGTTTTTCCGCGTATTGGCGGCCTTCGGCTGTGGCAGGGATCATAACCATCAATCAGCAGAATCCTCTCGGTAATATGAAGTTTTTTACATACAGGTTTTTCCGCGTATTGGCGGCCTTCGGCCGCGGCAGAGATCATAACCATCAATCAGCAGAATCCTCTCGGTAATGTGAAGTTTTTTGCATACAGGTTTTTCCGCGTATTGGCGGCCTTCGGCCGCGGCAGGGATCATAACCATCAATCAGCAGAATCCTCTCGGTAATGTAAAGTTTTTGGCATACAGGTTTTTCCGCGTATTGGCGGCCTTCGGCCGCGGCAGGGATCATAACCATCAATCAGCAGAATCCTCTCGGTAATATGAAGTTTTTTACATACAGGTTTTTCCGCGTATTGGCGGCCTTCGGCCGCGGCAGAGATCATAACCATCAATCAGCAGAATCCTCTCGGTAATGTGAAGTTTTTTGCATACAGGTTTTTTCACGTATTGGCGGCCTTCGGCCGCGGCAGGGGTCATAACCATCAATTAGCAGAATCCTCTCGGTAATGTGAAGTTTTTTGCATTAAGGTTTTTATGCTTGGAGGCCTTATGTTAATATAAAGCTTTTTTGTTATAACCCTGAATATTCGTAAATACCCACTACGCAGTATTGCAGGCGATCACTGAATTTGTAGATATTTTCATTAATTAGCTCAAAAACACAAGAGATACCCACACATATTATATACCGTTAGAAAGGTAATATTATGGGCTATAAAACAAAAGTTCAAAAAACAAAAAACAAAATCTATTTTATACCTTAATTGTCATTTAAGGGAGAAAAAAATTATTTTGTAAAACGAAGTATGCCTATTTTTTAAAAGTTGAATTACCTCCGTAATGATGTCAGTACTCACAAAAAAGGTTATTATATAAAAGAAAGGACTTAAAACAGCCTTTTTAACGGACCAATATTACGCGTTTATCTTAACTAGTTTTAGAGATATAGCTCTTCCAATTTTGACAGTTAAAGCCCTATATCTCATAAACTAAACGAGTCCGACGCTATTTTTTAACATGGTTGAACAAGGGAGGGTAAGCCCTATTACAGAAAAGAAAATGAAAAAAATCGGAGCCAATTCCATATTCTTAAGTTATACCTAATTTAGTAAATAATAAGTAAGCAAAAAGATGAAAGATAACCGCCAAAAAAATTTTTAGTGCTTTGTCCACCCAACTGTGTTCAAGGCATAATGAACATCAGTGTTCTGGTCGTGATAAAGGCTCAGTTTGATAGACTCCGTTTGCGTGCGTATCCGTCAGAAATCTCACGCAAGAAAAGTTGAAATATATGTAAACATATGGGATGTGTTTCATAGGCTCCGTGCGTTCACATGCGTAAACGGATAGAAAGTGAAAAATTTTCTACTTTTTCATCCGTCGATCCGTTCATTCTATTACAATCGTTGTCTTGAGAAAGAATGACAACTGCGAATTATCAGGGATGAAACAGAAACGTAATTTTTTGAGGTGAAAAATTTTCGGCTTACAAATCTTAGTAATTTCGCTCTAAAAGGGGGAGTTAAATGTCTCAAACCCATTATAAATAACTTTAGTGTTCTATTTAAGCAGATAACTCCATAGGATTTTAGCTTTAAATATGAAAAATAATTCCTATAGAATTATCACAACAATTGTATCCCTGTGTTTGCGCAGCTCTTGAACGGATTCTATGAAACTTGAAAATTTTTTGTTCCGTCGCTATCCGTAAGTTGTAATAGATTCCTGACGGATACGCACGCAAACGGAGTCCATGAAACTGAAGGCTCAGTTACAACTTACGGAACAGAAAATTTTCAAGTTTCATAGAATCCGTTCAAGAGCTGCGAAAACACAGGGATACAACTGTTCTCATAATTGTATAGGAAATTTATTTCATATTTAAAGGTAAAATCCTTTATAGTTATCTGCTTAAATAGAAAACTAAAGTTATTTATAATGGGTTTGAGACATTTAACTCATAAACTAGCCTTTTAGAGCGAAATTACTAAGATTTGTAAGCCGAAAATTTTTCACATCAAAAAATTACGTTTCTGTTTCATCCCTGATAATTCGCAGTTGTCATTCTTTCTCAAGACAACGATTGTAATAGAATGAACGGATCGACGGATGAAAAAATAGAAAATTTTTCACTTTCTATCCGTTTACGCATGTGAACGCACGGAGCCTATGAAACACATCCCACATGTTTACATATATTTCAACTTTTCTTGCGTGAGATTTCTGACGGATACGCACGCAAACGGAGTCTATGAAACTGAGCCTTGAGCCTTAAAGCCGAGAACGTTTTCCTTATGGCTCCAGCCCATAGAGTCCGTCAGACTTCGACTTTGACTTCGACTTCAACGTCAACGTATTCCTATGGCCCAATAAAAACTTCGACTTCATTCAATTTACTGTACTACATGTAAACAGTAAACAAACATGTAAAACATGTAAACAAACTGCTGTCAAATTCGCTGACGCAGTCGAAAAGTTTAAGGTTCAGAACTTTCGACTTCGACTTTGACGGCTGCGTTGGTTATGGGCCGATGTTCGTAAGAAAGCTTACATTGAACTCGGTTTGACAGTTCAGAACTTCAAAGTCGAAGTCTGACGGACTCTATGGGCCGGAGCCATTAGCATTAGAGTGCACTCGTTTTAAAAAATCAAATTAACAATGAGCATTGGACACTACACACACTTTAGGAAAAAATATAAAGTTATAGAACCTTTTTAATAAAAAAAAGGAACAGATTTACCGTTTGAACCTAGCTCTAATTTTTTTGTTTTTTGCGCTGATCCCAACAACTGGTTTAGGAGTTATAGCCCTTAAAGTTTGAAAATTTACCGTTTATATCTCCTAATAGAGCTAAGCGATATTTCGCGAATTGACTGCGACTTTGTGACAGATACATAAAAGTCACGAGTCACAGTTGCGACGACGATTGCTTCTATAAGCCGTCACAGTTTGCTTCTGGAACACATATTTCAGTTACAGTTCATTTTTGAATTGTTTGATTCTGTTCATTCTTGGAGCAGAATGTAAAAATTTAAAATAGGGTTAGGATGTACTATAATTATTTAATTCTAAAGATTTTATATAGAGGCTTTTTTTAAAGATTAGTTCATCTAAAATTGTCAGAATGCTTCTTAAAAAATTGTGTCTATTTTTTAAATATTTAAAAATACGGCTTATTTACATCTTCTTACCAGCTCCAATTTTTTTGTCGTTTTTTTGTTGTTTTTGTGCTTCGTTCCTGACCCCAACAAGCATAAAAAAAATTGTCGCTCTCTCTTGCGGGCGGGGCTGGAGCTCTTTGAAATTTAAAATATAACCAGCGATATCTCCGAAACTACAAGAGATATACAGGTGATATTAATACCGTTAGAAAGCTAATATCATAAATTTATGTAAAGAGACGTTTTATTGAAATGGCAACAGTTTTTGAAACTAAGGCAATTAAACATTTTTAATACTATTTTTTTCCATAAAAAATTTTTCTCCGAAATAAAATGTGTAATTAATGCATGCAATTATACTTAAAATAAGAAAGTAGATGATTTAAGCTTTCTTAGAAAATTTATTTTATTAATATCGGTGCTTTATTTACGGAGAGAAGCGATTTTTAAAGTGGCAACAAACTACTTTCTGCAATTGTTTATACACTTTTTTAAAAATGCGACTCTGGTACTATGGTTGCATTCAGAACGGTCAAGCGGTGTTGGCTTTTTGCAGGTTTTTTGTCTGAGGGGGAGAAAGGTCAGAAAGGCTGACAAAGCGGCTGCAATTGTTTCCAGCGAAAAATTTGTACGCTGAATCTGTTCATCACTTTCTTCTCTGTCACTAATTTTTAGTGTTTTGTTTACTTCTCGTGTGGCGGCAACGTGGAATTTGGCAATGAAGTGTTGTTGTTTAACCCATCTTATCCCAGACCCAAAAAATGTTGGAATTTCTTAATGATTTTTGGTAGCTATACTACTTTAGAAAATCTAAGCATCATGGACTAAAAAAAAAAATTTTTACATTTCCGGTTTCTGTTATATGAGGTGTTGCGCAAATGCATCACTGGGCATATACGAGTACTTTTTTTTTTTTTGGTACAAATGCAGCAATGTTCTTTTTGTTAAAAATTAATGTTTTGCTGAGTTTTTATTTAAATTTTTTTTATTTTTATTTAAATTTTATGAAATATTGAGTAGCAGAGCAACATTACACTTTAAACAAATATAAAGTGTCTGACTGTCGGCACCGAAGTCTCTTCTCAGAAGGATTTCTTTCTAATATGTGCCCGCATTTGTCTTCCTTATTGCTGTCGTAATGTTAAGTTTTGACTGAACTCGCTTTTTGGTATCTCGGCGGTGAATCTGTGGAACGATAGGTAAACCTCGGTGTCTGCATTGCGCAGTGAATTTTCCATGCATTTACGACTGAACTGTCAAACATTGTTATAATGAGAGGCCAGTACCACTTCTTACTCCGTATACTAATACGATAATTAGCCACGGCATTGTCATGCAAATCTACACCTACCACGTTTTTGTTATATGTACAAACGACGACATTAGGACAGTCAATCGATCATGTCTTTCTCTCTTTTCTAAAATATCTCTTAATTTTTTCGATTGGATAAACGCCATATTCGTTTGAACTAAAAGTAACGACGGAGTTATCGCTCCACCATACAATCCTTTGCTTAGAATTCGTTGCAAAACTCGAACTATCCGCGCTCATTCTTCTGAGAAATGTTGGGACAGGAACTTTTGTTGTTGGGTATATTTCCAGTTCTATTTGTCCGAATTGTACCCGTTGCAACATGACATTGTGTGGTAAGATGCCACATCAGATTGCATATCCCGCAAAATTGAATACGGCGATCAATTTTCTAACGGTCTAACGGTTCAATTTTGTTATTGTCTGTTACGAGTGTTGTGTTTGCACGTTTTGTTATCTCTTATGCGTTTGCGCAATAATTACCAAGGAGATGAGGATTCACCGCCGAGAAACCAAAAAGGGATTTCAGTGAAAACTTAACATTTCTACAGCAATAAGGAAGACAAATGGGGGCACATATTAGGAAGAAATGCTTCTGAGAAGAGACTTCGGTGTCGACAGTCAGACACTTTATATTTGTCCATAGTGTAATGTTGCTCTGCTATTCAATATTTCAGAAAATTTAAATAAAAACTCAACAAAACATTAATTTTTAACAAAAAAGAACATTGTTGCATTTGTACCAAAAAAAAAAAAAGTACTCGTATATGCCCAGTGATGCGTTTGCCCAACACTAAATGTAACAAAGGCTACAAAGTAGTAAATATTCTAAAAGTTATAAAATTTTGGGAAAACACCCAATTTTGAAGGGGAAATTTAAGCCTTAGTTGTAAAAAGGGGCGTGGCGTCAAACATTTGTAAATATTTTTTTCATGTAGCTCAGTCCTTTAAATAACTATATCGGCCTTTAGTTGCGTGAAATTTTCTTTTTTTATATTTTTAATTAATTTTGTCGCTAGGTGTTGCGACACACACATGATTTACGCTGACAAGAAAAAGCCAACACAGCTTGACCGCTCTGAATGCAACCTATGTAGCGTGTAGCTACCTAGGTAGCGTGTTGTAATGGTATTGGTGTTGTTTTGAAGTTACAGAGCTTAATCTGCGGCGCTATATTGGAATAGAAAAATTTTTAAAAAAAATCGCGCAATTTTTCTTCAAAATTTTTCGCCTACGGCGCAATACTTAAATTAAAAAATTTTTGTTGTTTTTGGTTATTATTTAAAGAAATTTCAGACATCGCGAGTACACAATAAAAGCATTGCGTGCCTCTCCCTTTTTTAGTTTCTTTTTTTTCGTTTTTCTCGAAAATGTGGCAGAACATTTTTTCGTTGTTTTCAATCGTTGTTCAGGGCAGAGTGCGGAATTGCTCGCTCATGAGCGGCTCAGCTCACGAGCGTGAGCCGACTGAAATTTTTTTTCGGCTCACAGCTCACGAGCGTGAGCTAACAAAACATTTTTGCAGCTCACGCTCGTGAGCTGTGAGCACCTCAGAAAGCTCTCGCTCGTGAGCCGCGAGCCGAAAAAAAATTTCAGTCGGCTCGCGCTCGTGAGCCGAGAGCTAAACCTTCAGCTCACGAGCGCTCGTGAGCCGAGAGCTAAACAAACAGCTCACGAGCGCTCGCGAGCCGAGAGCTAAACAAACAGCTCACGAGCGCTCGCGAGCCGAGAGCTAAACAACAGCTCACGAGCGCTCGTGAGCCGAGAGCTAAACAAACAGCTCACGAGCGCTCGTGAGCAAACTGAAGGGATACATATGCATCTGAATATATGTATATTATAGTGTTTTATACGTGGATATACATACATTGTTATGTATTGATATGCCAAGAAGCAATTTGATAAAGGTTGTTGTGGTGTGACGTGGGTGGTGACCAAAAAATTGTTATTGCACCAATCGATAGGATATGTCGTGAAACGGATTTGGGACATGGTCCGAGGGTGGCAGGGTATTCCAAACGGGGTCATATGGGTCACTTAAACTAAATAATTTTTATTGTGTCAATCGATAGGAAATGTCGCTAAATTAATCCGAATATGATTTTCGGATATATATATATTTCTAGTCGTAGAGAAGAGGACAGAATGCGATATGAAAATTTTTTGTTGTAATATAACCTACAAGTTCAACAAAAAACAAATTTAAATATAAATATTTATATGAGATCGAAGAAAAATCTTTATTCTGGTCTAAAAATTAATTAAATATTAACAAAATCTATATCATGATGTAGAAATCTATATCATTGAGTTTGAGCAATAATAAACCAGAAGAGTTACCTGTAACACCATTGTTGGGACAACCCACAGTAATTATTATTTAATTGAACTTTTAAATACCTACCTGCATATCTGTAAAAAATACTCCTGAAAATTAATAACCCAAATAACTCTGTTTCAGGAATGTTCTCTTCGGTTTTTCCAACAGAAAAGGCTATTACAGTTAACCCTTTTTCATATCATTGATACCTGCTGCTCTTATCATTGGTTGCATTTTAAAAAACGACAGGACAAGGCAAGGCGTCTTGCTTATTTATGCATCAAAAATTTTTGTTTACCTACAGTAGGTTCACAAAACGATCACGAAAAAAAGCACCAAGGGTCAGTGTCGTCGCTCTGTTCCCCTCTCGCTCACGCTCAAACCGTTTGTGAGGATCGTAGCGAATATGTGTTGGTTTCGTGGAATCGGGTAAAAGAGTTTAGAATAAGACCGCGATTTTATGAGAGCTCATATCTGAGCAGTTCTCATAGCCATCTCATAAAACGCATGATAAAAGATCTTCACAAACACTTTTCCTTTCTGTTCTTTCTTGTATATACAAATTACAAAATTGCAGTTCTTATGAATGTTTGCAGAAACAATTTGCAAGATTTTTTTAACAAATTTTTTCTCGGAATAACAATTTTCCAAATTTTCCCAACGCTAAGCAAGATATGTTTTGTTTGGTTGAATAAAAAATGAAAAAGATTGATTTTTAGACCAGAATAAAGATTTTATTCGATCTCATATAAATATATTTAAATTTGTTTTTTGTTAAACTTGTACGTTATATTACATTAAAATTTTCATATCGCGTTCTGTTCTCTTCTCTACGACTGGAATGGCAATCGAAATTAGCCGAGAAACATATTAGAAATACATATATATCCGAAAATCATATTCGGATTAATTTAGCGACATTTCCTATCGATTGACACAATAAAAATTATTTAGTTTAAGTGACCCATATGACCCCGTTTGGAATACCCTGCCACCCTCGGACCATGTCCCAAATCCGTTTCACGACATATCCTATCGATTGGTGCAATAACAATTTTTTGGTCACCACCCACGTCACACCACAACAACCTTTATCAAATTGCTTCTTGGCATATCAATACATAACAATGTATGTATATCCACGTATAAAACACTATAATATACATATATTCAGATGCATATGTATCCCTTCAGTTTGCTCACGAGCGCTCGTGAGCTGTTTGTTTAGCTCTCGGCTCACGAGCGCTCGTGAGCTGTTTGTTTAGCTCTCGGCTCGCGAGCGCTCGTGAGCTGTTTGTTTAGCTCTCGGCTCGCGAGCGCTCGTGAGCTGTTTGTTTAGCTCTCGGCTCACGAGCGCTCGTGAGCTGAAGGTTTAGCTCTCGGCTCACGAGCGCGAGCCGACTGAAATTTTTTTTCGGCTCGCGGCTCGCGGCTCACGAGCGAGAGCTTTCTGAGGTGCTCACAGCTCACGAGCGTGAGCTAGCAAAAAATTTTTGCAGCTCACGCTCGTGAGCCCTGAGCCATTTGGCATTGCTTGGCTCGCTCACGAGCGAGCGTGAGACGAAATGAGCCGCTCGCTCGTGAGCCATTCCGCACTCTGGTTCAGGGCCACAATTTGTGGGCCATTTACAACAAAAACAAAGTAAGAAAAAGACGATAATTACATGGAAAATGGATAAGTATGCTTTATGAGTTTGAGCGGAGGGACACAGTGAGAGTTTTTCTTATTAATTTCTTAATTACTTTTCAGACGCTTCTGGTGAAAACAAAGCACCATCGACGGCGCAAATTCTTGCCTTTCGTTCTTTTGTAGTTTAAGCGGAGGGAAAGAGGGAGAGTTGTTTGCGTTTCTTTCGTTTCTTTGGAGATTAAGCGGAGGGAACGAGATAGAAATGCATCAACATTAAAACAGCAACTGCAAATTTTCGAACAAGCAGTAAAAATGAATTTCGGTCGGGTAAAGGCACCACAGTTTTGTTGTTTATTGCGATTTTCATAAGGCAGTCACAAAACAACAGTCGTGCCGATTTGTGCCTAGCTGTCTTCAAAACGGCTTGTGCACAGCTCTAGTACACAAGCACAAAACTTCTAATAAGATATTTGAGCGCGCAACAACAATAGAAAAAATAACAGTAGCTCCATTATTTATCCAAGTTTAAGCCATAGCTTAAACTTTCTAAGACCCAACGTTGCATACTTTGTAAAGTCGTACTTTTAAAAGAGTGCATAGTAGCAAAATTCAAAAAGGGTAGTTTATACTTACGCTAAAAAATGTGTTTTCTCAGTAAAAAAAGCACTAATTTGAATGAAAAAAATTTTCCAAGAAAGCTTAAATAATCTACTTTCTTATATTAAGTGTAATTGCATGCATTAATTACAAATTTTATTTAGAAAAAAAAAAATGTTTACGGAAAAAAAGTATTAAAAACTTTAAATTGCGTTTATTTCAAAAACTGTTAACATTTCGATGAAATGTCTCTTGACATAAATTAATGATATTTTTAGCTAGCTTATTAGCGGTACTAATATAATCTGAATCTCTTGTAATCTCTTGTAATATCGGAGATATCGCTGGTTATATTTCGAATTTCAAAGCCCCGCCCCCAAGAGAGAGCGAAAATTTTTTTTATGCTTGTTGGGGTCACGAGCAAAGCAAAAAAACACCATAAAATCGCCAAAAAAATTGGGGCTGGTGAGAAGATGTACATTTGTTCCATTTTTTTCAGTATCGGTGCAGGATTTGAAGAGAAAATGCATTTTAGAGCTCACAATCCTCGGCCGCGGATTTCTCAGAATCCGCAGAATTCTCTCGGTAATGTGAAGTTTTTGGCACACAGGTTTAGATTGTGGCGCTTATTCAATAATTTTAATATCTACGTTATCATGTTTATTATTATCTTGTGCAAGTCCGGCGAACAAATGCAAGAACTTTACCGTCTTCTGCATGATGTTCCTAAGGATAGAAACAAATCTTGACCTTTCTTCCAAAGTAATTATTGAATTACTAGAAACATGTACTGCAGAAAACGCTTGTGTTGCTCGCGAAGATGCTATGAAATATGTTGTCACTGCCTTGGCCGATCTAAAAACATTTTTATTTAATCCATTGCTGGCACTTAAGCCAGTGCCATACACGATCTACGATTTTTGTGTCAGATAAATTGCCATATACAATTCTACGAGAATCACAAGGAGTTCGTAATGTCCCAGGGCCTCAATCATCAGCAACTGAAGAAATGCGCTTGCTGACATTCATGCAGTTGGCTGAGAGAATCCGGCAGCGACGTAGCGAGAGCAGGGCGGTCCGCCCCGGGTGACACCATATAAATTAAGCAAATTGACCAAATAGAATTTGCGTTTGCAAATTAAAATAAACAGCGGGAAAATTTGAGAATAAATAAGCACAAAATCAAAAATTATTATACACAAAATTATTATGTGTAAAGTAGCAATGGAAACTAATTTTAAACCCAGAATGTAGTCCATAGGCGTGACACCCGAGCATTTTCATTTAATTAAATTCATTTTAATTAAATACTATTATTTATTCGAAAGATCAAAACATGGCATTAATATTTTAAAATGATCTCAGGAATTTAGCCAAAGTGGTTGTTCTTAATAAATCGCATTTTGAGCCCCTTTTAGCACCGTTGGCCGTATGTCACAAATAACACTAACAATGTTGGCCTCTAAGGCATCAATTGTTACTGGTTTATCAGCATAAACTATTGACCTCACGTGACTGCACAGAAAATAATCGAGAGGTAACAAATTACACAATATCGCCATATTTTGATTTTTAAAATTTGATGGTTGCCGTCGCCATATGGTACGTAACGTTACGTTCTTGTCGAAACCACATATTGATACCCGGATCAATGTCATCCATATTTTCATACAAAATATCATTATTTGTTAGCGACATTTGAATTGGTAACGGAATTCCTAACGAAAAACATTCCAAAACTACCAAATCCCGATGCGACAACATCCTCTAATCCTCTGGTTTCAAACGAAACCAGGATGACATTTCTTTTGTCAAAAAATTTAACAAATTTTTATTTGCGTTTAAAGCTCTCTGGGTAAGCAGCCTACGGGCGCAGAAAGCGATTAAATTAAAACCGTCAATAAGTCCAAAACGTACTCAGTGACTAAGGTTCCTCTGCATCTAGAGTACCTCTGCGAACGAGACCAACTCTAAATTCTCTATTGCTCTAAAGGACTCTACATTGTTATTGCTAAGTGTTGGCAGAGTTTTGTCGCGTTGGAATTTTTTCATTCCGGGATTCACAAAATAACCGGGATGTTGTTGTTTCGGGATACGTTTTACTGCATCTCAAAAATCGTTGATCATGGCGCGGTAAGGATGAAAAATTAAGGTCCAGTGATGCCAGCGACCCAAAATCGAAACAAAAAGGGCATATTTCTGGATGTAATACGAGTAGAGTCTGTAGGGATGGAGTCTGTGGAGTCCCTTCTGGATTGTGTACCGCTTAACACAATTTTTCGATAAAACTTTCAGACGATAAAGTCAGACATTGGAGCGGATTAGGCGGTTTAGAGGACAGTCAGACGAGTTGGCCCTGCTCTGCAATTCCTGCGATCGACGGAGAATTGATAATTTTGATCTTCTTCCACACTTTCATATACAGCGTTCGACGGAAAATTTACAGATAATAAGTGTCGACCGGTGAGCGCAGTATAGCAGCTTGTTTAATAGCCCGAACACAGTCGGGTCATTGAAATCAGCGACTAGAGCGACTGGAGTTATCATTCGCCAGAAGTTGATTACAATCAAGTCGCTCGCTACAGCGACTTAACTCCTGTATGTATTTCTATTTCGTTAAAACGAAATGTCAAATTTTTCTAAACAAAGCAAACAGGCAAGCGACTGGAGCGACTAAATTAGAAATAGAGCAGTCGCTGCGAGTTCAGTCGCTAGCGACTGAGGGGAAATTTTATTTTTTTCTCGTTTCCCATAAGAACTAATGTAATTTTGACAGCGACTAGTCGCTAGCGACCTGACTGTGTTCGGGCTATAACAGTCAACCCTTCATTAAGTGCTACCTAAATAAATCAAAAACAACCTACATATATTTTGCTTATATTTCTCCCCAGAAAATTCCGGTCTGTTTGACCAGACTGTGAATTCCTCTGCAACCGAGTGTAGATTTCCATTTAAGCGTCTTGCAGCGATTATCACACTTCTTAGTAAAATTAATTTATTAAAAGAAATATAAAGTTAAAAAAAATAAAACTTGTATATGTACATACATATATACTGAAGGGAGGGGTGGGAAGTATAGGGGTGACACCGCCACTTTCACCCCGGGTGTCACTAATACTAGCTACGTCACTGATTTCACCACACTGTTTTGATTGAAATTTGGCCTCGTCGAGAGTAAGTTTTTTGATTGTCCTGCTAGAAACTCATCTTCTCATGGTCTGAGAGCTGAGAGTTGACAACTTTGTACAGAAAACAAAAACAAACATTAGCCAAGCTGTCAAGCCAATCGAAAATTTGGAATTTTCACACGAATGCTGTGTTTGTAAAAGTATTGTTTTTCGTATACTGTGGAGAGTTTCTGTAAAATGTTGGAGAAGTCGTCGGTCAGTGGGTTGTTCTCTTTCGGTGTGAGGTTTTTTTTTATTTGTAAATAAAAGAGGCTCAGATATAAAATTTAACAAAAATATTAACAAGCAAGATAAATGTGCATATATCGGTAGATTTATTCAGTGACACAACACCTATGAATATCTACTCAGCTTATCTAAATTTGAAGGACTCTGGCTGATTCTACAGCAAGGAAAACCAATCAATTATGTATCAGTTTTGTATTTACATGCACTTACACAGGCATATGAAATTGTTGCTTATATACACTTTTATAAGTTCATAAATTTTTGTTTGTTTATTTTTACAAATGCTTTTACTTTAAGTTTGTCATATACATTTTTGTTTAATATGTAAGATTTTAGTCCTGTGCTTCATACATACTATGTAAATATATAATGCTTTCATAAATGGAATTATAAGGGTAACATTCCAAGAGCTGCGTATGCAAAAATACGTATATTTAATCATAAATAGCCAACTAAACCCTCAACTATAAAAATGAAACATTCTGTGGAACAGCAAAATCGATGATTAAGATAAAATATGTGTGCGTGTTGTCTCAGTGTTTATCCCTTTCCTTGATCAATAATGAGTTTAGAATAAAAAAAAATAAAAATACACTGATAGACTACACTAGTCAGTGTATAAATACACTGATTTTATAATGGAAAATCGAATTTAATTTGTATATGTGACGGGCAATGTGCATATATAGATATAGATATTTTGCAGGTATTTTACAATTTTACCGGACATATGAAAAAGTTGTAATCCATAACTTCTTGTCAGAACGTGTCAATACATTACCTTTACCATTTACGCATACCCAACTTTCAAAATAAACGGTCCATATCTTTATCTTTATATATCTTGACTGTATTGTACCCGAAATAGGCTACGTAACAAGCTTAAAAAAAGACTTATTCAAATATGTGTTAATGAATTGCTTTAAAATCCTATATTACAAGTATCTAAGTTTTCAGTTTTTAGTTTTATTTTTATTAGTAGATTATTTACTAATCGTGCGTGGATAATTTAAATGAATTAAATGCCAAACCTACTTCAGCATACTTAACTAAAGAATATTTATATATGTATTTCCTTTAAAGCAAAGGTAATCCTTCGCAACTTTTAAACATAAGCACATTGAAACCAATTGCTGTAATAGCTTTTAGCAATTTTTATCTTGTTCCTAGGGGGTGACTTCACAGTCATGCGTACTGGGGGCATAAGAGCCACATGTACAAAAGTCCCTGAAACAACTGGAAGGAACGTTTTTAGAATTAATAGCAGTAAGAATATGTGCTTTGTTAAAGTGATAAATACAATCTTTCTTTACCTAATTGTCTTATTATAGAGATATTTATTTATTATTTTATTTGGTATTGTATTCATAAATTCGTAAAATGTTTAGTGCCAGCGATAAAAATACAATAATTTTAGATACTGAAATACAATGACAAAGGTTTGGACAAGTAAATAGTTTTAAAGCTGGTGATGATAAAGGTGGATTTTATTTTTTTTTTATTTATTTCTCCAGGAAATACAACTTATATATAAAATGAGACATTGACACATTGTTCTTTAACATGGAGCAAAATAATATTCGAACTCAATAAATCAATGACAATTTCCTGATGAAAAGTGATAAAATTATCAAAATATAGCTATCAAATAAAATATTCGCGCGTAGAGAGCGGAACACAGGCAAGTGTTTTCGAGGCATAAATGCTGCCATCTACCTCTCTCCTTTCTGCGGCACTGGCTGGTGGAGAATCAGATAATCAGGCTATCCCACATTCTACTACCAATCGAAGCATTCTCGTCCAGCAATCACCCAAAAGCACTGTGTCATACAGCGGACGAAGGAAACAATCATTGAGTTACCAGCAAAAATTACAAATTATCACCGCCGCTGGAGTCGAAGGTATAATCAAGGGTGGTGGCACCACGTCGCCGAACCTTTACAACCAACATACAAACGAAACATTTTTGCACGCTTATCACCATCACGCAAACATCTCTAGGGATCCAATGGATCGCTTTGACGAATCGATAAATTGTTGTTTGCCTCCGCCCTCTCCAGCACCAACTAGTGACCGTTTTATGATGAGTCTACCGTCACCTATTTCAACAACGGACTTCAGAACTTATAACCACTTCAGCAATGCTGAGGCAGTATCAACTACAACTGAAAAACCATCCATTTCGAAGCCTATTGGTCCTTCATCTCCTATGCCAACATCATCAAATACTAGCTTAAACAATGTAAATAACAATAGCACCCAGCAATTTCAGCCAGTAACGACCAACCCTTCTGGCTTGCTAATGTCGCATAAGATTTCGTCGTCAAATTCGGTGTCTACATTGCAAAGGTCATTGTCGCCAAACTCTCGTTTTCGCCTGTCGGACCGCTTCCGTGAAAACGCGAGTTCAACACCTGAACCAACATCGCGTTTTGGCTCCAACTCACATTTCTTTTCTCAAAACAGTCCAGTTGTTCCCTGTGACGCCTACACCTATCTCTCGTCAGCAGTCCACACGCCCGTAAAACGCTATGTGCCGACACCACCTCCACCCACAGAACTCTACTCAGACATACCGATATCCCTACAGCAGCCACAACTGGTAGCAGGAGGAGTCGTCCCCAAGAGCAACTCTATGCACCAGCAATTACCTCTTCCCGTGCAGCAGTCGACTCAACGCCCCACGAATAACGTTTCCACGCTTCCATACCGTTTTCGAATGAAATGTTGCGCCAATGAGTCACCTCAGCAACAATTGCCTACATGGCATTCATTAGAGCAACATGAACCTCGGGGCGGTAACATGCCTCAAGTCGACTGTTATGCCACCTCACCGCGAGAGCAGACTTATAAATGCTCAAACAATGGCAGCAGCGTTAGCCCTAGCGCCCCAAATAACTTTAGTATCAAAAATCTATCAAATATGACATTTAAGAACGAAAATCAATTTTCGAATACACAAGCGAAGCCTTGCAGCCCTTCGGTTGCGTCTGCAACTACAAGCTCAACCATTTTAATAGATTCATCATTGAGCGAGACTTCGGCACTATCTCCAACAATAACGGGCGTCGTATCAGAAACTCCCAGCATCGAATATATTAACACGTTGTTATCAACCAATGGAAATGGTGTGCCTGGACGCGTCATCTCCCCAGAACGGGTCATAATATCAAACGTGGGTGATAGCAACGGTAGTGCCAGTACAGGCACATGCCTGCATTGCAGTACCGTTCGCCGCACTACGGGCGTGCATCAAACGACGCAGACTACTGGACCCATCAGCCCAGTGCCTTTACAACAGCTGACCAACAATGCCATCTACAGCAACAGCTATAACGCGAATATAGAGCTGGCATCGTCGACTTCAACGCCATCCACTACTGATTCTCACAGCTCTTCAGTATCGCCCTTAACAACACAACAGCAACACAAAAGTTATCATCAACAAAAGGTGAAAAATGATCAGGAAGATAAAATTGTTACTGATCAACGTAAAGAAGTCTACAACCCGCAACAATATTACCGTCAGCAGCAACATAGGCAACAATTCATTAGTACACAGATAAACTTATTAGATCGCAGCAATCCAGTAAACTGTGGCCAACAGCAACAACAACCCCAACATCAGCTGCACGGGGAAAACCATTCAGTTCAGTCTGACCACTTTCACCAACAGTCTCCTCAACAACTGCAACAGGCACATCAGGTGCTACCTATGCAGCAGCAACTGCAATTACAACAACGTTACTCGCGAAAGCAACGCATTAGTCAGTACATCCGAAAGGAAATAGCCAAGTTTTTTGGAGTTGATATGGAATCTGAGTCTGAAGAGCGTGCTAAATGGCTTGGACGTCAACGTCGCATGGCTTTGAGAAGATTCGGCGTGCTACGCCTGGAAAGAGAAATCAATGCGAACTTTGGGAACGACGCCAATGGCAACCCCGACTATTTCGCCGACAGCGCCGGCGGAATGCGTTCACAACCGCGCATGCATTCCAGTCAGAATGGTGCCCATCACAACCACTATCACGCCACCGATCGTCCGGATATACTGCCAGCACACGATACTGAGAATACTGAGCTACCAACTAGTGGATGCAAAAGTAGTATCAATCGACGACGTCACTACATTAACACCAACTTCCACCTCGGCGACCATGTAGAACGAAAAGCATCCGTTCCGGATATGTTATTATTTGGGATAATCAATATTATGCAAAGACTTAACAAGCGCTATTCCCGTCAAAGACGTCAATGGTCACGCAGTTTTGCACCAGCACACATCAAAATGACCAATGGTGGCGCGAATCCAAGTGATATTTGTGAGGGCTTAACGACGCTTCAGGAAGAAGAAGTTTTCTTCGATTCGCCTGGAAATGAAAGCATGTGTGGGATGGCTTCAACTAATTCAGCAACATCAATGTCACCGGCGAGTAGCGTTCGCAATGCAACCACTGTAAGCACAAAAATCATTGAGAATCAGCGACAACTATATATGGGTGAGCGTCTGCATGGCTGGCAAACATCCGCCATCATTAACAATATTCAGCCGAGTGAACAGCTGGCAGCTCCAATACAGAAACAGCAACATCATATGCCATCAATCACTGTACAGCAGCAGCAGTCATTAATCCATCAGCATCATGCACAGCAACAGAATAATATGCGAGGAAATCGGATTGCTTCCACAATTTTGGATGGTGTGCTCGAGAACTCCCGTCGTCCAATTGTAAAACGGGTTAAGCTATTCTCAATAAAGGATTTGGATGACCGACATGATCATCGGCCTTTCTTTACGTACTGGATTAACACAGTACAAATACTAGTGCTCTTCCTCTCCTTAATTTGTTACGGTATCGGTCCAATCGGCTTCGGTATCGAGCAAAAAACCGGTCAGGTTTTGGTCACCAGTTTGAGTTTACAGACGGTACAGCACCAAGAGCAGCAAAACGTTTGGATTGGGCCGCGAAACAGCGACTTGGTTCACATGGGCGCTAAGTTTGCGGCATGTATGCGCCGTGATGTAAAAATTATAGACGTGCTGGAGAAAACGCGACGGAAAGAGCGCGAAACTGCCTGTTGTATACGTAATGACGATTCAGGCTGCGTACAAAGCTCACAAGCGGACTGTTCTGTGAGAGGACTTTTTCCAACGGTAATTTCAATTTCCATTCTGAAATCTTTAAGCGCACTAAGTCAATTGCTATCGGTATTTCATTTTATTTGAGAAAAACAGAAATCCATTTCGACTTGGAAAAAATGGTCGCCGGGGGAGTCGGGACCAGGTGGTCGTATATCAGGTTCTGTTTGTGGCCTTGATCCGAAATATTGCGATGCACCTGCGTCTATTGCTCCTTATGAGTGGCCCGATGATATAACCAAATGGCCGATTTGTCGTAAAACAAATTCGTTTTCGCAACGCTTTCGCTATAAAGATCACACTGCCGAGCATATGGTGTGTGAAGTTATCGGTCATCCTTGTTGTACCGGTGTATTCGGCGAATGCCGCATAACAACAAAAGAGTATTGCGATTTTGTAAATGGATATTTTCATGAGGAAGCGTCCTTGTGTTCACAGGTACATTAAATAGTTAATGCTTCATATATATATGGACATCTTTTCATTAACGTATTTTTTATAGATATCGTGTTTGAACAATGTTTGTGGTATGTTTCCGTTCTTTTCCATCGAAATTCCGGATCAGTTCTACAGATTATTTACGTCGCTTTGTCTTCACGCCGGAATTCTACATCTAGCCATAACAGTTACTTTTCAACATATTTTCCTCGCTGATTTGGAGCGTCTGATTGGCCCAATTCGAACAGCAATTGTTTACATTGGATCAGGTCTAGCTGGTAATTTAACTAGTGCTGTTCTTGTGCCATATAAGCCAGAGGTAATAAAATATGCCAAGCTATAATAAATGTACATTTGACCACGTATCGCCATTATTTAGGTTGGACCTTTAGCCTCACTTTCTGGAGTGATTGCATCCTTAGTGGCTCTTCTTATACTGATCCACTGGAAGCAGTTATATAAGCCGCACGTAGCGTTACTCAAATTAATTTTTATATTCTTCTTACTGTTCGGCATTGGTACTTTGCCTTGGCAACTAAATTTCGTTGGCTTATTGGCTGGTATTTTTTGTGGAATTTTTTTGACAGTTGCCCTGGTACCGTTTGTTGGTGTCACCAAATATAGGCGTAAAGCAAAGGTAAATGGACATAATAAAAATTATTCGGTTGGTGTTGTATAAATATATAACTGCTTACGTTTTTCTTCCTCAGATTAATTTGATATGGTCGTGTATTCTTTTTCACATGTTTATCTACACTCTAATGCTGCTTATTTTCTATATCTATCCCACGGAATTGAGAAATTTAAATTTTGGTGAAGTACTTAGTGGCGGTGCGAATTCCAACATTGTGAACTTGGGTGGAATTGAACGTTTCGGCAATAATGTCATGACTAGCAGCAGCAACAAGAACCACCATCAGGAACAAAAGCAACAGCAATTCAACCATCACCATCATTCAGATGATATTATAAGCAACAGTGGGCTAAATGAGAGAGAAAATGCAGGGGTAAATAATTTTTGATCAGGTATTTTCTTAAGAAATTTATCTTCTCTTTGCTCTAGCGTTATATAAAGCCGTCTGAGTTGCAAATCTATTTCAGTCAGAACTATCACAATGTACATACAAACGGTGTAAGCAATAGTGGGCAAAATTTGGCCTACCGGAACATGGAGCTATATTTATACAGCACTTATAATTATAATGTCACAGGTGGCATTAAAAGTACTACTTCTTTGAGCAAATATCAGCTGCCCAATAATGATATCTTTATCAGTAATAAAAACAATACTAGTATCGACTATTATGACAATGAACTGGACAACAAATTGGCAATGAACACATACAACACAATAAATAGTAAAGGCTACTACAATCTTAATAATAGTAACAGAATGCGAAGTGGCAAGCCCATTTCGAGAACTACAAGCAATAAAATTTTCAAGGGCGACGCAATATTTCCATTGCAACAACCTTCCACAAACAACGCGCATTCCATGACCCGAAACAATATAAACCACAGCACTCAAGACAAAACAACTGTTTTTAATGTCAATAATATTAGAATCGTGGAAGAAAAACGCAGCCTGCTACAACCGAGCGTTGATGCAATAGAGGAGCTGATACAAGGATCAATCGTGCCCAAGGTCGAAGGAAGACCGTATCTGGATATATTGCTGTCAACAACCCAGAGATCAAATAACAGCACCCCGGAAGCCGGAAGGTCAACCAACTAATCGCAATGGAGAGGCATGACAACAAAGGCATATACATACATATAGTTATATGTCCACCATCATATATACAAAACATACAGCTAATCCTGTTTTTTACACGGTTCATACGTTCCAGAGAATTTTGTGTTAAAAAAGGCACAGTATGTAATGGGACCATATTTTTTTTTCTTGTTATACAAAGAAGAGAAATCAAGAAACAGCTATATTGAAAATAATTCAAATTAGAATTTTTTTTGTCCGTGTAAAAAGAAAAAAAAAATTTTAAAACAGGATTAGGTGTATATAATATTACAATATATGTATATGTACGTATACATACATATATATATGTTGCAGTTTTATATACTCGTATATACAATAGAAAGCTGGACAGGACGGCATGAAGGCAAAGAGGCACAAGACGACTTTGCCCAAAATGGCAAATGCCATAAGAAATGGCATGAAAAAACTAGACGACGCGATACGAAGACCGCCGACACGAATTTTTACTGTGTGATAGCAAAGAACATACAATATACAGAATGCGCACTAAACTCAGTCCGTTTGTTCAATAGCTTCTTGAAACGGGAAGGAAGCATGCATAAGAGAAAACCAAAGAGCAGGAGAGAGAAATATTAATGCCAAGATGTATATTCATATGTGTGTGCATGTGTTGAGTCTGCCCGAAAGAAAATTTTGTTGGCTTCCTTCTTTTTAGGGCAAACAATGAAAATTCAAGTTCTGGTAAGAAATGAACAAAGAAATGAAATGAAGTTTTGGTAATGAAATGAATTACATGTATGTAGGTGCAAAGGAGGTAGAAGTCCCCCATATTGATGTAGCCAAGTAGATACAAACGCCACTAGTTTTAAGGTTATGTTTAAAATACTTTAAAAGTTAAAAAGTTGGAAAAAGTTAAAAAAAAAATTTATAATCGGAGTTGTTCAAAGATATCAAACAAATTGTTCCCTCTAGGAATAAGGTGTCCATGCAAAAATCGCTGTTGCAGTTTTCCTACAGATTTTGCTACTGCATACATACTTCATTCGATTTTACTAATAAAAATGTGGGCGCATAGAAACGAAAGAAGAAAAAGTCTCCCTCTTCACCACCACGCACCGAGAATGCTCGTCTTATATATTTTGCAATATTGAATTCTTTGCTTGCTTTGCCTACGAGTATACGACTGTACTGAGCCATAGGCAATATTTCTCTAATGGCAACGGTAGAAAATACGTCGACAAAAGAAAAAAAATTTTTTCTGTATCTGAAAATTGCCTTCTTGCCGTCTTGTACTGCTCCCTAATATACAATATATATACAGGGTGGCCGGTTAATAATCGATAACCCGGCGTGCACTTGTAGAGGCTACCCCGGCTGCTCAGAAAAAAAATATAAAAAACTATTTACAAACTAGTCTAAGAGCTATGGCACTTTTTTAAAAAAACCCTCAGTGTTGGGCCTTAACCATGCGCAGTACAATTTACGACTAGCTGTTTCAGGATTTTTTCCAAAAACGTTAAAAAAACAGAAGTTTGGTTTTCTGTGTTTTTAATTGCTTCCGTTTTTAAACGTTTTTTAAAAAAATGCAAAAACAGTTAGTCATAAATTGTGCTTCACAAGGGTAAGGCCAAACATTCAGGGAAGTTTTTAAAAAAATCCACTGTTAATTCCCAAAAAAATTGTTAAAAAGAAAAAGTGTCATAGCTCTTAGACTAGTCTGTAAATAATTTTTTTATACCTTTTTTATGAGCAGCCGGGGTAGCCCCTACAAGTACATGCCGGATTATCCATTATTAACCGGGCACCCTGTGTATATATACATATACATATATACATGTGTGTATGTGTTCTTAGATCCTTTGATCTTAGATCATTTGTCACTTTCCAGCAAACCAAAGTAGACACTTACTGTAAGCACATTTGGTAATAATATTGTTATTTGATATTCACAATAAATTTCTAAGTGTACTTGGGAAAAGGTTACTGACACAATCTTTTTTTCGAATGTTTTGCAACTGCTATTGAACATACACTCGTAGCCTTTGAAAAGGCTAAATAGATATATAAAAAGGGGTATATATATAGGGGTATATATATATATATAGGCCTTAAGGCCTAAAAATTATAATAGTTATAATCTCTTGTAATAAGCTTGTAAAAAACAAGTTATGCAGAGAGCCGTTTCGATTTTTCGATAATTATTATTCAACGTTTTCCAATAATTTTCAGTTTTTTCCAAATGTGTCGCTTATAAAAATAAGTTTACTATAAGTTTATCTTCAAACGTTTTGGTTGTAAATAACAACTACGCGCGTCAGTACATAAAAATATTGTATAAATACATTTCAAAAGTACTAATATTAAATTGAAAGATTGCATTTTTAAAAATTTATTGTATTAAAAAAACTGCATTACCCAGTATAAAGATTTTTGTTTCTATGTTATATACAATAGATACAATGATACAATGTCTGAATTTAGACATATCTATATGTCTGCACATGACGATCTGAGAGCAGTTTCAAAACAGTAAAACGAGTAGAACCGCCGGCGCGAGTAGCGAGTAGAATTACCAGAGAGTTCGTTTTAGGAATGAACTAGTTAGTTTTAACAGTGGAAAATGGTTTAGAATCATGCTTTAACAGAGAATTTTGGAAGCTTCTATAATTTGCTGTTAATGACAGCGTATTACAAGAGTCGTAACATAGAATATGTTAGAGCTTTTATTAGATCTGTTAATAGCCGAAAACAAAAGCTTCACCGTCTGGACAGAGTATGGGATAATGTGATGTTTTGTAGCTTACACATAGAAAAAACGACCTGGGGCATAATTGTCAAAAATTCAGATATTTTCTGGCCCGCGATGAGTTTTGAACACTGCTTTAAACAATGATTAGAAGTACAGTGAATCAAAGAACGCATACTTTGCACCAATTTAAAAAAAAATACATGGAGACAAACAACTATTTCATTGAGTTTATGTACGTTTTATGTTTAATGTAATCTTTTCAATAGATACCAGGATAAAACTGTTTTCTTAACGATTACAAACGTTCGTGTACCTTGGAATACGGCTTTTAGTATAAAGATTATCAAAATTCAGCGATCTACAATAATAATGTTAACAACGAAATGTACTTTTCGTCGTACTGACGATAGGAATATTGTCAAGTTTTCATGTGCAAAAGTTATTTAGTTCTGGATCATGTTGGGGCCTCAATCGCTTGGCACCGGTGCATAGCATCTGCCACAGGTGGCCGGCCCTGTCTATTATGATGAGACCATATTTGGATACTAATTATTATTGAAAGCACTTTGTAAACTTTTTCGTTTATTTAATTCGTATTCAAACCCAATATAAAAGGTATTTAGTTTTAGTTTTCTTATATTATTTTTACACAAAATTTTTAGAAACAATACCCTACCAACGCTGACGGCCTCCTGCACCACGACCACGGCCTTTGCCGACTCCACCGCCGCCGCCCCAACTACGACCTCTACCAAAGCCACCCCCACCTCGAAAACCACCACCTCGACCATTTCCACCACGATTACCACGACCACTTCCACCGCGTCCACCACCGCCACCGGGGCTTTTCTTCTTTGCATCCTTCGGTTGAGGTAGAAATCTCGCAATTGGTAATAACTTCTGTGGATCAATGAACAGTTTTTCATTGGCTTTAAAACTTGATGCCTTCATGTTATTGGAGAGTTTAACAGACACGGAGTAATCACGGACTGTGCCAAATATTTCATCTATTTTTCCAATTTGTTCTTTGTTTTCCAAGTAGATAGGCGCGTTGAAATACGGAACATCAGCAATTTCCACTTTACAAATCAAATCATCTTCGCAGGGATAACTGAAGAATCCGAGCGGTATTACACAGTCTGGTACGCCTTGATCAAAATTTCCGCGTCCACCAAAGCCACCGCCACGACCGCCAGTTCCTCCTCGTCCACCTCCGCCACGATTACCTCCTCCTGAGACACCACCGGCAAGAAAAAAAACATGGACATTTTATAAATAACATACGTTACGCCTTCATTAATATTATCAAAGAATGAACACTGCCGGAATGATCTTTTGGTCAAAAATTTTTACACAAGGCGCTCACAATATTAAGGAAATTCAAAACAATATCATAAAGTTCGAGTTTTAGATATTCAAAACTTACCACCACGACCGCCGCCTCGACCACCGCCACGACCGCCGCCACGACCACCGCCACGCCCACGGAACGACATTCTCACTTATTAATTTAAAAATTTTCTGACTTGTTAAAAATAAAGATTGAGTGCCACAAAACAGAGTTTAATGAATGTATCACAGTCAACCACGAGGTAGTTTCGAGCAGAGATCTCTGGTAGAGTTGGGAACTATCGAATAAAAACTATCGAGTTATTCAATATCATTTATTCGATAGTTTTATCAAAATTAGTAATTACTAAAAACTATCGAATCGTTGAATTATTCGATAGTTTTTAGTAATAGCCCGAATGCAATTAAGGCTTAAGGCTCAGTTTCATAGACTCCGTTTGCGTGCGTATCCGTCAGAAATCTCTTACTACTTACGGATAGCGACGGAAAAGAAAATGTTCAAGTTTCATAGAATCCGTTCAAGAGCTGCACAAACACAGGGATAAAACTGTTCTCATAATTGTATAGGAATTTTATTTCATATTTAAAGCTAAAATCCTTTGTAGTTATCTGCTTAAATAGAAAACTAAAGTTATTTATAATGGGTTTGAGACATTTAACTCATAAACTAGCCTTTTAGAGCGAAATTACTAAGATTTGTAAGCCGAAAATTTTTCACATCAAAAAATTACGTTTCTGTTTCATCCCTGATAATTCGCAGTTTTCATTCTTTCTCAAGACAACGATTGTAATAGAATAAACGGATCGACGGATGAAAAAGTAGAAAATTTTTCACTTTCTATCCGTTTACGCATGTGAACGCACGGAACCTATGAAACTCATCCCATATGTTTACATATATTTCAACTTTTTTTCTTGCGTGAGATTTCTGACGGATATGCACGCAAACGGAGTCTATGAAACTGAGCCTTTAGTTTCATAGAGTCCGTTTGCGTGCGTATCCGTCAATAATTTCACGCAAAAAAGTTTAAATATGTAAGTGTAAACAAATGAGATGACTGTCATAGCGTCCGTGCGTTTAAATGTGTAAACAGGCAGAAGTTGAAAAATGTTTACCTTTTTCATCCGTCGACCCATTCATTCTATTACAATTGTTGTCTAGAGAAATAATGACAAGTGCCAATTATCAGGGATGAAACAGAGTAATTTTTTGATTTGAAAAATTTTCGGATTATATCTCGAACACAGTCAAGTCGACGAAATTAGCGACCAGCGACTAGAGTTGGCAGACGCCGGGAGTTGATTACAATCAAGTCGCTTGTTATAGCGATAAAAGCTATCATTGGCTTAGCAGAACAAAATATTTATTGTGGTTGTGTGTGTGGCTCTTGTAAACAAACAAAAAAAAGAAGAACAAGCAAGCGACAAAATTATAAATAAAGCAGTCAAACCTATATTGGTTTGAATTGGAAACGAGACAAAAATAAAATTTCCCTGCGAGTTCAGTCGTAGCGATTTCTCTATTTCTAATTTCATCGCTTATAGCTCGAACACAGTCCGGTCGCTTGCGTCTAGTCGCTGTCAAAATTACATTGATTCTTATGGGAAACGAGAAAGAAATATTGAGTGAAATATTAATGGAAATAAAAATTAATTTCTTTATTTTTACAGACAATTCAAGTGTTAGCCGTTATTCTATTATGGCTGCTTAAATCATTCAATAATTATCGATAGTTCACTCGATATAAATCATAGTTATCGATAGAAATCACTCGATAGTTCCCAACACTAATGTCTTGATGTCTTATCAAGTTCCAACACTAATGTCTTCGGTTCAGAGTACTAAGCCGAAAAATTTTTTCGGCGGCGGCTGGGAGGTAAATTTTTCCGGCGATGAAGCTTGGCTGGCTGACGCCGGTGCAATTCAAAAATATTTGGCTGCTTCATTTGTCCCGGTCTACACGAGTGGAAGAATGAATGTCATGCCCATGAACGATATAGCTAAACGATTCATTGCTTAGCCACAACATTCATAAGCCGGCTTGTTTAACTTTTGATAATCCAGGTGGTAAACAGGCATGCTTCCCCAGATTTTACTTTTTGACTTGGATTTTCGGCGCGACTTTGCTGCCTCCTTCTCACGAATTCATTTTCTACCTTTCTCTTTTGCACAATTGTTCATTCTTTCACCCGTGTAGACCGGAGCTTAATTTTTAATTCATAAAAATTGGGCGGCTTAAAACGGACATGTCAAATTTTCTTCTTCAACGCCGTTCAAATATTTAGAGGTAAAATTCGTGTAAAAAAATTAAGTTTAAATCAGTGTAAATTATCTATTTAATAAAACCATATAAGGTATTAAACCTAACTTTCATTCCAGAGTATATGAAAAGTTGTTACGTGCTTCTATCACCTGGAAATAAGAAGGTGTGGTAATGATTCAATAAATAAAATTACTTACCGAAAATCCAGTTGACAGCGATGGTGTAATGGTTTTTGTGTCAGTCTATTGTGAATACTTACTGAGAGTGGCCATCATGGTTTTGTGTTGATAGGATGGCTTTTCCTCCTCCACCACAGTCGATCATATTATTATAGCGTAGTAGTGGTAAGTGACTTGTTACGGAGTTGCCGGATAGGAGGAGCGTAGAGTTTTGTTGGTGTAGCTTGGTAATGAATGGAACTTGATTTTATGAATGCATTTTCGGGGTTGGAAATGCATAATCAGACGAGAAGCAAAAGTCGTGCTACTTTTCATGTGCGCCGGGTACAGTGGCGATGAAATTGATTATAATCCATTTTTTTTTTATTACAATAACAATAATTCATACATACATATTTACATATTTAAACGGCTATTTTCACAGCTGCAGAAAAAATTAAATTTTAAAAAATGGCGCAAGTGGGCGCTCATTTTTCTGGAAATTATTGATAGAGAATGATTGAAAAAAATTTCAATGAATGAATAAGTTTTCATTCATTCAAAAAGACGAAAAAAATAGTTTGACAGTGGGACCTCGTGGGACAATTATTATTATAATTGTGTTCGGAGCGAGATTTTTTATGTAACGGGGTGAAGAGTTTAATCAGAGACAGATGCTGATACATCGTATGAATCAATTGATATGATGTATGAATTATACTATAATTGCTAAAGTGGAAGAGAAATATTTGCAAAAGAGACATAAAAGAGATATATTACTTGCTATAATTCTTTTAGTGACAAATGCATTTTTGTTCTATTTACCAATACACTAAACTCTCGGTTATATCAACCTAATTAATGCATGGCTAATTCATATAAGCGAAAAATTCATATAACCGATACCATGTAAAATAGAGAACAATTAATTAGTTTTTTAATACTAATAAAGGTAACTTTTTTATTGAGCATACGAGTTATTAAAAACGTTAAAATATATGTACGTATTTGTTGTAAATTACATTTTGTTGTATATTACATACGTATGTATGTACATTGTACATACATACATAACAGGTGTTTCAATAAGTCCGTAAAAGTAAGATAAGTAAGAAAATAACAAAATTTTGGCAAAACTAGATTTTATTATTTAACATAACATAGTTGCCTTCGAGGCGATACAACGAGTATAGCGATTTTCCAACTTTTCGATACCACTTTTATAGTATGATTTCTCTTTTTCGTCAAAATAGGCCTCAGCAGAGTTCGTATAATGATTATCAACCCATTGTTTGGTTTCCACTGTATTTTTTTTCATCAAAAAGCAATGCTTTCTTAAAACTCGAAATTCACCTTTTTTCATATTTTTTTTAAAAACAAAACTTGCTTCACACAAAATGGATATTAAATAGACTAAGTATTGGCATAAATAAATAAAAATTGATGTCTTTGAATTACTTATATGACTAATTAACTAAGTTGCTATCTCAATACAAACGATTTAGTACAAGTCGTCTATTTCCTATTTCCAATTAACCCCAAGTTTCTATTTCCAATTAACCCCTCTCCCGCTAGCATGCCAATCAACAGGGGAAAGTACTATGACTAATATACGAAAAACCCTGTTCCTTTTCCTTGATACCCTTCATCATGGGTCTGATAGTTGAAATTCTGAGAAGCATTTTTCAGGTTTTTCACAAACACTACTTTACGCCAGAGTTGCGTTTTTTAGCATTTTTCAGCAGTTTCCTATCATCTTATCTCTGGATTGGACAAAGCTTCTCAAGGTTGACTTCAGATCATCCTGAAATTAATAAGGACTATCGGTAAGAATTAAAAAACTAATGAGTTTGATATTTTTCTGTGACTCGCCAATCAATCTGTCTGTTGGCGTACACCTGATTGTCAAATTCTTTCATATTTCAGGTAATGCCCAAAATACATGTGCAGATACAAACGCAGGAAGACCAATATGTTTTCAAGCAGTGGAGCCGTCAGTCCAAAAAAACAGTGGAAGTGGCTGGAGCACTTGTCATTTTTAAATGACGTTGATTTTGCAAATAAAAGGTATGTTTGCCGTCTACGGCGCCTACAACATGCGGCCTGTCTTTTCGTAAAATTCTCCGGCAATCATTTTCCACATTGCTTTATTAGGCTGAGATAAGTAAATGCAACTGAGTTCATCCCATATAGCCTTGCATGTTCTAAGAATTATTTTTCCCACCGTCGACACACCAACTCGGAAAGCCCATGCCAAAATTTGACGGCAAACACCATGAGTCAAATATCTGAAAAGTATTGTCTCAAACTTCTATTATAGAAGCAATTTAGAGCTACATACACCAATGTGATTCCCAACCGACATTCTGGGGAAATGGACTGACGTATAAAATCCTTTTTCTGGATTCTTTTCCCAATTAACTCTGTCAGCAATTTGAACTGGCTGACACCCATACGTTGAGCTTTTCGAAACTCCTCAACGTCATCATTTTTAAAGTAAAAAAACAACGTATCAAAAAATCTAAACGTGTTCCTTTCCTCCTCCGTATATATTAATCGTATTATATATTAATATTATTATGTAAGTGTTTTGATCTCGTTAAATTCATTATTTTTAAAATCCAAAATTAATTGAAATCCATATCAAATTCTAACCTTCAAAGTTTAAAATCTTCAAACTTTCAATTTCAAATGCATAGAAATGTCAAACAAAATCTGAACATGTATTTTTACTGCAGTAAATCAAGCAGCGCTGCATGCGTTTTATCTGCACATGTATTTCGGGCATAAAACATGTGCGCGGAAAAAACAGTATTCAAGAAAAAAATTTTTTGCTGGATTATATAGAAGTTTATCGCTCCTTAACTTCTTTGTGAGAAGTTTTCTCAATTTTGAAAATAAAAAATGTTCAATGTTGCATTTAACATGGTTCATCCCGATGATAAATTCCAGATGATATTATTTTTTCTGATCATTAATCATCGTATGTAACATCCTTTTGCAATGCACATGCAACACTGTCTGAGCAGAAGGTCTGCTCTTTATTTACATGACCTTCGAAGTCCCCTCAGGCTCAAAATTGTGCAATGTTTGTCGGCATAAGCTGAAAATTAGCACTTCTTTTTTTTTTTTCATTCGCTCTGGCAAGCATATATCAATTTCACGCTGGAGCCTATTTCTACGTGCATGTAAACTAAGAGTAAGTAGTTTTGTAGCCCTGTCGCTATCAACTTTTAGTGCGTGTTGATAGCGCACCAAACTTGGATGAGAGGCCATATTGGTTGTACATATCATCAGGAAATAGTGATTTCTTTCTAACTAACAGAGTGTTATCCAGATCGAAACTAATTTAAATTATTGTTCGGCCTGTTCTTTTGTGGCTCCCGTTTCCTATCGTTAAAGAATGGTATCATTACCATACATTGCTCGTCGCAGAACAACTAACGGAGGAATTCGTCTTTGTGGAATAAAGAATAATATTCAACGGTCTTTGTCATTATATATTTGTTAATATTATTTATACAATTTATAAAATTATCTGGATTAATTTTATATAATCAACTCTTGGGTAAGAAGTGGGTGAAATTTGTTCATTTATTGCTGGAATAGAGTCGGAAGACCACCTCTGTAGTAGAATTCATACTAAAACGGGATCACATCCTGCTGTATTGAGCCGCGTGTGGAGCAAAGTTGTGAAGACAGCTCAATTGTCAATTCAGCAATCCAATTAAATGTGAGTTTTAATTATTTCAGAAAGCTAAAGATTCCAAGTGCAAAACCTTTAAGATTAGGACACGGAAATTAAATTCACAAAAAATTTAATCATTAATAATGTGATTTCCATGCCGATGACGGTGTCATAGTCGTCGGTTCTGAATTCAGTGTTCGTTATAAACCCGAAGCTGGGTCATAAGAACAGGGCAGCTGTAGTTTTGTTTTCTTCAGAATTTTTAATTCACGTCATCGTATCAGCAGGTTTTTGTAAGTGCTCCAAACATCTATGCTGGCACAATCATGAAAGAGTGTTGGCATACTATCTTGTTGGATAGTACAACTTCTTTGTTATAAACTTGGCAGGTCCATAATTCTATTTTATATAATTATATTGTACAAATGGACTTTTATTTGAAGCTGATCGCGGCTAGAGCAAGAACAAACTCAATGCAATACCAGTCCTAATTTCAGGAAGAAGATAGGAAGTGTATTGTATGTTGGGCCTAAATTGAGCACTGCACAAACTCTCCAATGTTGTTTTTGTTGTTGTTTTCGTTTTTTAGGCCGATCCCAACAACAACAAAATTTTTGGTCGCTCGTCTGGTTTAGGAGTTGTAGCCCTCTAAAATTTGAAAATGTACCGTCTTTATCTCCTAAACTGTGAAAGATATATGGATGATATATGTATCATTGGGAAGGTATTTAAAATATCTTTTATTTATGTCAAATAATATTTTACCCAAAATCGGTACTTTTGGAGAAAATTCAAATTTTTAATTTTTAATACTACTTTTTTGTATTAATTTATTTTTTTTCTCTGTAAAATGTGTAATTAATTTATATAATTGTGTCAATATTAAGAAAGCCCAGGTTCTTTTTTTCGCCAGTATAAGTGCAGGATTTTAGGAGAAAATGCATTTTAGAGCTCTCAGTACTCGGCCGCGGCAGAGATCATCAAAGCTTTTTGCATACAGGTTTTCCCGCGTATTGGCGGCCTTCAGGTATCATCAGGTAATTAGGCCTAGTGCCTAATCCTCTCGGTAATGTAAAGTTTTTTGCATACAGGTTTCCTCGCGTATTGGCGGCCTTCAGGTATCATCACCCTCAATCAACAAAATCGTCTCGGTAATGTAAAGTATTCTCGCATAAAGTCCTGTTGCGTAACAACAACAAAAATTAACAAAATCCTCTCGGTAATGAAAGGTATTTTTGCATTCAGTGAGCTTTAAAATACATTTTCTCCTAAAATCCCACACCGATACAGGAGAAAAAAAATATGGCTGCAAAGCTAAAAACCTCGGCTTTCTTAATATGGACATAATTATACGGGTTATTTATAAATTTTACAGAGAGAAAAATTAATGGATAGAAAAAAATGGTATTAAAAATTAAAGTTTTCTCCAAAAGTACGCGATTTTGGATTAAATATTATTTTACATAAATGAAAGATATTTGTAATATCTTCACAATGGTACGTATACCATCGATATATATTTGACAGTTTAGGAGATATAGACGTTAAATTTTCAAACTTTAAAGGGCTATAACTCCTAAACCATACGAGAGCAACAAAAATGTTGTTGTTGTTGTTGTTGGAAACGGCGCAAAAGACAACAAAAACAAAAAATTGGAGAGTGTGCTGTCCTCAATCTGTTCCGTATGTTGAGTTTAATATTTCTAAAATTGAGACCTTGCACATGTCCTTTTTTTAGGTAGTGATTCTAATTTAATTCATTATTTTTTTTTTAAAGTTACAGTATAACAATTTATTTGCACTTTATTATGTACTAATTTTAAATATATAAAGTTGCTGTCATAAGGTCCCCAAGACCAAGACAAAAAAGAAGCCAAAAAAAAAGACCTTAATTTTACCTCTTTTCGTTTACAAATCTTGCTTCTTGCAACCTTAGCTTATCATAAAGTAACGACTATGAATCTTTTGAAAAGGTTTACTAAATAAATGACGAGTTGTCACAGTTTGCCTATGGAGCAGATATTTCAGTCACAGTTCCGTTTTAACGATTATTTTCTACTAAATAAACGACGAGTTGTCACAGTTTGCCATTGGAGCAGATATTTCAGTCACAGATATTTCATTTCTGTTCTAACGAGGATTTTCTACTAAACAATGACGAGTTGTCACAGGGTGCCTCTGAAGCATATTTCAGTCACATTTAATTTTTGAATTTTTTGATTCTGTTCATTCTTGGAGCAGAATGTAAAAATTTAAAATAGGCTTAGGATATACTATAATTATTTAATTGTAAAGATTAGTTAATGTAAAATTGTCAGAATGCTTCTTAAAAAGTTGTGTATATTTTTTTAATGTTTAAAAATACATAGATAATTTTAAAAAAATGTTGCATTTAATATAAAACGAAAACAAAAATCGTCTTTTTTCCGTCTTTTTGTTGTTGCTTTGCATATAAAAAGACGATTTTCGGAACGTCTGAAATGAGGCTGTTATTTTATGTCACGAGTCACAGGTTTTTGTATCTGTGACAGCGCTGTAACTGTCACTGGTTGGAACTGCTCCACAAAAATCACTATATCGCTCAGCTCTAATGTAGATACTTTTCCAGATTTGGATATACAGTGCACGCGCAGTAGTGTGAACTAATTAAAACCACGCGGGTTTGACAGTTTCGAATTTGTTCACTTTTGCGAATGTCAAAATTTAAGGCAAAACATATCCCCATTTTATCCTAATTATGCATTTTAAAATGGAAATTTACATTTATGAAACCAAATTTAATTTTATTAAAAAAATAACCAAATACTAGTAATTACCGGCTAAATTATAAATTAAAAATTATATATTTTTTTAATATATTTATTAAAAAATATTTAAGTATTAATTTCACAAGAATGAAACGCGTAGCGTACCTACTCAAAAAAATCAGTAATTGTTTTCTGCTTTTTCTTTTAATAACAAAAACTTTTTGGACCTCATAGCAAAAACCAAACCGTCCCGTGCTCGTACTAAGTGCGTATGAATTAATTCGTATGACCTGAACACGCGTGAACTTGTAGTTTTTAAGCTAAACACGCACATTTCGCAATAATACGGAATTCCCCGAATTAAAAAATTCGAAAATTTCATGTATTTATGTATTTTTAATATGTAAGCATTCATATAAATATGTTTCATATTGTTCATCTTTTAGAGCTTTCAAGTCTTGTTCGCTCTTTAGAGTAGTCAATGCAAAATAAAAAGTGTTCATATTTTGGGGTGTTCATATTTTACGGTGTTCACACTACTGCGCGTGCACTGTACCCAGCATACAAAACCATATCGTTACGATATCGAAAGGTTACAGAAAAATTGAGTATAGTATTGAGTATAGTATATTACTTATATATTATATAATATATTTATTAATGTTTCAAGTAAAAACTTGTAGACTTGATATGGTGATAGGGTTGATTATGCTGAATTTGATCTGAAGTAAATCTTTGACGGCAAGTGTGGTTATATTGTGTTTCGTTAACCATTTGACTGTCATCACCGACTTCTATTTCGGAACAAAGACTCAAGTTTTTGTTAAAGTTTGATCCAGACGCTTCGATTGGTAGTTTTATCATTCATTTTAATAGCAGATTGCACAAGTATTTCGCTATAATTACGAGTATTATTTTCGTTTTAAAACACCACTTAAACACAATAAAAGTAATATTTAATAGTGTTGGAAACTGGAGCGCTGCACAAGCCGTTTTGAAACAACTTTTAAAACACAGAACTTTTTGGCAGTAAAGACTGCCAAACTCAGCAGTTTTAGTGCCACTTATTCCTAAATATAAAAAACTGATATGCTGTAGAAAGGTTGTATGCATTTCGTAAAGATAATGGGATGTGACATGGGAGGTAGAAGGTCCCCATTATGATGTAGCCAAGAAGATAAAACGACATTAGTTTCAAAGAAATGTTTTTTAAATTACTTTTAAGTAGTTAGCAGTTCGAAAAAGTTAAAAAAATAATAATCGGTGAGAAGTTCGAAGATGTAAAACAAATTTTATGATATATTAATAAAATACCCTTTAAGAACAAGTACTCAGTGCCTCTCTGGTCTAAAGATAATCGCCAAGTAAAGATACGAAGAATCTAGAAATATCGTTCTTCTTCGACAGTAATTTTCCGACAGTATTTTTTCGTTGTTTGCAATTTTCCTTTCTAGGTAGTTAGAAGCTCGAAAAAGTAAAAAAAAAAATTATTAATAATCGGTTCGAAGATGTGAAACAAATTTTATATTATTAATTAAAACCCTCTAAGAATAAATCGACAGTAATTTTTCGTTGTCGAAGTATTTTTTCGTTGTCCGCAGTATGCAATTACTGTTTCTTTTGTTGCTCTGTTATTAATAAACGCGATGACAATATTTTTCCTTGTCTTCAATTCAAGCATGTATTGACTAGTCTTTTTTGTTGTGTTGTTTTTATTGTGGTTGCAAAATTTTTTGGGCAGTTACTTGTTTATGAAATCAAAAAAAGCACAACGGACAATGCTTGAAATTTTTTTTTGTTTAAATTGGATTTTAAGTCGAATTTGCAGCTCTCTAATGCATAAGTTTAGCCGTCTCCTAGGCTTTTAGTTAGAAAAAAGAGCATTGCTATCGAATAAATGAATAATTTTCAACTGTGGAATAACTCGATAGTTTTTATTCGATAGTTCTCAACACTAATCTTCAATTTTTAACTACAATTTCACAATTTAAATATTTTTTATTCACATGAAATTGAGAGCTTTTTCGATCAAAGTTGAGAAGATTGAAATTTTTTAAAATCTAGATATTTCGATTTTGAAACGATATCTATAAATTATTCTATCGAAATAAACTTAAAATAATGCAGAGCTTGGGATAACGTGAACTATTTAGAAGCTCGAGTAATCAATTTGTGTCCGACAAAAAATATCATTACTACTGTCGTTTTAGTACTATTTGAATAAAAATCTTTTCTAACCAAATAGGAAAAGTATTTTGTTTAACTCTTCATTTAACTTTGTAACAAAAATATATGCGAGGTATTAAAAGAGATTATCGTTGTATTCTTGTTTAACTAAAAAGGAGTCTGTTATAATTTTCTGCTGCTTTTTCCTTTCCGATAATTGAAATACGGATCTCTCCCATAGATGTCCTAGTACGTTAAGGTCGTGTTGATAAACATTTTTTTTCAGCCCAATCCAAAGATCGGTTAAATATTTCGATTGCTTCGGCTTTTATTTTTGAACGTTTTCAGCCAGAATCCATTCATTATCTGTCTTTCCGAACTGTTAATTTTCAAAAGAAGTATCAACACTAATAGTGAAAAGTGTTTACGTTTTGGGGTATTCACGTTTTAGGGGGTTTACGTTGGCTGCGTTCAGGGACAACAAGCTGTGTTGGCTTTTTCTTGTTAGCATAAATCATGTTCTCTGAACGCCTTGCTGAGTCGTTGCTGATAAACAACATTTAAACAACAACCACACTGCATTGCCAAATTCCACGTTGCCGCCACACGAGAAGTAAACAAAACACTGAAAATGAGTGACAGAGAAGAAAGTTCTGAGCAGATCCAGCATACAAATTTTTCGCTTGAAAAAATTGCGACCGCTTTGTCAGCCCTTCTGACCTTTCTACCCCCTCAGACAAAAAACCAGCAAAAAGCACACACGGCTTGTTGTCCCTGAACGCAGCCGTTATCCCGAGCGCTCTGTATTTCTATCATAATTTACAATAGAGAATCAAACTTTATTTGGGGGTTCAGAGATATGAAAAATTTTAGAGATCAAGGTCGCACACACTATATAAAATGCTTACAGTGTTATACAAACGGTTACATATATGTATATTTTACTGTTTTTAGATCTTAAAAATAACAAATCCCGTCGAATCAAATCAACTAGTATTTGCACCTAAAATGACAGATTCTATGAAATTCGGTCCAGAATGGCTTCGCAATCTATCAACGGATTCAACTTCGAATACATCTATTGGAAGCAGTGGTGGTGGCAGTGGTAATTCTTCGAATGCTAATTCTCTATCTACGGTAAGCTGCTATGTTAATTCCGCTTCGAACACTCACCTGGCTAGCCAGCAACGCAATATGTTTCCACAATTTCGGTACGGCCGTGAAGAATTGCTATCGTTATTTGATAAAAATTGCAATCTTCCTGACATATTACCAAGCTACAAAAAACTTTTTGTTGATAAAGTACAAGTGCCATTGGCCTTAACCCCTAGTACCGATGAGGAAGTTTTTTCGCAAGTCACAGTTCCTTCAGCGGTAGGTTGCATTTCTGCTTTTTAATTATTGCACTAAAAACTATCTAATAGCAACGGCTAACGTGGATGCGACGATCTCCTGTTGGGTTTCCATCTACAACAAGAGGCGCTGGGCGAGGTAATGTTTCCGTGGATCGTGGGCGTATACGTGGCAAATCTATATACCATCCAGTTTACCAACGTTCAACTACAATGTTTGATTCAGATGAAATGCGACCTTCGATTAAGGTTTGTATTACTTGAAAAGCCATTTATAATATTATAGATAAATTGAAGATTTTTTAAAACTTAAGGAACGTAGTTGGACGGAGCGCAACGGTGGTGGCGATGCACCGAATAACGGCGCTGGTGGTTTTGCTGGTGCTACCGTTTCGGATTGGAATGGAACACCCACATCAAGTCCTCGAAAAGAGTTTTCAAGTCATTCTCGAAATGTAGAAAACTGGCGCAAAAATCGAATTGAAGATGGGTCAGGCGATTCAGGAACTACAGGAACTGGCGCAGACGGGTGGCGAGGGTCTTCGAGTTATAGTAATACACATAGATGGGGTTTGTAATAAATTTTTTTCTTAGTGCAACTTTGTCAAACGTTTTTGCTAGGGCGTTCTACTAGCTGGCGTGATGAAGAATGTGCTGCCGCAGGAGGCGGCGACGGCTTTGCGGGAAGTGGTGGCGGCATAGCTATGCAGCGATCATATTCAACTATATCCACAACGGTAAATGAGCGGACCAGTTATGGAGGAAGCCTATCGAAAAGTACTTCGTTAACCTCAGCCATTGGGTATGTTAGTGGTGGAACCCAGATAAGTAGCCGTCAAACGAATTCAAATCCTGCACCCATTGGTGGCGTAAGAAATCAATGGACAACTTCAGGCAGCGATCCCACCGACGAATTACCAGAATGGGCAACAGAAAACCTTTCAGATAGCGGTGGTACTTTTGATGCTAGTGGTGCATTTCACGGTTCTGTAGTCGAAGAGTCTTCTGTTGAGGGCAAAGATTTTCCTAGCTCACCTACTCTTACAAAAAGTGAACTATGTGCCAATACACCATTGTCTTGCGAAAATATTTCCGATAAGATTCAGAGGTACCAGGACGACGAGAAAAATGCCTTGTGTACAGAAAAATTAATTTCCCCAACTACAGAAAAAGCATTTTATATCACGAGCGATAAGGAACTTAGTACCACTAAAGCAGATCACCTACAGATCGACCAAACCTCTACCAAACCTACAGAACAGGAAGAAACTTATTCTAAATCTGAAACAGGGGCCGAGGCATCAAATAATTTATTTGATATCCATAATTCAGAAAAAACGACGGATTCTTCCAAATCTGTACAGAACGATGGACCGATTCATAATTCTGGTGCGATTGCCCCTAAGTCGGCTATACAGCAACAGACTCTCACCACTAATTCTCAAAGTGATTTGTCAGATCGAATGCAAGAAGTTGCTGATGATATGGTTGAAAAATTGATAATGGACGATGATTCATTAGGATCGAGTAAAGCGGATGGGAGTAAAACCGGGAAACCTGTCAGAGCTACTTCGAGTGCTGACAATAACGTCTCCAGTTCCTTTGTTTCACCAACAGTTGCCGCTATTATGAAGCAGACGGTAGTGGCACAGCAAGGGTCATCCAGTTTAACTGCATCACCGTCATTACCTAATCTAGTTGTAAATCAAAAGGTAATGCCTCTTTACGGGGGAGGGCTAGTTGTAGATCACGCCACAATGCAGCAACATCATCTTCAACAACAGCAACAACAACAGCAACTTGCCACCGCATCCGCTACTGCGGATCTACATTCAACATTGAATTCAGCATCAACTGTTGATTTATGGTACTACCGTGATCCACAATCTAAAGTACAAGGACCATTTAATGCTATAGAAATGACAGAATGGTATCGAGCTGGTTATTTTGACGAAAATCTTTTCGTGCGGCGCGTATGTGACACTCGTTTTCGTGCCTTGGGCGAGTTGATAAAACTATGTCATGGAAACATGCCTTTCACACACACGCATTTGATACCTACAGGCAACGACAACGTGAATATTACAGCTAATTCAGTAACGACTATCAGGCAGGTTAGGGATAAGCAGCAACCGCAGGTCCTCAATGATTTTGGATTGAATATGCAGCAGCATCAAGAACATCGAGAGGAATTGAAGGGTAATGTCACTGCTGCCGCTGACTCACTCAGTGCCGCTGTTAAAAATCTTATTAATCCTGTCGATATGTCGCACATGTTAAATGTTCATTTTCAACTGTTGCAAGAACAGTATTTGCGTCACCAAGAGATGATGATAATGGGCGAATACTCGACAAAACCATGCTTTCAGCGTTTAACACCCTCCGAAAAAGAGGCTGTTGTCCGCCAAAAAGTACAGATGTTGGGTCTACCAGAATATCTAACAAGTTTATCTGGTCTTAGTAACTCGTTAGCCAGTTTAAATCCTTCTGCTGGTAGTCAGTTATATGACGTTATAGTTCAATGTTCTAAAAAGGTGCACCACTTCGGCGGAAATACATCTCAGGCCCAACTACAAGAACAGCAGCATCAAGCTCAACAGGTTATAGCAAATCTGTTTATGGACCGAGATGATTTTATTTTAAATATGCAGAAACAACATCAGCAGAAACAGTCCAAACAATTTTCAAATGTTCCTTACGGTGAGAGTGGAGCTGGTTCAAATGCTACCAATCTTCGCAATGAAGGTATGTCTGCTAATGAACTAATAAATGATTTTAATTTTCGAATGCTGTTATGTAATAACATAAATACCCAACAAGGACAACAAGCAAAACCACAAGCGGCGGAGTACGGTCCTGGAAACACCTCTAATAATTTATTAGCACAACAGCAATTAATTGCAGCTGCTTCGCAAAATTCAGCCATGCAAATGTGGATGCCTCAATTAAATGCAGTGGCAAATAATGTGCAACCGCCACAATTTTTGTCCAGACAACCGCAAATTCAAGGCACAACAAATCAGTGGTCTGGAAATCCTCTTGTTCAGTTGCCTAATACAACCATCACCGGACCCGTTGCAGTAGCAGGTATGGTACCAACTAAACCTATGCCTGCAACAATGTGGGATGTTTTGCCATTAGAATCGGTGCATAATCATTTCCATCACAATGTGTTGAATTTCGATGTACAAACAGCTCAAGTCCAGACAAAACCAGAACAGACTCAGCAAGAAAATACGCCAAAATATGAACAGCAACATCAACATGTTGATACAGACAATGTGTCTTCTAATTCGCTGAAATTTAGCCCTGTACGCACTCAGCAAGTTGATGTAGTGGAAAAGACTACCAGTCCAGTGAAGCAGGCAACTAGATCGCACCAGGAGGATCAAAGTGAAAAACAACAGGGTTCCACAAATAAACGTACTAGCAACAAAACACAAAATTCACAGTCTCTAAAAAAAGAAAGCAAGGAGGAAACGCTAACAAATAAAAAGCACTCTGAAGAAGATCGTCGTCGTGAAATTGCTGACGAAAGGCGTAGGCAGAAAGAAGAGAAAAAACGCATACAAGCTGAAGAAGATAAACGTCGCCTGCAGCTGATTGAAGACGAAAAACAACGTCAAACGTTAGAGGAAAAGGAGCGTCAGCAACAAATTCAAGCACAACGACGCAAGGCTATGTTGGGTACTACTCCTGGCAACACTTCTACCAGTACAGCTCAAGTAAAATCCATCAAAGATCAGCGCATTCAATCGTCAATTGCGCCATGGTCCGTTCAAAATGTCGCAATTGTTAGCACTTCGGGGCCTAGTTTAGCTGAAATTCAGAAAGCAGAACGTCGTGAGCGACGTGCTGATCAACAACGGCAAATGGAAATACTTGAGAAGCAAATTAGAGCTAATGCAGCAACAACAGCAGATAATAATGACGCATTTCTCAAATGGAATGCTTCACCCGTGCCCGTAAAAAGCTTCGCTGAAATTCAAGCAGAAGAAGCTAAACGTTTAGCAGCTGAACAATTAGAAATTCAGCGTCGTAAAGAACAGGAACATGCAGCTACTGTTGTTGCTAATATGGTTGGTAGTGGAGGAAATGCCGTTAGCTCATCTGTTAGTTCTAGCAATGTTTCGGCAATATGGAGTGGCTCTAAAGTCTGGGGTTCCACTAGCAATGCTGGCTTCTGGGAAGAACCCATTAAATTTAGTACAGCATTGGCTGCTAACAATAATTTAAACGCAAGCTCAGCGAATTCCGGGGCCAGATCGCAATCAGTAGCTCAACAGAAGGTCCAAATTTCAAGCAACCAACACAATACTACGGTATCGTCGAATCGTAATCTTATGAAAAGTCAAACAGTATCCACAATGCAAAATACATCGTCTTCAGCGACAGTTTCAAATATTAAAAATAATTCAACCCTTAGCTCTTCAACCACAGGAAAACAAAGTCAAAAGCAACTGCAAAAATCTAATGTCGAAAAAAAAGGTAGTAATTTCAAGAACCAGAATTCGCATACTTCCGGTAATATTGGTTATTCGGCATTGTCTAATAAAAAGGACGACTACCAAAACGAATTCACCGGCTGGTGTATGAAGAGCTTAAGTGGAATGAATACAAAAGTCGACGGTAATGCAATGGATATTATGTACAAGTGTTAAATAACATGCAATTATTTTATTATAAATTTCAGTGCCCACATTTGTTACATTTTTACAAGATTTGGAATCGCCATATGAAGTCAAAGATTACGTTCGCATGTATTTAGGCAAGTTGTTTGTCTTTTTTAGGTTAGCATTTAACATAAATTTTTTTTAGGAGAAAGCAAAGAATACACAGAATTTGCTAAGCAGTTTCTTGAACGTCGCAGTAAATATAAAAATCTGCAAAGGGCACAGAACGCTCATAATGATGATATGTGTAAACCAGCGCCTGCTATCACACCATCTGGTGATTCTCTGGATAATAAGGTTTTATTACCATATAATTATATAAACTTTTATGCTCTTAATCATTATATTGCAGAGTAAACAAAAAAAAATTAAAAAAAGTAAAATGACTAAGTTGGATGCCCGTATTTTGGGATTTTCGGTCACTGCAGCGGAAGGGCGTATTAATGTCGGTGATCGGGATTATGTGGATGGCCCTTAAGCGTACAGCAAAATAAAACAATATTGTTCTCATTTCATCAAAATATTAAAAATGGCTGCAATAAATGCTATTAGCTTGTAAAAAAGCAAGCCTTATAATTATAATAGTTCTGCTCTTATCCGTTTTAAAAATAAGGTTAAATCCTGCTCTTATCCGTTTCAAAAATAAGGCTAAATCAAAAATTTCGGAATTTTATTCATGTTTACTTTTTATAATTATTGTGTAATTTTTTTTTGATTTAATTTTTCATATCTGGGCTATAAGTATGTGCTCCATTACCCCAAAGGAGAAAAACATTATATAATTCTATATAAAATAAATGTACAACGTTATTTTTTCAAACTGTACAACATGAATTATTTAAAAGTTTTATAATTTAAATTATGCAGTAATTAAGGTATATATATAAATATATATATGTACACATATATTGACAGTTAACATGGCACTATATACTTATAACTAAGTACTCATATATAAATTTGGAGCTGTTCTTTGAGGTCAAGCAAAACCCAGTGCATTCTTAATTATAACGTTTATATGTGTTTAGGTAACAAATATCGCTGACGCGAACCAAGATTCAATTTTTAGTGAAGATTTTAGCACAAACATTTTGTTAAAAATATGTGAGTATTAAACTCTGAGATACATATAACCCGTTTACTAATGGCAATATAATAGAATATAGAGATTTCCTTCAAACGATTACTATTTTTTGTTCTTAAAGCATAATGCCCCTATTCGGGTTGTGAACAATGATTTGTTAAGGAGTTCTTGTTAATGACGTTAAGTTTAGGTGAAATTGGTATTCTCAAAATGCATTAACTAACAACGAGTATTCACCACCAATGCCAAAAGATCGATGACATTTTCAGCAATTTCTTTGTTGCACATCTTTATCAAATAGCAAAATGGAAGACCCGAAGAGGTAAATGTTTTAAGAATCGTAGACATTAAGATAAAATAATAAAGCCTTTTTAGCTTTTTGTTTTCGTTTGTAACTTTTGTTCTCTTCACAAATTAATAAAATAAGTAAATATTCTTCCATTTTTTTTGTATTTGCCTAATTGGACAGCTACAAAATGAAATTTTTTTTTTGGAATGCGGTTAAAAACTACTCATTGTTTAGCAAAATAGTTAAGAAATTCGCTCTCAATTTTTCGCCAGAATACGAAATCTTAACAGCTGTTACTTCTTACCTATTTTCTTATGTGCTTTTTAATGTGGTGAGGTTAGTTAATTAGCCAGGATACGGCTGTAAGAATAAACAAAAAAATGTGTATTTCTGATTTAGTAGCCAATTCTTGTCTTGTATAGTCTAGGCTTAATTTTAATATAATTTAAAGGAGATGGGTTGAGTATGTCAATAATTGAACGTCTGAAGATGTCCTAACTCTAGGTCAGTCCCTCCATGCTCCTTTCTTTCGCGACCCAAAATCCGTCATTACATTGTCAAAGGGACCCAAACCAGTTTTGTCAAATAATTATTAACTTTTAATACATTTTCAAAACAGTAGACTTACATTTAGAAAATTTAGGAGAAAAATTAGTTTTTTACGATAATTCAATGTAAAAACAAAAAGGTCTCTAAGATAAAATCGATATTAATTACATATTATAATATAAATAACATTCTTAAAGAATTTAAATGCAGGTTCTTACTTTTACATTTTATCTCATATCGCAAAGCTTCTCATTTAAAACTTGAGCTCGTAAGGGCTTCTGTGCAAAAACACGAGAGATGAACTCAAATAATAACTTTTCATTGCTTAATACACAAACAAAATCTGGCTTCAAAAAATTTGTCGCCTGAACTATCAATGGTGCTTTGCCAGTGCACCATCCGTGCAAATACTGTAGCACTATGACAACTGCAATCCTTCTTCGAAAAAAGAGTTCAGAAGATATCCTCTCCAGTGGTTGCAGACAACATAGTTCGACATAATAAGAAATCTTTCATTCGTTCTATACCGGGATATCTAACGAAAACCATAAACTGCACGTTGTTATTGACATCTGTGAATTCATCCACTTGTATGCTAAATACACCATCCGTTTTCAAAGCTTCAACAAGTTGCTCTTTGATATATTATTAATTCGACTTCTAATTGTTCCATTTGAGAGGTCAAAACAGCTTGACGCGCAAAACTTGTTTCGTAACTGGCCCCATCCAAACGTTGCTTTTAGATGTAAGATTCCTTCCTTTTAAAAAATGAGCGGTCTTTTTGCAAAAGTAAATGTTGGGTGCTTAGTTTTAAATATTTCGTAACCGCCATCAGACGTATTTCTTTGATATCCGTCAGTTTCTTTTCTTCCTTAATTGCTCTGGCAATTTCGCTACGTGTGGAATGCAATCGTACGATCTGTCCATTTCTCTTGCTGTATATTGTTGGTACTGTATGGTACCGAAGTGTTTTTTTTATAAGAGACCTAATTGTTTGAGAACAGAAATTAGACTCGTTGTCTGTAACTAACGTTTTAGGGTTTTAAAAGAAACCAAGGGTTTTGAGGATTGGCGTTTTAACGTCAATCAAGGATTGAGAAGCAATCGGTTCCGATATTGTAAATTTTGAGTATTTATCTATACATGTAAGGAAGTCGAACCAATTGTGCTATATACTATGTATATCCATGTGAAGGATTTCACCGGGATTGGAAGGTATCGTGGTAGGGGGTAGTATATGTTGGCGGGGCTGTCTCACATACTTCGACTGTGCACAAATTTTGCAATCATTTGCAAACGACAAGGGCATTTTTCTTAGCTTAGGAAAGAAGTAGCTGCCAAGTATATGTGTGTAACATTTTCGCTAGCACAACGATGTGCTCGGTTGTGTTCCGCAGCGATCGTTTTAATTTGGTCATTTTTATTAGTTAGGTCGATGACAATTTTTTTGGTGGGCCTAAAACTTTTTGACTTTGCCCAAAACTTCTAGTGAACAGTAAATACCATTAACAAAATTTGGATTTATGACTTCCTGGAGAATCATCCCGAATAAAGCCCGGAAACGGTCTAGTGGTCTTCCTGTCAGTATTTTTACCCTGCGAAAGCAGTAGCTTCGCAAGCATCCAGCATTAAATTGATGATGAGGAACAGTGGCTGGTTCCGAAATGGCCATTGTGGCTATAATTACTCATAGGTTAGGTTAGGTTAGGTTAATAAGAGGGACCCGTCTGGGTCATCCAGTGCGAACACCGGATACACTTAGGCCAAGCGGCCCATTGTGCGCCTCCGTGTAATGCAGAGAAAAAAGAAGTTGTAGTGATTTAAGGTTCGTGATGCCTTTGCTTAAATAGCCTCGTACCTGTTTCGAAGTTTTTGATAGATTTCCACCCTTTGCTACCAACATCCTTGAGGGTGGTAAATTGTGTTGAGCCCAGTGTTATCAACCTTATTCTGCAGAATGCAGGGCAGTCACACAGATAATGCTCTAGGGTTTCAGGCTCTTCCAGACAGGATCTACAGATCTCGGATTTCGGAATTTCCGAATGTGGCCTCTAAGTTCGGTTTGACCCGTCAGGATGCCTATGAGCTTCCTTAACTCATTTTTACTTCTTGATAGAAGTTTCTTAGTTTGGGTCACGCCAGGCTTTCCCCACAGTAGCTTTGCCACTTTGGAGCTTTCCGACTCATTCCATACCCTAAGGTGTAGGTCATTTGCCCATTCCGCTATTTCATTTTTTATAGCTTGAAAAGGTTTTTTAACTTCTGGGGTAACCTCGTTTAATTGAGTACCCTCCCGCGCTAGTTCGTCAGCCGTTTCATTGCCTTCTATGTTACAGTGTCCAGGCACCCATATCAAGTGCACAGAGTGTACTTGACTTAGAAGTGTTATAGCCTCTTTGCAGCTACGCACCACTTCTGAGGACGTCCTGTCGTTTGTTATAGCTTTGATAGCTGCTTGGCTATCCGAGAAAATTTTACAACAAGTACCCGACAAGCTGTTGTTTAATAGCCATTTCACCGCCTCCATAATGCCAAACACCTCTGCTTGAAAGACTGTGTTCACATTATGTAGCCTGGTTTTATTTCCAAATTTATTGTTATTGCAAAAGAATCCCGATCCGGTGCGCCCATCCATCTTCGATCCATCCGTATATATATGGATGTCTCGGTCCAGTCCTCCTAGCAGTTCAGAGGTCCAGCTCTTCCTGTTTGGAATGGTGGACTCCACTGGAGTTCTGATAAATACTTCCTGGATACGTTCGCACTCCAGATCCGCGCGAACTATGTTTACTTGGTTAAGTATGGTCTGGTGTTTGGTGGTATAATTTCCCTCATACCAGGAGCCTAGGACCTGAAGTCTAGCCGCAGTTACCATAGCCTCATATTTAACCTGTATTTCTATAGGTCGTATGGAGAGGATAGTCTCCAACGCCTTAGTGGAAGTGGTGACAAGTGCACCGCTGATATCGATGTAGCAAGATCGCTGTACTCTCTCCAGCGGTTTAACGTTGCACCTAGTACTTAAAGCGTATCACCATACTACTGATCCATATGTCAGGATCGGGCGGATAACGCTTAAATAAAGCCATCTAACAATTTCTGGCTTTAGTCCCCATCTGGGTCCTATACACCTCTTACAGGTGGCCCATAACCTATAAGCCTTGGCCACCCTGCTTTCAATATGTTGCTTCCAGTCAAGCTTTTTGTCTAGAATCACTCCTAGGTACTTGACTTTCTCCGTAAGCTTCACCTCTTTGCCTTCTATCATTGGGAGAGTGAACCTAGGGATCTTCCTCCTTCTTGTAAAAAGGCATAATTCCGTTTTTTCAGGATTTAAATTCAGGCCCCTGGGTTTCGCCCAATTAGCAATTAATTCCAGTGCCTCCTGAATTTTCCTCGATAAGTATAGCGGATACATTCCGGTGGCTAGGATCACTATGTCATCCGCATAGCACACAACCAAGAATCCTTCCTCAGCTAGCTTTTTTAGGAGACTATGTACTACCAAAACCCATAATAACGGTGACAGGATTCCTCCCTGAGGTGTCCCCTGTAGTACTCTCCCCTTTACTTTTATGCCACACTGTTCACACCAAATGTACCTATGGCTTAGCATGTGTCTTATCCATCTAGCTATGGATTGGTCCACATTGAATAAGCCTAAGGACATACTCAAGGTGTCTGTGGTGGCATTATTAAAGGCGCCCTCTAAGTCTACAAAGGTAGCGAGCGTATATCCTTTACGGTCCAAAGATCTTTCTATATGATGCACAACTTCTTGCAGTGCTGTCTCTACCGATTTACCCTTGACGTACGCGTGCTGCTTGAACGTTAGGATTTCTTTTGGAATGCTTTCCTTAATTATGTTGTCGCAAATGCGCTCCATAACTTTAAGCATAAATGATGTAAGACTAATTGGTCTGTAGGATTTTGGCGATTTATAGTCCGCCTTACCCGGTTTGGGTATGAAGACTACCTTTGCCTGTCTCCATAACTTCGGCGTATAGCCTAGTTGGCTACATGCCGTATATAAGGTAGCCAGTCTGTGCTCTAGTATCTCCACACAGCACTGAAGCATTGCTGGGAAGATACCATCTGGCCCTGCTGCCTTGTACGGTTTAAAGTCTGGCTTTCCTTACCATGTGGCTCGTAATAGTCACTCCTTCCCTTTTTTCAAAATTTTCCGTTCTGCTTTTTGGATTTCCAACGAAGCAGTTAGGAAAATGTTCATTCATCAATATTCGTATCGACTCCTCCAAATTACCAGCATGGTTCCCGTCCTTCCCTGTCACTAGTCCAGGTTGCGAGTGAGTCTTCGATAGGAATTTCTTAATTTTGGACGCATCGTTTACAGAGTCGACCTGTTCACAGAAAAGTCTCCAAGAGCTTCGTTTTGCCACCCGGAGTTCCTTTTTATATGTTTTTAGCACCTCTTGGTATTTATCCCAGTGTGTGCTTGTGTTAAGTTTTTTGGCCCTGTTAAACAGCCTCCGAGAATAGCTCCTCAGGTCCCTTAGCTCGGGAGTTAGCCAAGCTTTATCCCCTGGAGCCCGGGCTTTTTTTAGAGGGCATGTATCCTCGAAGGCTTTTGAAAGTCCTTTTGTGATTATATAGGTTTCACTATCCACATCCTTACAAGTTGTGATAGAGTCCCTAATATTGGTATTGAGCCAGTTTTCCATTTGCTCTTTAAATTTAATTGTTTTTCTGAACAGATGAAATAACTATTTCGATTCATCGATCCATACCAAGGCAGTAAACTTATAAAAGCGTATATTCGCAATGACAACGAATGATTAAATAAGACTCTGCTCTGCTGTTGGAAAGTATTATAATACTGCTGTTCTTAGTTTGTTTTTTGTAAGTTTTATTCTCAAGGTTAAGAAACATCTGCTACTTATATTTATGGCATTATTTCTGACAAACGAAACTTTCGATACGCTTGATTTTGCTACTGATCACTTCGTTTTAAAAATTACATTTCTTATCTCTCGCTTGCAATTGTTCTGTAATTGTTTACAGAGGTATTACATGGAAATTATTAAAAAACCGAAGTTGACTCTACAATAAATGACTGTCACCGTTTTAGAGTATATAGCCAATGAATTTTAAAAAAAAGACCAATTTGCACTATAGTTCCCATTGAAACGAAAGATTTTAGCCTATCGCTGTGTATGACAGTTTATTTATTTCGCTTTCGTTCGCTGGGTGTCAAGGAATGTACTTTTTCAAAGTAAACTCGTAAGAAATGTTGAAAGTGTTGTTGCGAAGCGTTTGGAAGCGTTCGCGAACGTAATTTTAAGAGATAAGAGATAGGAAAATATCAACGTAGACTTCGTGGAGTTTCGTTAGTAGATCAGAAATGTAGCCCTTATTTATCGAATGTTTCGTTAGTAGATCAGAAATCTAGCCCTTATTTATCAAGTGTTACAACGATGACACATTGTCATAAATAGTTTCCACTCCCTGGAGGTTTCGTAATTTTAGCAAGAAAGTATCATACGTTTTCTGTTCTTCCGTCGACAACTCAACAGCATTCTGTAATCAAAACATTAATGAAGGCAATATCAGAAGTCCTTTATCTTACGTTTGGTATGAAAACATGCTCTGTGTTCGCAATGATATATCCACGATTTTCAAGGGACTTTCGTATAGTTGGCATTTGTACTATGTTGCAAGTAAACTGAAAAAGGGTTTAAAGGGAATAAATTTAAATTTTACGAATTTACTGCGTTTGAAATTATTTTTCTATAACTTATGAATAATGCATACATTTTTTAAAGCAATACTACCCAGGAGTTAAATTATTAAGGTATAAAATTCACTTGTACCCTACGCAAGATAGTATGTGTTAGGATTCTCTATTTTTTACGCCAAGAAACTGAATCATGGTTATGTTTGAAAAAATTACTCTAGTTTGAAACGCGACAGAATTTCAAAAAGAAGAAAAGAATTTCGACAGAAACGCGACAGAATTTCGACAGAATTTCGACAGAAGTCCTCAAAAAGTTTTTTCACTCACATGTACTGATCCTTCTTCCTCGTGTATTACTTCCACTTCTTCTGCTCCGCATTCGATTGCATCTTCTGTGACCTGGTCTTCAAATTTAATACCGGGGCTCTTGGTTTTATTAATGTTAGCCTCAATAACTCCTATGTCTTCAAATAGATGCGGGGCGTCCACAAATTTACCGCTAGAATGGCAATATATAGCATAATTATTGAATATGATTTTACATAAAAATCTAATTAAATATCTTATGTATTTAAACTTGCTTTTGAGAAAATCCTTTATTGTTCAGCCACTCATGTAGTGGTTTACGTACCCCGACTTTCTGACAATAGGTGACATTTCCATTTTCGCCGTTGTAACGTTTTCCGTATACAAAACAACTACAAGAAACACCTTTTGTTTGTGCTGTATTTGCACTATATGCTTTTTCAATGCTGTCTTATTTTGTTGGCTTTTCTTTATATTGTTTTGTATGGTTCCCATGGGCATGTTTTTACGCAACGCCTCATCGATGGCACTTCGTAAAGTCGAGTTTAAAGCTGGGTCTGGGGAACCACCTTCCTGGACAGCCATGCGAATTTGGCGGGCCAGTTTTGTGAAGACTGATGCTCTTTGACCATCTTTCTGCGCTTTGATGTGTCGTATATTCGCCCACTTTGAATGACCAGCTTGGCAAGGATAACACTGAGAGTGGAAATTTAACGCAAAAATTTTTATTGATTCATTTTGAGCCAACGTCCAATGACGCACAAGTACTTTAGAAGCATTTCTTATAGACATAATTTATTAAAACAAAAACCTGATAAATACGATTTCTTAAATTGTATTTGGCTCAAGACTGCTATCTTATGAATTAATAACTTTGAAAGCCAGCTGATTGCTATGTCCTCTACTAAGACAGGGTGAGTCTGTCAGTAAGACAGGGTGAATTGAAATTATTTATTTTAGTTATTAGTTATTTCTAACATATGTACTTCTGGAAGTAATTATTGGACAACACTTTCTTGCGTCTGCATACAACCAAAGAATATACAGTATATAAGGTATATAAGAATATACAGTATACTCTATATTCTCTGATACAACCTTTGATACAACTATATATAAACCAGCAGCGATTGTATCATAAAGGGCACCCTAGACCATTGTTTCTCAACTCAAAGCTCATCGTGGACCGGATATGCTTTTTTATGCGGACGGGTAACAATAATATATCTAATTTAAACAAGTAAGAGCGTTATTTTCGGCCTGGCCGAAGCTCATATACCCTACACCCGCATCTGTCGAAGTGATAAAAAGTGGGCGGGTGACACCTACTTTTTTAAATTTAAAGGGAGAAAACTTTGATCTATTAACTCGTCTATAACACTGCTTTTCCTACCAAACACCTCATTATATGGTATAGTATACAAGTGGGCGTGTCACGCCCATTTTTCAGAATATATTTTAGTCTAAGACGGTGGACTCGGGAATAAAATTTTAGCTTTAAATTCGCTCCACAAGCTGAGAAATTGAGCTATTAGCATGGGAAAATTCACATTTGACAAAGTATATTCGTGCCAAATTTCATGGCGATAGCTTTATTCGTTCTCCCGTAATCGTGATTTCTACAGACAGACAGACAGACAGACAGACAGACGGACGGACGGACATGGCTAAATCAAATCAGGAGGTGATTCTGAGCCAGAATATATATACTTTTCTATATCTGCCACGCCTCCTTAATTGCGTTACAAACGGAAGAACAAAGTGAATATACCCTCATCCCTTCGGGTGTAGGGTATAAAAATTAGAATCTGTTGTAGAAATCTGTTATAAAAAAACTGCAAACTACATTGAGAATTGAATATTTCTTATTTATTTACCAGTCAACCTATGACAACCTATATGTAAGTGTATTGTGCAATCTTTTGTGTCGTGTAGGGTAGTGTTTGCGCAACGGTTGTGTACATATCAAAATTATTTTGAAATTTTTTGTTTTGCGCGATAAGTTTGTGTCGTCTAGGGCACTGTTTCCGGCACCGGTCCGCAACTCTAATCTAACCGGTCCGTGAAAACCTTAAAAAACATATATTTCATTTGTTAACAAGTCGACTTTTATTGAAAATGTTTTATTAAATGTATTATGACTAATTAGAAACAATTTCAAAAACAATATACAGACTGTACAAATAAAAGCAGCGATCACAATGATTAGTACACTTACATATATACTGGTAAATACATAAGAAATATTCAATGCTCAATGTAGTTTGCAGTTTTTTTTATAACAGATTTCTACAACAGATTCTAATTTTTTAAATTAGAAATATTATTGTTACCCGTCCGCATAAAAAAGCATATACATATTTTCCGGTCCACGATGAGCTTTGAGTTGAGAAACAATGGTCTAGGGTGCCCTTTATGATACTTTATGATACAATCGCTGCTGGTTTATGTAAGGTCCGCAACTCTCATCTAACCGGTCCGCGAAAACTTCAATGACTGAGTCGATGTCATAAAGGCCTGATTATGCTCGACTTAGCGTGGCGTGAGAGCTGTCAAAATTCCATTTAACTATACATACGTGTTCGTATGAATATGTGCCATTACCCCGCGCTCGAAGCCGATTATCAAAATGATTTTGATATTTTCTGCAAGGCGGCGAGAATGTCAGCCGAAATCGTGCTACCATATCGATTTTCGACTTTCTTTAATGACAAAGATATCAAGATCATATGAAATTATTACTTCGGTTGTTAAAAAAAATATGGGATTAATTTAAAGTTAACGTGCTAGTGAAAAGTTAAGTTATTAATCAATCTGGCAGCTATCTTTTAAAATCTTTATATTAATAAAACAATGGAACGTGACGAAATATTAATAAATTTGGTGCAATAGCATCCATTATTATTTGATAAGTTTTTAGTGGGCTACCGTTTGCCTCAGGAGAAGATGAAGGCGTGGGCTAGCATTAGCCTATCTATGGGAATATCAAGTAAGTTTTGCTTCTATTTTCCATATAAAATACTACCAAATTTTCCAACACTAGTTGAGCTGTGCACCAAACGGTGGGCTACACTTCGGGAAAAATACGTTAAAATAAAAAGGAAACTGGAGCTCTCGTCAGGCAGTGGTGCAGCAAAGCTGGACACCTGGCCTTTATACCAGGCGATGCGGTTTTTGGACCCGTATGTCGTGGTAAAGCCGTAAGTATTATTTAATAAGTATTTATATTATTCACATACATATTAGCGAAATTAGGACGCGTTCATCGGAAAATATCTGCCAAATAATGCCGGTACTGCCGCCATCACCAACACCTTTACCTCTGCCGTCGACATCATATGTACTGCCGCCATCACCAACACTTTTTCTTCTGCCGTCGCCATCATATGTACTGCCGCCATCACCAACACTTTTTCCTCTGCCGTCGCCATCATATGTACTGCCGCCATCACCAACACCTTTACCTTTGCCGTCGCCATCATCTGTATTGCCGCCATCACCAACACCTTTACCTCTGCCGTCGCCATCATCTGTATTGCCGCCATCACCAACACCTTCGCCTTTACTGTCCTCATCGCCAGTGCCTTCACTTATGCCGTCTCCACCTGTACCAAAGCCTAAAACCACTAGGAAACGATGCCATGAAGTGCAGAATGCGATACTAGACGCGGTGAACGCGTACAAAAGCACATGCGAAAGCAGACGCGAAAGCAGACTTCAGACGAATGCAACTATCCGCTCATTCGCAGAGATGATTGGGAATATTGTAGTTGACCTAAATTGCCCTCACAAACAATCAGTAGCGATGCAGAGATTGATGACGTTGGCAATACAAATTAAAGTGGAAAATGAATCTGCTGGCCAGTAAGATTGTTATTTATGAAATTGTATATCCACACTTATTTTATTCCTTCTTTCTTTCAGGGTAAACTCTCAATAACCAAGAGAGTTTCGGGGTCCAAAAACCGCATAGCCTGGTATAAGGGCCAGGTGTCCAGCTTTGTTGCACCACTGCCTGACAGGAGCTCCAGTTTCCTTTTTTTTTAACGTATTTCCCCCGAGGTGTAGCTCACCGTTTGGTGCAAAGCTCAACTAGTGTTGGAAAATTTGGTAGTATTTTATATGGAAAATAGAAGCAAAACTTACTTGAGATTCCCATGGATAGGCTAATGCTAGCCCAAGCCTTCATCTTTTCCTGAGGCAAACGCTAGCCCACTGGAAACTTATCAAATAATAATGAGTGCTGTTGCACCAAATTTATTTATTTTTAATTTAAATTTAAATTTTATTGAGCCTTTTGTTTTTGTATACCTTTTTTAACCTTTTGCTTTTTTTAGCTTCAGTAAATGAAAATGTTAAAAAATTTTAAAATGGAAAGAGAAAAATATAATTACGTTTACTATTGACATAACTTATTTTATGAGATAACTTTATTAACTTAATTAGATAATAAAATAATTAAAAAATTAATTATGTAATCGGGATCTGTATTGGAAGGGAACAGCACCATTATTCATAAAATATGCTGCCAAACTATCTCTGGTGGTAAACGCTGCTACTGATGCATTGCGATGAGCGGACGTAATAGAATGAAGTGCACCACCAACATCGGCTAGATCGGATTGCCATCCTCCTCTCTGCACTTCGTTTGCAGAATTTTCGGAATCGATGTAGCTTTGAGGACAATACCAGCGACTGCTATCGTTTAGCATTACAAAATTGTGTAGCACTAGACAGGCCAAAAAAATTTTTTCCGCGTTTTGTGGACTACATTCAATTGCAGACTTTAAAACACGCCAACAAGCCGTCAGGATACCGAAACTATTCTCAATAGTTCGGCGCACCCTTGAGAGCCTGTAATTGAATATATCTTTATATTCAGACAATTGTGTGCCGGGATAGGGCCGCATCAAGTTGGGCCTTAGTGGAAATGCCGCATCTCCAACAAAAAAATGGGGAGAACGGTCATTGGAGCCATTAAATAATAGAGCATCTGGCGGAATTGGAAGCTTATTGTCCATTAAATCTTCTCCGAACCGAGAATATCGAAGAACTCCTAATATAATTTTGTTAGAAAATTGCAACTTTGCGATATAGTTATGGACATTACCTCCATCGCTCTGGCTTCCGTAGCTCCCTACATTTACCGACGTAAATGTATATTTTGCATCACACGTCGCCATAAGCACAATGCTATAGAATTTTTTATAATTGAAGTACATGCTTCTGGAATTTTTTTGGCAAACAATGGCAACATGTTTTCCATCGATGGCACCAACACAATTTGGCATATTTCACATCTCCTTAAATTCCTGTGCTATATCTCTGTACTGCGATTCGGTCGGTTCGATTAGGTATATCGGCGAAAGAGTGGTCCATAATGCTTTATAAGTTTCCAAAACAATGTTGCGAAATGTTGTTTTCCCCATTTTAAAACTCCACGCAATCTTTTGGAACGATGCTCCATGGGCAAGGTATCTTTGGAAGAATGCAGTTCAGATATTATAAAAAAGTGGTCAGGTTTTTTGACTTACTTCAAAGTTATGCAAAGCCTTTCTTCCACACCAATAAATTGATTGGGAGTTTCCAGATAAGGCTTAATTAATTGCAGTAGTAAATTGTACACCGGACGTGTCATTCTAGTGTGTAAGAAAAATTGCTCCTCGTCTAAAGTTTTTATTTGCTTGAATACTTTTTTGAAGTACCCATTAACCACACGATCTTGGTTTACTGGACGAACGCTCCAGCGCCTAACTTGCCTACAGCGCTTCTACTCTAAATACAGATGCAAAATCCCACAAATTGGAGGTCTTCCAAAAGCTCTTGCTTCATCGCTAGTCACAGTTGAAATATAATATGTAAATTGCGGAACAAAAGTTAAAAGGTTCGTTCGTTCACGTGCTGGCTAGTACTAGAAACCTATTAGTTCGACAACTGAAAGCTTCTAAGAAAGTGAGAACAAAATTATTATTACTTCGTACTCTTTTATTACGAGAATTTCGGCCAGTAAAATCCCCCAAAGAACTTGAAAATACCCAAAAGCAAATTTTCTTTTTACTATAGTGGCAACATATAAAAACCGAACAGCAGTCACAAATGAGATTTCTTTGCAGAAATTTCCTCTCTCCCCCCATTCACGCCACGACAAATCTAGACGAGCATAATCAGGCCTTAAGACTCTTTCTCTATTATTAATTATACCCTACACCCGAAGGGATGAGGGTATATTCACTTTGTTCTTCCGTTTGTAACGCATTAAAGGAGGCGTGGCAGGTATAGAAAAGTATATATATTCTGGCTCAGAATCACCTCCTGATTCGATTTAGCCATGTCCGTCCGTCTGTCTGTCTGTCTGTCTGTAGAAATCACGATTACGGGAGAACGAATAAAGCTATCGCCATGAAATTTGGCACGAATATACTTTGTCATCATAGGCTGTTTGGTATTGAAAATGAGGAAAATCGGATTAGTGCCACGCCTACTTTTTATAGCAAATGTGAATTTTCCCATGCTAATAGCTCAATTTCTCAGCTTGTGGAGCGAATTTAAAGCTAAAATTTTATTCCCGAGTCCACCGTCTTAGACTAAAATATATTCTGAAAAATGGGCGTGACACGCCCACTTGTATACTATACCATTGTAACGAGTTTTTATTTCCGGCTGAGGTAGGCTCAGTCGTCCCAGAGTTCATTTTGGAGGGATCTCGTAACCCCCTTGTTATCGGGTCACCACCTTTATTGCCGAATTGCGCACAATTGACGAGTTCGTCAATTATTTCACCGACTACCTTCCGGTAGTTCGGCTCGGACGATAGATGGTTTATTTTGACTTAAAACTAATACAATTTCTTAGAAAGGCAGAGTGCCTGGCGACGGAGGGTCGCGTACAATTGTTGGGTAACACTGGTATTTTTTAATTAGAGAGACAGGCAGAGTGCCCAACGACAGAGGGTCGCGTACAGTGATTGGGAGTACCTAGTTTCTAATATAAAGTACCTAGTACTTAATATAAAACTTAATATAAGTGTGTGTGTTTGTTAAAGAGTAAACTTTTTTATAAGAATTTCGGCATGGCCGGAAGAGTCACGGAGTACTCGCAACAAGACAAAATATAAGAATTGGCATAGCCGGAAGAGTCACAGAGTGCTCGCAACAAAACAAAATATAAGCATTGGCATAACCGGAAGAGCCACGGAGTGCTCGCAACGAAAAATAAAACGATGTATATGGGCAGAGCCCTTTCTGCAAGACTTCAGTCGAAATTGACGATGTCTGCACCAAAAGTTCTTGCTTGAGCTAAGGTAACCAAAGAGTTTCGAAATGTTTATTAAGACGGCTTTCTTCCATGAACTGATGCGGAATTATATTGTGTGAAATGGATATGTGAAGGAAGGCCAAAATAAAGCATTTATTTTCAGCTTGCGGAGCTGTACTCTTTATGTTTACATTTGCCTGTATTGGTATGCCCGTTCTTTCTACAGCCGTTGTTATTATTATTATTATTTTTTTTTTCTCTTTTTAAATTTGATTTGATTTTTTTTTTTTTTTTGTTATTCTGTTTAGTAACTAAATTACTTATTAAAAAAATTAATTGCAAGGTTTTTCTTGACTTGCCGGTATGATGGTTTGAACCTCGGCCGTCTTTGGTTGTAAGTCAACCACCCTATCTACTACGCTATTAAGCTTAATGATATTTTGTTGATTTAAAGAAAGAAGTATTTTGTAACGAATGTGTTCGTTACACTCTATTCCCACTTGGGAAAAGACAGCAAAACAAAAGAAAGGATGAAAGCGACTTATGCACTTCTGCTCTAGGCAGAATTTTTTACTGACCTCGTGAGAAGTTCAGCTCGGCTTTCGAAGAATTTAAAAAAAATTTATTTTTTTTTTTCTCTTTTTTTTGGTTTTTATTTAATTCGATTTATATATTAATTATCATACATATGCATATGAGAAAATAAACAAAAGAATTCAATTCATGATAAGGAAGTATAACATATGTATGTAATGAAATAATTTTAACATAACAGGTATTTTCAAATAGGTAGTAATTTAATAATGGTAGAAGAAGAAAAAAAAAAATGGAGAATTTCCGTCGTCGATGCGTTTTCTGTGGTCCTATTTTGATCCCTTCGAATGGATCGAACTTTGTGTTTTTCCCTCCTTCTTTTTTTTCCAATTTTTTTTTTTCATCGTTTACCGGTTGGGTTTTTACATGTGAGGTGTTTTTACTGGCTTCTGGGTCTAAGTTCATTGGTGCTTGTATCCAGGCGCTGACTTCTTCTGCGGTTCCCGATTCCGGCGGCGGAGAATTTTTCTTTGGTGGCAAAATTATTTCGACCTTGAGGATCTCTACTTGGTTTGGACTGGCTTCTTTGTTGAGGATGATGTTTGATGGTGATGGTTGGCTTCTTTGTTGAGGAGTTTGTTGTGCCATTTTCTTACACATTCGGATACTGTTGGTCAACAGTGGCGTAGGTTTTTTTTGGGGTTTTCCTGGGGGCCCGTTGTGGCGGTCGGATGGTTGTGACTCGCATGGCTTGGTGTACTAGAGGTTGGTTCGTCGTGTGGGCGACCCTTGGTGATGGTACTCCTAACAGTTTAGGTGTGGTACCTGTCCTGGTACGAGCTTCTGGTGGCGGTTGATATGGGGCTGGTATTTGCGCTGCCTCTCTTACTTGCTGGGGCGGTTTTCCGGGTTTTCGCGGTTGAGTCTGTTTTCGAATTCAACTCATGTTTGTTTGACTGGCAAAGGATGAAGAATGAAGCTGAGGCGATAACTGGAGGTGTTGTCTGTCGGAAGGCTGCGCGCTTACTGACGAGGAATAAGTTTTAATATAATTGATGTGTACCTTCAATAATTTTTTTGGTTGTTGTGGGTCCTGTAGTAAGACAATATTTGGTGAAGTAAATGACTGAACTATGAAAGGTCCGATGTATTTGGGTGCTAGTTTCTCTGAGAAATTTTTAGAAGCGGATGATAATACGTAATTTTTTTTGAGTACCATGCAGCCGAGCTCTGGTTTCCATGGTCTTTGACGTAGGTCGTATTGTTTCTTTTGTTGTTGGGTGGCTTGTTGATTCCGTTGAAGGGCTTTTTTGTATAGTTCCTGGAAGTTAGGTACGGATAAGTGTTGGTGAATAGGCGGGGTAGGGTTCCTTCCAAAATTTAATTCTGCTGGACTTTGCTGAGTGGACTCATGTATTACAGTATTTATGGCGAAGCTGATCTCTGGTAATCGTGTATCCCAGTCTCGGTGATCCTCTTTCGTATACATTGCCATCATGGTTTTGATTACGCGGTTGGTTCGTTCAGTAGGGTTCTCTTGTGGTGTATACGCTGCGGTCAGTTGGTGTTGAATTCCGTACTCACTGGTGAGCTGTTTGATAAGTTTGCTAGTATAGGGTGTACCGTTGTCGGTGATTAGTATTTTAGGGCAGCCATACCGAAAGATAACTCGCTCCCTTAAGAACTGGTAGACAATTTTGGCTGTGGCTTGGCGGACGTTGATCAGTTCAACCCATTTCGTAAATTTATCAACAAATACGAGGAGTGCTGTATGTCCTTTGCGGGAACGAGGAAGGGGTCCCATGAAGTCCGATTAAACTACTTGCCAAGGTTCGTGAGCTACAGTTGTGTTTTTTTTTTGTATAATTTTTGGTTGTGTATGCAAAATCCTGGATATTTGTCAGGTTTGATATGAACTTCTTGCAATTGTCGTTCATACCAGTCAGCTTTCTGGATTTGGAAGAGTTGAGTGGTTTCTGGTAGGGGTTGCCGAGATAAAGTGTCTGCGACTACATTTAAGGCTCCTTTTCGATATTCGATGTCGAAATCGTATTGCTGTAGCTCTAGAGCCCATCTAGCTAATCGACCGGATGGATTCTGTAAAGTATGAAGCCAACGGAGAGAGTGGTGGTCGGTGATTACTGTGAACTTATAACCTTCTATATATGGCCGTAGTTTTCTGATTCCAAATAGGATGGCGAGGCATTCTTTCTCGGTAGTAGAATATTTGCTCTCTACCTCGGTTAACATTCGGCTGGCATACGCAATGACTGTTTCTTGGGTTTCGAGTTTCTGTGTTAAAACTACTCCGAGTCCGGTGTCGCTGGCATCACTTTGCATGACAAATGGTTTTGAGAAGTCAGGACAACGAAGAACGGGTGCCGTGGTGAGAGCGATTTTTAATTGTTTGAATGCTGTGTCCTGTGGAGTTCCCCAGTGCCATTTTACTCTCTTTTTTAATAGTTGCGTAAGAGGTGCGGTTATGTTGGAGAATTCTTTGACGAATCGTCGATACCAAGAGGCTATTCCGAGTAGTTGTCGTAGTTGTTTGGTGTTTTGAGGTTCATGCAATTCCTGTATGGCTTTTATTTTTTCAGGGTCTGTGTGTATGCCATCTGTGGTTACCATATGTCCCAAATAGCGAAGCTCGTTTTTGCAGATTTGTGTTTTCTCGAAGTTGACTCTTAGGTGGGCTCTCCTTAGTCTGTGGAAGACGATTTCTAGGTTTTTCATGTGCTCTTCAAATGTTTTACCGAGGACTATTATGTCATCTAGGTAGGCGAATGCAAATGGCTCCAGTTCTGGACTAATGACGTTATCGAGTACACGTTGGAAGGTGGCAGGAGCGGAATGCAATCCGAAGGGCATGACTGTCCATTGAAATAATCCGCGCCCGGGCACAGTAAATGCCGTGTATTTACGGGAATTTTTTTCAAGTGGGATTTGCCAATAACCATTTTTTAAATTAACGGTGCTTATATATTTTGCTTCCTTTAATTTATCCAGTATGGCTTGTATTTGTGGTAGTGGATAAGCACAATCGCCACGTACCTTGTTTTTTTTTTACTAAGACAACCGAAGAGCTGTAGGGGCTTCGTGAAGGTTCAATTTTCCCTTCTTTCAACAATTTGTCTATTTCAGTATTGATTACCTGTTGCATGGCTGGGTTGCGAGGGTAATATCTCTGTTTGAAAGGTACTTTGGTGGTCACTCGAATGGTGTGTTTGTCTACATTACATAGCCCTTCGATTGCGTTTGTCAGTGCTTCCTCTTTTCCACGGAATTGTTTTATGATTTCTTCCTGTCTGGTTATCATACGTATATGATCTAATTCTTGTTCAGAGTTGGCCGTGAGAGTTTTACCGGCGATGCTTAGTTTACAATTTAATTTGGGCAGTAAGTCCATTCCGATAATCAAATCCTCTTGTAACCCCGGCAAGAAGTATACTTGATGTTGGATTTTTATGGTACCTACCTCGAGATTTACATGGTAACTGCGTTCTATTGTTATTTGTTTATTATTTGCTAGCGCTAGTAATTACTTTTGTTTTACGGCTGGGGTATTAGTTTTTAAGTATTCGTTCATTGGATTTCCAATGAATGTGAGGGATGCGCCAGTGTCAACCATGGCGTTGATTAATTGACCATTGCATTTTATTCCTACTCGGAACATGCATTTCTGGGGAGTTGAGTTTGCTTTACACCGGCAATTCCTAGTCAGTATACCTCGTTTGCCACAATGGCATCAGAACATCTGCCGTCTCCTTCGGCAATTATTTCTTGTATGGCCTGGTCGTCTACAAGTCCAGCAGTAGGTGTGGCGTGAGTTTACTCTGGCAGATAACCAGTGGGAAACATGTGGGCGTTGAGTTCGTGCTTCCTCTCCCCGAATGTGTTCGTATTCGTCTGTTTGACTCATTAGTGAGTCCAAGTTGTTAAAATCACAGCGACGTATATACAAACGATATTCCGGTTTTAAACCTTCATAAATTCTGTCCAGCTGATCTTCTTGGCGTAAGCGAGGGTGTTGACGTATCATGGCCATCATACCCATGATGTAGTCTTTGGCTCTTTCGCGCAAGCCTTGTCGTCGCCGGATTATGTCTTCTTCAAGACGTTGTAGGTAACGAGGCGGGAGAAAGAATTGGTATGCAGCGTTTTTAAACTGTGTCCAATTGTTTACCTCTTCCTTCTTATAACGCCACCAATCCCTGGCGCGTTCGCGAAATAATTCATTGAGTGGCAGAAGTAGTTGATCTCGCGGTATGCGATAGCAGTCTGCTAGTTCTTCTATGTTTTCTATGAATTCCAGGATGGACCGTGTGCCATTGAAGTGGACGTTCCATTTTCGGAAGGTGTTCATGACGTCACATTCATTTGTGCTGCAGACGGCCGGTGGTTGCTGATTAAAGGTCAGGGGTATACCGAAGTTGATTGTATTGCTCGCCGTTGATGGTTGATGAATACCCAGTGGTGGTACACTGAGGTTAGTTGTTTCTGTGTTTTCGCTTTTCTGCAAATTCTCTGTCGACTTCCTATTACGTCGTTCCTTCATGACGTTGCTGAGCCGCTGTCGCATATCCTTTACTGTTCCTTCCGTGGATAAGCCTAATAGCGACATTTGCGCTTCCAGCTTCTCTTTCTTGAGTTTGTAAATAAAATTAAGGGTTTCGGGAAGGCCTTCTTCCTTGTTTAACTCTAAGTTGGGTGAACCGCTTCGCGAAGAAGACGGTCCCTGCTCGGGCGCCATTTGTAACGAGTTTTCATTTCCGGCTGAGGTAGGCTCAGTCGTCCCAGAGTTCATTTTGGAGGGATCTCGTAACCCCCTTGTTATCGGGTCACCACCTTTATTGCCGAATTGCGCAGAATTGACGAGTTCGTCAATTATTTCACCGACTACTTTCCGGTAGTTCGGCTCGGACGATAGATGGTTTATTTTGACTTAAACTAATACAATTTCTTAGAAAGGCAGAGTGCCTGGCGACGGAGGGTCGCGTACAATTGTTGGGTAACACTTTTTTAATTAGTGAGACAGGCAGAGTGCCCAACGACAGAGGGTCGCGTACAGTGATTGGGAGTACCTAGTTTCTAATATAAAGTACCTAGTACCTAATATAAAACTTAATATAAGTGTGTGTGTTTGTTAAAGAGTAAACTTTTTTATAAGAATTTCGGCATGGCCGGAAGAGTCACGGAGTACTCGCAACAAGACAAAATATAAGAATTGGCATAGCCGGAAGAGTCACAGAGTGCTCGCAACAAAACAAAATATAAGCATTGGCATAGCCGGAAGAGCCACGGAGTGCTCGCAACGAAAAATAAAACGATGTATGTGGGCAGAGCCCTTTCTGCAAGACTTCAGTCAAAATTGACGATGTCTGCACCAAAAGTTTTTAGCGAAGCCTGTCGAAAGATGACGAGGCTTTCCTAAGAGCGGACCTGGGCTAAAGCAGTTTATAAATTTTCTTGCTTGAGCTAAGGTAACCAAAGAGTTTCGAAATGTTTATTAAGACGGCTTTCTTCCATGAACTGATGCGAAAAGCAGTGTTTTAGACGAGTTAATAGATCAAAATTTTCTCCCTGTAAATTAAAAAAAGTAGGTGTCACCCGCCCACTTTTTATCACTTCGACAGATGCGGGTGTAGGGTATATGAGCTTCGGCCAGACCGAAGATAACGCTCTTACTTGTTTATTATTATATTTCCTCGCTTAGTTTCATAAGGCGCGAGTAAAAATGTATTAGAAAAAACAGGACAAAGAGAGGATTTGTATAAGATTCGTGCATCTTATCGCTTTCTCTTGTTTCCTTTATTATTTACACTTTGGCTCGCGCATTTTGGTTATAACCAAGCTGGAGAATGTGTATGTCGATAGATTCTATACTTCACGCGAGTAAAAAACAATACAGTGGAACCTCGCATAACGAGCATAATTCGATCCGTAGTCTTATGGGCGAAACCCAATGCGGCATCGAAGCGGTTCAGAGAAACCCCTAAAGAGCAAATTACGTGTATTTCTTATGGAAAAATTGAGAGGAGCTTTTTTGCTTTCTTGCTCGAGAGGCACAAAAATCACGGCAGAGCTTCGGGCAGAATACTACCAAATATTTCGACTTCTCTCTCTGAACCAATTAAACAATGTTGCTTTTTGCGTCAAATAAAGAAAGAACGAAGCAGTGTTGCGTTTTTGTCTTGAACTTATTTTTAATTACAAAATCAATGTAAAATAAATATTGTTGTAAAAAATTGCAAGGTTAATATGTGCTTTTAACTAAGAATGTCTTTCTTTGCTTTTACTGTTATATAGAACTATAAAATAAATTAATTTGGTATAAGTAAACAATAGGTTCCCAGCTTCGATTTTTTTTTTAAATTTTTGGGGTATAACCCTAATTGCCTCTAGTCCAAAGGTGATGAAAGTTTTTGCCACTCTCGTGTAGTTTAGAGGCCTTGGATAGCCAAAAAATAAAGTGCTATATCTTCAAAACGAGTTGAGATATCAACGAAAAATTAGCGCCGTTTAAAAGGATATTTCAGGGCCGTTCTTTTATCTAATAACAGCAGTATATATATAATAGTAATCTAGTGAGTATAATATATAATAGTAATAGTAATCTTTTGTGATTACTGCTACTATTAAGGAGATAACTCAGCTTTAAAAAAATTCTTACTTCGTTTTACAAAATAATTTTTTTCTTCCTTAAATGACAATTAAGGTATAAAATATAATCACAATTTGTATAGCCCATAGTATTACCTTTCAAGCGGTATATAATATGTTTAGGTATCTTTAGTATTTTTGAGAAAATTAGTGTGTGTTCTATGACTTGTTCCAAAATCCTTTTTTATTTTAGTTCTCAAAAAGCAGATAAAAGAGGATTTATAATTATTTAAGAAAAAACTAATAAATTTCAGTTTAATGATTTAATGATTGAACGGATAACGGATAACTACACCCAGAGAAAAAATCCTGTTAAATTAAACAGATTTTAACCAATTCTCATGTTATTTTCATTCAAACAGGTTATCGTGTGATCGCCTTGTTAATTCAAACAATTTTTTCATGTTAAATGTACCAATATATCGTGTAATATTTACACTACACCTCATTCTTTTAACCGGTTTCTCATGTAAAACTTACCAAAATATCAAAATGCCTAACGTATATGTAAGTAAAATTTCATAAACAAAATATATATGGGGCATAGGCAGGAGCATAGAGTGGCTGGCTTGCGGGCTTAACAATCGCAGGTTCAATTCCCGATTTGGGAAGAATTTTTTTTTTAATTTTATTTCATTTATTTGTTTTTATTATTGTTGATTATCATCTCTACTCCACATTATAACTTAAACTTAATTATCTATGATTTTTAATTTACTTCGTATTTCAAAATTTTACCTATAATTTTTTTCATGGCGTCGTCGGGATTTGAACCTCTACTCTTTGTATTCCAAACCAAGCACACATCCTCTAGGCTAGGGACTGCTTTTGTTTCCAAACTCTTTTTAGTTAGTTTTTTGTTTTTTTTTACGGGGAAAACTTGCTGTACTGTTTACTTTAACATGACTGTACTGTTAAAAATATCATGTAAATTTTATTAATTTTTTTGTGATTTCGTATGGAGATATATATCATGTAAATTTAACAAGGCTCATGTTAAGCATTATTTTTCTGAGTGTAGATATAAACTAGTATTAGCATGCTTTTTACTTGAAAGAATTGATATTTGTGAAGTTTTTATTTTAAATTTCTACTTTTCAACTTCTGCCTCACTCACGTCCTTATAATAATTTTTCGCCCGTATGCCACAAAAATTTAATTAAAATAACAACCGTGGTTCTCTGTTTTGAATAAAAACAAAGAAACAGAGCTCTTGCAACAGTCGCTCTTATGAAGAGCGTAAATGAGGGTAACTTGGGTTGCGTCACGTGAGCAGCCATTGGGTTTAAAGCTTTACTCGTAAAGCGAAACACTCGTTAAGCAAAACAATGACTGCGTTCAGAACGGTCAATCGGTGTTAGCTGGTACTTGTCAGCGTATAATCATGTTCTCTGAACGCGTTGCTGAGTCGTTGCTGATAGTATACAGAAAAATTACAACATTTAAACAACAACAACATTGCCAAATTCCACGTTGCCGCCACACGAGAAGTAAACAAAACACTAACAAGTAAGAGCGATAACTTCGGCCTGGCCGAACCTCATATACCCTACACCCGTATCTGTCGAAGTGACGATAAAAAGTAGGCGGGTGACGCCCACTTTAATTTAATTTACATATAGTAAATTTTGATATAGTAACTCATTTTTACAGCACCGTTTTTCTCAACAAACACCTCATTATATGGTATGGTATACCGGTGGGCGTGTCACGCCCATTTTTGGGAGTGTATTTAAGTTTGACAACATGGACTCGGGAATGAAATTTTAGCTTTAAACTCGCTCTACAAGCTGAGAAATTGAGCTAAAAGCAAGGGAAAATTCATATTTTCTATAAAAAGTAGGCGTGGCACTGAACCGATTTTTTCCATTTTCAATGCCAAACAGCCTATGGTGACAAAAAATATTCGTACCGAATTTTATGGCATTAGCTCTATTCGTTCTCCCGTAATCGTGATTTCTACAGACAGACAGACAGACAGACAGACAGACAGACAGACAGACGGACGGACATGGCTAAATCGACTCAGGAGGTGATTCTGAGCCAGAATATATATACTTTTCTATACCTGCCACGCCTCCTTTAATGCGTTACAAACGGAAGAACAAAGTGAATATACCCTCATCCCTTCGGGTGTAGGGTATAAAAATGAGTGACAGAGAAGAAAGTGATGAGCAGATCCAGCGTAAAAATTTTTTGATGGAAAAAACTGCGACCGCTTTGTCAGCCCTTCTGACCTTTCTACCCCCTCAGACAGCAAACAAGCCATTCGCTTGCACTGATTGACCGTTCTGAACGCAGCCAATTTTTATACCCTACACCCGAAGGGATGAGGGTATATTCACTTTGTGCTTCCGTTTGTAACGCATTAAAGGAGGCGTGGCAGGTATAGAAAAGTATATATATTCTGGCTCAGAATCACCTCCTGAGTCGATTTAGCCTTGTCCGTCCGTCTGTCTGTCTGTCCGTCTGTCTGTGGAAATCACGATTACAGGAGAACGAATGGAGGTATCATCATGAAATTTGGTACGGATATTCTTTGCTATCCTACGCTATTTGGTATTGAAAATGGGGAAAATTGGACCAGTGCCACGCCGGATTTTTCGCGTTGCTGTACTTGGCCACATGGTTGCTCGATTTACTCACGCACAAATCCGCCGGATTTACTTTAGCTTTAAATCAAAAGAACAATGAAATGTGCAACATATTATTTTTATAATTCAGACTGTATATTTAAATGTTACTACATAATATTGTAGGAAAAATTATTCATCTAATAACTTAAATGTTATGTATCGGATAAACACTTAATGTGGTTGTATGCATAAGTAAATAAATACATGAAAGAACTTAAATTCTTATTATTTAAAAGCAATTCTTTTTTACCCTACACCCGAAAGGATAAGGGATAGATTCACTTTGTGCTTCCGTTTGTATCGCATTAAAGGAGGCGTCTGCTTGTAAGTCTGTCAGTCCGTCCGTCTGTAGAAATCACGATTAAGGGAGAACTAATAGAGCTGTGAAATTTGGGACGAATATACTTGGTCATAATAGGCTGTTTGGTATTAAATACAATACCAACATGGTTGTTTGGAACACATGCAATCTTGCGTCCAGAAGATTTATAACTTCACAACCATGTTCGTTATTGAAATTTTGAAATTTCGCTACAATGTTTAGCTATTGCAGCAAAGATAAAAGGAAAGAAAGTTACTCATAACAACTGAAAATAAAGAATACACCTAAACAAACAAATGGCGGAATTCTGTACATTTAGTTAATATTATTTGTATCGTTAAATACGATATCCATGAATAAAATAGAAGATTTCATCTAAAATTTATTCATTTCGTCAATTGTGGTGAAAAAATCAATGATATTATAAAGCAGCGTTACATTTTACGTTAACAAAAGAAAATTCAGAAAGTACGAAAAAGGTAAAAGTACTTTTTGTAGTACTCGGTGTAAAGAACACAATAATTTTCTATTCTAGGAAGTAATTTGTACTCCGCGAAGCAAGAATAAACGTTTTGTTAACAGTTCAAGCACATTTATGCACTAATATATTTGCTAATTAAGAAAAAAATCAAATTTATTTGATATTGTAGCATACCGACAACACTGCTTTGGTACCAGAATTCATAAGAGGCGCAAAAATAGATGCGTTCTATACAAACGGGCAACACTAGTATCGGCAAATTCAATGGCGAGGTGAACGAAAATATGAAGGTATACCAACGCCATTTTATGTCTGCTCTTTTATTTTAATTGGATAAACAACTTGATTTTACAATGTTTTATTTTGCTTGAATTGTTCATAGAATAGATCATACAGTTTCTGGTATAAAATAGTGGCGGATTTGAGCGCATAAAACAATTTACATTAGATTTTTTGTTGTTAATCTGTACTTGCAATGATTTCTAAACTTAAAATACTTTTACCAAATAGGTTCTAATTAAGTAATAAACTATTTAAAAGTAAAATGGATATTAAATAGACTAAATATTGACATAAATAAATAAATAAAAATGTATGTCTTCGAATTCATTACTTATATGAATAATTAACTAAGTTGCTATCTCAAAACAAACATTTCGACTTAAAAATCTGAATTGTCATTGGGGTCTCAAAGCTGAACCCTCTCCGTTCCGATCACTCTTCATCAAGGGGGTCTGATAGTTGAGTTTCTATTTCCAATTACCCCTTCCCCGCGAAAGAAACACCCGCAACAAACTTCGGACTATGACTTTCTTATACGAAAAACCCGGTTCCCTTTCCTTGACACTCTTCATCCGGGGGTCTGATAGTTGAGTTTCTGAGCTCAATTTTCGGCTTTTTCACGAACACTACTTTACGATTAGACGTCAAATTGCAGAAAGAGTTGCAAGTTTTTCGAGCCTTGACGCAGTTTCCTATCTCGTTATCTCTGGCGCATAGGCTCTGTCTTATAAAGGTTATGCTTCTCAATGTACGAAGCAACACTTTCCCATGTTTTCAAAATTTCTCTTATTTCGCCAGAGATACATAAACATACTGATGTAGCAATGGCACGAAAAGTTCCATAGCGCAATTCGGGAATTCCCCTATTCATGTCACTCGTTATGCGAAACGTCGCTCGTTGAACGAGTAATTTTTTTACAATTTATATTGCTCGTAATGTGAATTACTCGTTTTACGAGGTGCTTGTTAAGCGAGGTTCCACTGTATTTGAGTGAGTCATTCGATTTTCTTTGATATTGAAAATGGAGAAAATCGAACCATTGCCACGCCTACTTTTTTTATTAATATTAACGTTATTTGTTATCCTAGGCTGTTTGGTATTGAAAATGGGGGAAATAGGACCAGTGCCACGCCTACTTTTTTTAGCGAATATGGATTCATCCTTGCTTATAGCTCAATTTCTCAGCTTGTGGAGTGAATTTTAAGCAAACATTTTTTGTCTGAGTTCACCATCTTAGAATAAAATATACTCCTACAAATAGGCGTGGTCCGCCCACTGGAATACCATACCATATAACAAGGTGTTTGTTGAGAAACTGCTGTTGTAAATGAGTTAATAAATCAAAAATTACTACCTGTAGATAAAATGAAACTAGGTGTCACCGGCCCACTTTTTGTCATCACTTCGACAGATGCGGGTGCAAACAGCAGCAATCAACATCAAGCTTGAAAAAAATTTTGAAATCCTCCAACAGCAGGAGGCTTAAAACAGCAGGCTTAAAAGATTTAATATGTACCCATTTCTTTTTTGCAATTTGCAATGCAAATCATTATTAGAGCCCTTGCTCACAACAACTGAACTCTAATTAGGTCTTTACCTCCGAAAAGTCGGCCAATCCGCAGTTCCCTGAGAAGAAAGTGCAACTCCTTCCAAAGATGCAACTGGATGAGCAGCAGCGGAAACTGAAACCTCAGCTAGAGGTGCACCATCTCCAGCAACAGGAACAGCAGCCACTGAAGTCGTAGCAATCGAACCAGCCTGAGCCGAGGAATAAGAAACAGCATCACAAGCAACAACATTAATAAAACTCGTTTTTGGAGATGAATTGTTATTGATACGCCTACGAAACTGACATAGCAACATTTTTGCGTTGTTGCAGTGCTTCCATTTGATTTCGAATCAAGGCGTGACTATCGGAATCATATGTGGTAATGTTTTCAGCAGCGCTTCCGAAAAAACTGGCCTGATTTGAAAGCAATGGAACCATTTCAGATAACCCCTGAAACTTTCAAGACGTCTTAAACAAGCCTTCGAGACGTCTCATGCAGCTCTCTAATACATATCAACATACATATACATACATACATATCAATCTTAATTAGTCCATTTGGAATACGCTTTGTCCTTGGTAGAGTAGCAGGATCGCCGTGTGGTAAGCTCTGTATTGGACGCAACTTTGTCCATCTACAATTTATGAGAGGAATTTACTAGTGCCCTATAAATGTATCGTCCTTGCCAGAATCTGATTTTGGCAAGGCAAAGTACAACACCTTTTTATTCTCAGGAGGTTAGGTTCAAGTTCCGATTTAGGCGGTTCCGAATTCAAGTTTTGGAAAGGCAATCAAATACCAAGTTATTCAAAGAGAAACAAACTCAAAGGTTTTGAATCTAAATTTAATTTTACAATTAAGGTTCTTATATATTAAATCCTAGAACTAATTTTGAAATAGTCTTCATGACTTCGACAACTCCAACTGATTGTTCATTGTTTGGTCATCGCCAAAAATAATATACATATAAATGAGATCAGTTTCTTTAACTGCAGTAAAAGCGTAGGCTGCAGGCTCCAATATTTAAGTAAACATAGACATCGAATTTAATGATCAGGTATGGATAAAACTTATCTTAGAAATGGATATTGATGGCAAAATAAAAGACGTTTTCTTATGAACCCATGGGATGGTAATCGTACGTAGAAGATGCCTATGTATTTTGAAATAATGTGCCCTTAGGAATTTTTAGTATCGTACATTAATACCAGAAACTTTTCAGCCTCTCTGCGCGTCTCTTAATTTGCAATATTAAATAATATAAAAATTACATACGACTTTCGTCCGTAAAGTGACATTATACTCGAGTTCGTTTTGCTTTTTATATTTTTCGATTTCCGATTACATGTACCCTCATATAAACATCGATTTTAATGTTAATAAATTACTAATGCGATGAAAATATTAATGTTGGGCGCACATGCTCTGAATACGTAAATACGCAGCGCAGTCCGAAGCTTTTTTAATTGGACTGGTGGTGTGCAAATAAAGTCGTGAGCTATAAAGAAAAGGGTTGACTTTTCACCGCCGCCGCAGGGCGCATGGGGCTCATAATTTGCATGTCTAATTTGAAACACAATAGCCGTGCTGCTGTTGCTGGTGAATTATTATTACTTTCATTAATATTTGCCGTAATTCGGCGGATTGTGTAGAATATGCTGCCGGCAGTAATGACTTCAGTGCTCTCAATTAAATGCTGTTTACGTGTCATGATCTTAATTTAGATGCTCTGGTGGTGAAATTGTTCAAATCTGTTGAATGGGCAGACATTTGCTTGAATAGCCGACTTTTCATTTTCTCAGAAGTATTTGTTAATTTATGCATGTTATCAATTAGGAGGCAGTCGCTCGCCGCCCGTTGCCGCCGTCTGTCGTACACCCCCTGCCCCCTGCCCGCCCTTTTACCATCAACAAACTCGAAAGTACCTTGCTTTTCGGATGAGTTGGATGATGCTCGTTACATTCTCGCCGCACTATGGGACCGATTTCAAAAAGCGTCTCAAAAATACGAAAAGCCAAAATGGGAATTGAATTATGGGACATATAATTGAAATGGGACATATGATGGGACATTTAATTAAACCCAGTTGGTTTTCTTTGTTAAGTTTGGTTAAGTTGCCTGTGGGAGGTTACAGGAAGGTATTCGAGCATTCGAATACGCTTTTTTTAGAGGTCTATATTAAGTAGACGAATTTACTACTAATATGTCAGTGAAATACAAATTGTTTTCCATCGTTGGAAAGGTAATTTAATGAGATTTAAATTACTATAATTTGCTGTAATTTTTTGAATAGTTGATATAGGCTTAGACAATTAGTGAAAGCATGTTTGGGAAGAAAATGCAGCTAAAGTTTAGCTCAAGTTTTAATTATTATCAGGGCTTCTCGGACCCGTCGAGCTATCAGTTTTTTGCATTTGCGGTTGTTTGACATACTTCATGCTTGTCATATGGTCTTCTTCAATAACAGTATTTAGTTTTTAAATTCATATTATCACAAATATAACCACAAATAATATACGAAAATAAAAAAAAAATTGTTAAATGCCATCATTGAAGCCTTTTTGCGGCTATTTGACGCCCTTCGCTCTTGTCATGTGTTTATAAAATAATAATATTATTCAAAATAAGTTTACGATTAGTATTCAAAACTAAATTAAAACACAAATTAGTTTATTAAAAAAAAAATTTTTGTTTAAAAATTTCAATGCAAATAACAATTAAAAAAAGATAACTCTTATATTTTGCAAACTCTTACGTGTGGTAAATACTACAAATCCGTATATGTTATATCAAGCTTAGGCATTTGTTCAAGCAAAAAGGTAATGGAACTTGATTAGAAGGCTGCGCAAATACTGGCAGAAGAATTTGTTATTAATAAAATCCATAAATAAAGAAAGTTAAAATCACTTAATATTCTATTTTATAGTTCATATAATTTTATTGAATTTCTGACCGTCTATATTTTAAACATAGTTCGTATATTAACTTTTTTCAACAGTAATATTTCTAATAATTCTATAACGATGTATAATGATATATAAGATATCATATAAATACTAATGTAACAATTTAAATATTTCCTTTCACAGTTGTATAGCTTTACCAGCGAATAAATAAAAACGGAAATAAAAATTTCTTAGTTTTTTGTTATTATTTGCATTATACATATGTATTATACATACATATGTATGTATAATATATATATGTATTATACATACATATGTATGTACATACACCAACTATGTATAGTAGGCTCTATTATATGTATACCAAATTTCAATAACTTTCGTGAATAAATAAAAAAGTTACAGATTTTTGAGACGGTTTTTGAAATCGGCTCCATAGTGCGCCGGTCAAAGTAGAAGGTTGCAGCGGATATTAAAAGGGTGTTCCCATCGGATTTGTATTGAGTACTGAGAAAGGCAAAGTTGCGTACAAATTCTACCAGCATTTTAAAACATCGCAGACTCCGAGCTATAGAAAAGCTATATCAAAAATTATTTTGTCAAGTCGAGAGCATATCAGAAGCCACTGGACACATTCCGTGACTTAAGCGGAATAATGTTAATTTAGGATGATGCAACAAGCGGCAAGGAAATCAATCCCAAACAACCCATGGTTTTAATTGTATCTCAATGCAAACTAGAGGGCACACAAGGGCACTAGGACTGCACAAGACAGTTTTAAAGCAATTTGAAGACATAGCAACATTTTTGCGTTGACTACAGTGCTTTCATTTCATAACAAATATTAAGAAATATAAGTGAAGATATCAACTTTTTAGTTAGGATGTATGTACATACATATATGACAACCTGATAAGTTGGAAAATTAAACCTAAATTTTCGACCGTCTAGAAAAGGGCAACCGAATTATCGTTGTTACAATTGAAATTTAACAAAATCGGTGTATCGATGCATTCGCGTTATCGGAAACATGATCCGTAGTCATTACCAAAGCAAAAGTGAAAGGAATTAAAATCAAGGCACAGAGAGAAAAAGTAAAAACACAATCAATTTCGATTTGCCCAAGGATATATATATTGTAACGAATATATTGTAAGGGTTGCGCAATGAAGGGAAATACTAAAAATATTCGAATCCTGGACTGCCCGTAAGTCGCAGTTATGCAATGATCGAACACTTTTGGTGACCTGGAGTTCGATAGAGTTCTGCCTTAAACTTCCTTCTTGGCCGGGCAGCACGCTTGAGAAAAGGGCAGCGCAGCTCGGGGCTGATACATATCTAGAATGAATTTTAGTGTGAAGCAAATGCAATTCGCATGACTGACTTGTTAGATTCTAATCCATATCCGAGTAGAGGATGGTTTATCACAAAGTCCGAGCAGTAGCTCGCAATGGCTGCTGGGAATCCTGGGGGAAGAGCGAAATTAACAAGCTTTTGTGCGAGTACGTGTCTTCTGGGCTATATGTAGGTTTGTTGTGAGCCATTTCATTGTACGGCTACTTTATTTACTGTTGCTTTGTGTGCGTAGTCGTGAAAGATGCTTTCGGGAATAGGGAAAGGGTTGAAGACCGTTTGACCTTTTTAACCAATGCAAGTGTGAGCTCGGCCTTTTGGGGTTGCCTGACTTTAAAGCATCTCATTGAAGAAGCCCAAAATCCAACGCAATCCAATTTCACAAACACAAAAATGCGTCTTTCATGATTGGCATTTAATTGATTAAGTTTTCGGAAACCGGTATTTCGGAAACGCTATTCGTTAGGCGGACTGAGGTAACAGTTGTTTGAATTCATAAAAGACAGATGCTTATGAGTTGAAAAACTGGCCAGTGAGCCAGCCAGCCAGTGGTGTCTTGGAGCTGGCTGGCAGAAGAAACCTTTAATCTCATGACTACAAACGAAACTATACTTGTACCCTCACAATGTTACTCACCCCCTCAATCATTTTGGAATCCTTCATTACTCGGATAAGTGGCAATATACCAATATTTGATGATGTACGTATGTAATTCAATATACCAATTTTAAATGCAAAAATTTTAAATTTAACTGAGTTGCTTGCAACAGAGTTCTGTTGATCTCAACTTCTTAGAGTTTGTTCCTGTGATGAGCGTTACAGGAGAAGATTTGGCGACTACTATCCTGAACTCTGAAATCTTGAATTCTCTGAAATTCTGAAATTCTGAACTATAAGAGTTCTGAACTATCTGAACTCTCTCGAAATACGATGTTGCGGCAGCTATGAATGATAGTTTTAATGATCTCCAGGCTATAATTTGGCGGACTTACCCTGCGGCTTTATATACACACTGTTGCTCACATATGTACATTAAACTTCGCTCTGGAACACGCGTGCATGGTCCAACACATTAGAAATTGTATAGGAACAGTAAAATCTATTGAAGTTTTCTTCAAAAGATCTGCTAAAAGGGCTGGAATTCTAGCTGAAAAAATAAAGGAGACTTGAGACTTCAAACAAGGTGGTCCCGATTGGCTTACTAGATTAATAAGATTTAGGAAAGTGAAGGAAGGAATTGAAGGAACTGTCAATTGACCACTGACACTGAAACATGCACTACACTAAACATGGACTCTTGAAATCAATTACAACAACTGAATTCGTTGTGAGCAAAAAGAAGAGCGTCCTACTGTTGCAATAAATGCTCTGAACCAATGCAACAAGGACCTATTAAAGGGACCTATTTAAACAAAAAACGAAGGTAATATATTTGGATCTCAGAAAATAAAATATTTCTGGGTCGTACCCTGCTTACGACGATTACCGTTTTAATGTTTAAAAGTAAAAAAACTACTACAATTAAAAAAGTGCAATACATAATTTATAGAAATTAAAATTATATATAAAAATTAAAACTATAAAGAACTTTAGTGGAAAATTAAAAAGTATTTGGTTGGAAAAATATCCGTTAGGAAGGGCTGGGGGCGATGTTTTAGTGCCTCATTTAGTCAAAATGCTTTCTTTCTGCGTTCTGCGCAGTCCAGGTCCTTTCAATTCGGTGTTAGGCGAGCAAGCTTAATTATACCAAGCATTTTTCTGCGCTGTAAATGACGAGTATTTACGCTAAAACTATGCAACATTCAAATGCGCCCGTTTGCCAAACACGGATTAAGAATAAGAATTAATCGCCGGCTTAAAGAAGAATATGAAAAATAATTGCGTGAGAAAATAATTTCATTCCCGAAGGTTGAATGCACCGCTGCGCGCCGAACTGCACTGCGGTGAATCGGCTGCGTCGACTCTTCTAGACACTGAAGCCTGGCCCGGCTAAGACCGAGGCGACTGTTGCCAATTTGCACGGCCACGATGCTATTGTTGTTATTAAATTTCTGCCTGTATAATTCGATTACAAAGGCATGCAAAGCTTTGCCGTATTTTTCGGTTGATTATACGCCTGCACGTGAAATTATTGGGCATAATTTCGCTGTGGTTTTGTGCTTGTTGTTGTTGTCTCGTCTTGTAGTGTGCCTTGTTAATGTTGTTTTCACTGTGGTTACGAAGCCGTAGATGATAGATTAGGTAGTATCCTCTGCGATGACTCGAGGGTCTCCATGAAAAGAAATAGTTGTAGGCTTTTGCTATAGATATTGTAATGAATATTTGAAGGGTTCATAAATGTACTATGTGTAGGTCCTCGTGGATATAAACGACATCGAAGATGTGTTGCTAAAAAGGGTCTCAGACAAATAGCTTTAGTTTGAAGCTATTGAGGAAATGCTAACGAATCTTACACCTGGCACGGCAAAGAGATCTCTCAAAGAGAGGTGTTTAACTAAGGTGTTTGAGTGTTTTGGTGGCTGAGAGGTAGTGTGCATAGTGCACCTAGAAACAATGGTCTTGCCTAAAATGAAGCCTATATGTTCATGTTCAGCGGTAGACTGCGTTGCGCAATAATACCGTTTATAAGAAGGCTTCCAATAGACTTTTGCTTATGAAGAATAGAGCGTAGAACGGGAATATATACGAGCATTATGGACTTAAAAAGGGGGCAGCCCGTTCGAAAAAACATTGTGCAAAATTGCCGTAACAAATTTCGGTCAATCTATGCCTAAAGGGTGGTGGTAATTAATGTATTTAAGCACTCTGATAAGCAAAAAAGAACTAGAGCTGTTTTATAAAAAAAAATTAAAATAATTTAAATGGGCTTATTATACCCATTAACATATATGTACTCGGATATATATCATAGCCTTAACATATATGTATATGCATACGTATGTAGTATAGTATATGTATGCATGTATTTATGTGTCGTGTCTATATTTATCCGTCTTTTGTTCACTTCTCTCTTTCTTACTTCAATTTCGCGTTACAGAGCGATTCGATTCGTACTTGTACGTGGGTACAATTTTCGTTGATCCGAAAACGTGTGTCAGAAAAATTTTATTTCATTAGTTGTGTGTAATGTTGCGATCATTTAAATTGGCTTTATTCGGCCACTCCGTGTCGTCATTATCATTCTTTCAATCCTTCGCTCTCTCGCTTTCTTTCTTCCTCTCTGTGCATTCGTTTGGTTTGGAGCGGCCTTTGGCCGTTGGAGTTAGCTATACCTTTGCTGTGCCACAATAATTAATTATTTCGTAGGTGCGCGCGCATGCCAGTCGGAACAGACTTTCAAACAAAAATTCGATTGCCATAACTAGGGCTGCCAATTTTATTGGAGCATCATTTAGTCCGAAAAGGGTTACAAAAGTATGATGAGTAGTTTTTGTTTGATCTCCAACAGATCTCCAACTTGCTCTTTTGACCAAGCCAGGTTAGACATAGTTCCTGTTAAATCCAGTATCAATCAGGATCTTAATGACCTGCCCATTACCAAGCTTACAATCTACAGGGTAATGAAGAGCCGCTTAATCTAAAAAAATTAACATTGATAAAGTCGAGTTCTTGTGGAGAAAGTTGCATTTGTGCCTGGCCAAATATGATCACAAATATGATCAGATCTCGGCTCCAATGTTTTCGAAACACGACTTGATCTTCATGATATATGATTTCTCCCCCGTTTTACTATCTCCCCCCCCTACGATAGTAATTACATCGTGATTTAAAGAATATCAATTACTCACGGTAATCTTAGTTCTGCGGTCGACAGAATTGGATGGGATTGCATATATGGCATGATCAGTGTTGATGAACAGGTTGAATTTTTTGATAATAACATTAGAACGCTATATAATACGTTTGTACCCCTAAAGACCGTGCATATTAAGAATGAGGGTAAGCCATGGTTTAATGAAACAATAAAATCGTTAATTGACCGAAGAAATGCAGCTTATGCGCAATGGAAGCAGTAAAGACTACCATAGTTCTATGTTATATTTTGAACTTTAAAGAAAAAGCTTACTTAAATAATAAGGAAATTTAAAATTAAATTCTATAATTATAAGTTCTGAAATGTCATTGACTGATCAAGCAAACCTGGAATGCGGTCCGAAAAATTGGTTTGATGAAAACTTCGGAAAAGCACCTTGTTTCTCTTGATTGTGATGAATTCAACTCCAACTTTGTGAGTGTTCTCTTAGTGCCTGGCTACAGTTTTTATAAGAAAATTTCAGCATTATGCTCTACTTCTGTTTTTAACTTTAACTTAGGAAGTTTTTTATCTATTAAGTCAAGCGCAGTGGGGCTAGATGACATTAATCTTGTTTTTGGCAAAGCCCTTATACCTAAATTGTGGCCTCAAATTACGTATATTTTTAACACAATTATAACTACTTCCGTTTTTTCTTCCACTTGGACAAAAGCCAAAATTATACCGGTACCTTAAGCGGGAAATCAGTACAGGCCCATTGCCATACTGCCTTACATTTCAAAAGCTCTGGAAATAATTATTAATAAGCAGATTCGAGACCACTGTAATCACAACTCCTTAATAACCACAAAGCAGTCTGGTTTCAGACCTAAGCGCAGCTGCGTTACTGCATTAACCGAAGTGGTTGAAGATAATCGTGTAGCCTTAGATAAAAATGATGTAGTGTTTTTGGTCCTGCTTGACCAGTTAAAGGCCTTTGACACTATTGACCATTATATCTTAGCCACGAAATTGCAAAAGTTATTTAACTTTACTCAGTTTGACAATGTCGATTTGATCATGTGTCTTCGTGTGCCCGCCAATTATATGGATTACCCTTTCATTCATTGCTGAGTTTCAACGTACCTAAGTTGCTGCATAACATAATAATGACGGGTGAGCCGATGAGCCTGTATGCTAAACTATGTTTTACTAGGTCTCAAAGCAATTGTACCATTAATTCTTTTAAACACTCGAGATTAGTGCGCAAAATTTTTTAGAAATTATTAATGAAAAATGACTAAAACGATTTCAATGAATAAATGAATTTTCATTTATTGAAAAAAAAGGAACAAATTGTTTGAGAGTGGGACCTCGTGGGACTTTTGACTTCTGTATCATTTCAATTTGTGCGAAACCATTAAATAAAACGATCCTTTAAATCCTCCTATTCCTTATTTACAATAAAATTTTATTGCGATTGAAAATTATTTATAATTGCGTTCGGAGCGAGGTTTTTAATGTAACGTGATGGAGCGTTTAGGCTACAACTGATTTCAAAAGCCAGGTATGTGTATGACCCGAAAAAATTGTCGTTTCTAACGTTTAAGATATCAACCTAACTACTTATGGCCTTAAGAGTTTCCAAATTGAAACTTCGTTTTTGGACTTATGGCCAGCTTTTCGAGATTTGGGACCATTGTGCGTCGTGATGAAACGGCGCTACTACCACGATTTCCTCGTGGTCTAAAAACATACTCGCGGATGACAGCGTTCTTCGGCTAAAATCCAGGATTCAGAACACGTTGCATTAAATGATCAGGTAAATTTTTATTAAACGATGAGTAAGATCTTTAAGACTTAAATTTATACATATTTAGTAATAGAAAAACAATCCCAATTAGGGACTAATGTGCTTACAAATATCATCAGAGCTTGCACCATTAGTTTTCTTCGTTTGTACATTTTGCACCATTAGTTTACGTGATGATGGTGGAGCAGGCAGAGGAGGCAGAGCAGCAGCAGGAGGTTTATTAATTATTTTCGGGATCGTGCCAGTATTGACCTCAACGCCCGAATCAACCCAGCCTGCCCCAAAAGAGAAAGAAAGAAAGCTCCTGTACTAAAGAAGCTACAGCCATCTCGTTGGTGTCACGGCTACTAGCCGCCATGCTAGCCTGAGCTAACGAAAACGGCACAGAAGATTGATTTCGAAGTGCCGGATCAATTACAGATTCCAAATTTTTCATTTTATTATAGTTTGATTTCGCCGGAGGGCTTGAAATACTTTAGAGATCAAATTGTAATTTCTAATTGTCAAATTTCTACCGGGGCGGACGCGAGATCGCGAGCGATATTAGGAAAGCCTACACGAACACTGTGTAGAAGTTTAATAAAGTTGACTTCTTCTGATTTATAGGTTTTCTAGCGCTAACCCTTTTTTTTGCACCAACTGCATCGAAAGCACGCCCAGTCAAACCGACGCACTTCACGTGGAATAGAAGTTCACAAAATCGACAAATCATTAAAAGTTTGAAGTTTGTGAAAAGTTTCCGAAATTATTCAACACAGTTTAAAAAGCACTGCATTTTCTTATACAGGTAAGTATTCGGACAGTTTGATATGTATTCAATAATGAAAATGACAGCTAAGTTAAAGCTCGTTACAACAACTATAAATTAGCAATCGCAAATGTTCGGCACCGGAAAAATACAGTATAAAATGAATCCCACAGAACTTCGATATATTAAATCAAAAGAACAAATGTTCAGGCAATGGATTAGAACACAAAATTGCAGAAAAACCACTTTAGGAATATGTATATGTATGTAAATTCTGAGAAATATTAGCACAGCAAAACATACGCGACCAAACTGAAGAAAGATTGCCAACCAATAATGAACAAACAACCAAATATTCCTATAATAGTGCACATAAAGAGATTCGCTATCATTGTATCGAGCTCCATTCAATTTCATTTCCATAAGTTCACAGTGGCCGCTTCGACCCTCCACCCAGGACCACCATCACCCCCAGCGCTTAATCTGCTGGGCTTACGTGTGCTCGCTGCTTAATGAATCAGATGAATCAAACTAATAATTGTAATAAAAATAAGAAATTTAACTTTGCTTTCATGAATAAGATAGCAATTGCGCATAATTTTATTATTGCCGCTGCCAACTTCAAGCTAAACTTCTTGATGTGCACATGGGCCACACATACATACATGCATAACCTATAAACCGACTGTAAATGGAGTCAGCACACTAATCAGCCCGCCTCCGGCGACGAAATTGGCTTCGGGTGAAAATGTATGTATTTTCGGGCTTTTTTATAATTTGTATTGTTTTGTGCCCATCCACCCTTAGAACGGGGGGAGACTGTGGCCACAAACGGGGGTGCTTGCTGTGCGCTTAGGCTCTCCGTGGTGCGCGTGTGGAGGGGAATTGTTTATAGACGTGTTGGGATTTTGACTGCCACCGTGGGCGAGCGCGAGCCACCGCGTGATGAGATTTATGAATAATATCCAACGAATTTCATTAGTGAAGGTGAGTTAATATAAAAAAAATCCAAACGCATACATACAGAAAGGCACACATTTACACAATGGAGTACAATTGTACTCCATATATTGAAACATAGAGCTTGACCTCTGGCTACAGTAGGCGAAATACAAGTATACCAGATCCGAAACCAAGGTACGACAGCAAAGTATGAAACCGACTTTAAAACGAAGTATGCAAGGTAAAATAGACACTGATCACTCAGAGACAGGGACCGAAAATAATCATTATTTTACAAAATTCAATGAAAAAAATCGACATGTTCTAAATGCCGGAGAGCAGAGTGAAGTACACAAAAATGACACCGGTTACATGCTTTATTGAAACCAGTAAAGATTTTTATTTTTTGAGCGTTACCCATAAAAATTAAAAATAATTATTATTGATTGATGACCTCAATCGAGTTTAAAAGAAACCCAATTCGGGAAGTTGACCTTTGGGATTGGGTATCGTGTATTGTGTTTAAAGCTTGATCGGTTGGCTTCAGTCATGACACTTCCTGAGATGTGTTTGCTTCCCATTCATCCGCTTCATTAATCTTTGTAATGAAATTTTAAATATTTATTAATAATTGCATTCGAACGTAAGAGTAACTAGTTTTTACCTTGGGTTTCAAACTTAATATCTTCCGAATTATTTGCTTCAAATGGAAATTTTTGAGGCAACAAAAAATTTATCACTGTACTCACAATAACAAAGTTGTAGGACAGGCAGGTACAAAGACGCACATGCATTTTGAGTTTTTTATATCGAAAAATAAAAATAAAAGTCAAGCAATAATTTTTATTCCTGAGCAGAAAAATAAAACTCAAAAAATAATTTTTATTCCTGAGCAGAAAAATAAAACTCAAAAAATAATTTTTATTCTTGAGCAAAAAAATGTTACTTAGACTATAATTTTTATTTTCGAAAATTAAAATAAAAATCATAAGCTGATTTTTTCGATCGAGCAAAAAAATAAAAATCAAAGAATAATTTTTATCGCTGATCGATAAAATTAAAATCACAAAATAATTATTAAATTGTGATTTTTTTATTTTGCTTATAATGATTACGGTCCCTGCTCAGAGACGTTTACGTTTCCTGTACTATTTGGAAATTTTAAACAAATCTTTCATTTTAGCTTCATTTTAAAAGCTTTGACTAAGAGCAGTACTTTATCCATAGCTGCTAATGCCATGCCACACGTGGTCGCACATCATGTCACGTTACAATATTTAATATATTCTAATTATTTATACACATGGGTGGTTATTAGTAATTATAGCCACCCAAATTCTTCTGGCTCAGAGTAATTTACATTTTTAACGCCACCTTCGGACTGACCAAATATATGAAGTTTTGAAAAAATCGATATTTTTCGCTATTTGTCATTACTTATGACTTTACAAGGCTTAGATTAATATCAGTTCATTAAAGGATTGACTGAAGAATATGGTGCAATTTGAAGTCATAGACTCTTAGAGCCTTAAAAATGTTGCTTTTCGAAAAAGTTCTCGCGCAAGTAAAAGTTCTTCACCATCAATCTTCAATGTTTAAATATCAGAGATTTTTAATATGTTTGTATCGTAGTTGAGTGTATGTATGTACATATATCCCGGCTTTGTGCTTCTGTTATATTATACATATGTACGGCTATATGTGTGCGTACATACTACATCGATATACTAAATAATTATTACTACTGGGGCACAAAAGCAAAAGAAAATTATGACTTCGGTGCCTCCTCAGTGCGTGCCGCTGGGGAGGGCTAAGAAGCTGCCCTCCGCTCGTTACTAGACTGATGCTTGTTAGCAGCAGCATCAGTGAGTTGCTAAAACCTGAAATGCTGATAGTGATGGTGCTTGTGGTGGGTGGTTGGTTGGTTCATTGGTCCCTCCGTTGGCGTCATCTATTACAATATGACCGCCGAAGATAAAAAAAACTCAGTGTGTACTTTGTGTACAGCTTGTGTACTTTGAAAGCGAGCCAGATTATGAAGAGGCAAAGAAGAAAAAATATAACAAAACCAAGCATTTCTAATGTTACTTTGATTAAATTTTATCCCCAATGATTATTGCCGCCGCTTTGAGGTTGCTTTTACTCGGCGGGTCGTCATTGTTCTTGTTGGTTTCTGCATTTGGGGCGGGCTGGATGACATGCAGATTAAATGTTGATTATTTCGAACGTCTGAGATTTTACTTAATTGTTTTTCTTTGCCAATCGCGAAATGTTACGGAACGACAGTGCATACAGCCTCTCGTCCGTCCGTCTCGCCAAAAGGACGAGACTGAAAAGTCCCTTCGTGTTGCGCAATTTATTTACATGAACCAGGTCGTTTCAGTATCGACCGCCATTCATTGTGGGACTGGAATTGTCCGGCATGTACTCGTACATATTACGAATACGAGTATATGCGTGTGTGCGTCACAACCTTTTAAGAAATTAAATATAATCACTTTTCCTCCTTTTTTCTGACTCTCATGTGTCGATGAAAAAGAGTCGATGAGTCGATAGTCGCCACGGTTGACCAACATTGAAAAGTGTTAAGCACAATTTTCGATAATTTGTTTGGAACGAGCGGAAGAAAATAAAATTTAGCAGGACCGTAATTGACCATAATTTCATATTGAACATACATCGAGAAGCATATGCAGCATTTTTGTTCAGCTTTTAATTCCTGCCAATGCCGCTTTCTTATATCTGAAAACACGTTTAAAACCTTTCGTAAGAATTATCATTTAATAATTGATATTTTGAAATTTATGCGAAATTCGCTTTTATTTCACGAATTCTGAAATGCCTGCGTTGATTCGTATCGAGATTAATTATTTTGCTTTCGTTAATAAGCACAATTTGGTGAATGTGCTGGAATACTGACGGCTCTGAATGGATTCCACTCGAAGACCTCCGGGATGTCCGTGTCTTGGCTTTCATCTGCTTGGATTCATTGAAGTTTCTCGCTCATTCGAGATTAAAAAAAAACCAGGCATGAAAGGAAAATGTAAATGATTTGACAGCGCTTCCACCCGCAGGGAAACCTTCCTCCTCCCCTGCACTTTTCCGCATGGCTGCACATTTTCGTTCGATTCTTCATTAAAACTGAAAAATTCACGGGCTGAATTTTGAGTTTTCTGCGTTTTTTGCTGTTGTCAGTCCTTCTATTTTTGTAGTGGTATTTTTTCTGCCTGCCCAGGACCAGGCGGCCGGCCCCTCTCCGCGCCCATCGTCGGTCGGTCCTTGCGACTTTGTTTACCGGGGGTGCACATTCCCGGCGCGCAGCCTGCTGCCTGTGGTTGATATTGATTTCAAAATATGTATTGATTTGTACGTTCGACCAAGGGTCGCCGCCTGCGTTTTCTTGCTAGTTTGACAGACGCTACAGACGTTTCACCCTTTTTTGAGAAGGGCTGATTACTACTTTTTCATGATAAAGGCTTAATTTTTTAGGAAGATTTTTTGTATACACGGAAAATGTTTCCAGCACAAAAATATCTATTGGCCATGTGCTTTACGAATACATACATACGACGTACATATAAAAATTTACGTCGTAAATACGATATAAAAGAGAATGTGTGTGGCATCATGTGCCGAAATGTAATTTGATTTTTTACACTATCCTTCTACACACAGAGGAAAAAAACGTAAAATCAAGAAAACCAACGTAAAATCAAGAAAAACAAACTTTAATTAATTATAAACGGTTATGAAAGAAAGTCTATTAAGGTTGAAATCTCTAAAAACTACAAAAACCTTACTTTTAAACCGAAAAAATGTTTTTTTCGTTTTAAAACTAAAGTAAGTAAACGAAAAAGAAGATTTTTTTTGGTTTTAAAAGTAAGGTTTTCGTAGTTTTTAGAATTTTCAACCTTAACAGACTTTCTTTCATTAAAGTTTATAATTTAATTAAAGTGTTCTAAATTTAAAGTGAACATAGTTACGAGTATATCAAAAGTATATACATACTTTATAATTTTAAGTAAATGAATGTAAATATACATTCTTAATAATAATGTATAAATATACATTCTTGATTTAAAAATCCGCATACTTAAAATACCTCCAAAAAGTAACTACTTTTTGTAGTTAACTACTACAACATAAAGTAACTACTTTATCTTCTTTCTTTATCTACCTATTTAAAAGTAATTACTTCATCTACTTTAAAGTAGTTACTTGGTCTTGTATAAATCAACACCAAAAAATAAGTTAAATTCACCCTGTATATCACAAAACAAGATAAAGTAACTACTAAGTAAAGTAGTACTACTTTATCTACTTTAAAGTAGTTACTTTATCTTGTTTTGTGATATACAGGGTGCATTTAACTTACTTTTTGGTGTTGTTTTAAATATAATGAAATTAAAAATATGATATAAAAATGTATTTTGCATTTTTTTTTAATTAAAGATGGAAAAACTGTTAGAAATATATGACATAAATGAATAATAAAGTAAATGTCGTTTAGCAAACATACATAGATATATTTTTTATATAACCACGCATATAATAATTATAATCACAAATTAATATCAGCGAAAGGAAAATTTCAATTATAAAATTAATAAAAATTATATAAATATTTTTAATAATTATTGTGTGAATCTTAGAACCGGGCTCGTGTGCTTGATTACAATATTGTTTTATATGAACTGGGTAGCACACAATATAAATATTATCATTTTGATACAAAAATAATAATACAAGTGGAGTGCTTGTAAATAGTGCTTTTATAAGTAATTTTGTTTATAAAATTTGCTTGCATTGTTTAAAATAATATTGTATTATTATCTTAAATTAATTAAAATAAATAATTATATTCATCTGCGGTTAAGTTTTCAATATTATATGCATCAAAACTGACAGTTGATTCAATACCAGACTTGGTCGAAATTGAATATGGAGGACTAACTGTTGACGTTATATTATTGAACTTGCACTCTACTACTGTATTTTAGAACTTTTTTGTAGCTAACCACACTTTTCTTCACAATAAATGTTTAAACACTTTTGCACGACTTAAATCACAAATCTCTAACGGCGGAACATGTGCGCAGAATGATTACCAGTATTGCTTAAAAAAATAATATTTTAAATACAGGTATCCCTCTTATATCACGGTAGATACGTTCCTACAAAGTCCCGTGTTGTGCGAAACCGTGTTATATAAGACTAGAAGCCAGTACAAAAAGGAGAGTTATGCTCCAAAAGCTATTAAAAATATTTTTTTTTTAATTTCATATACATAAGTAACTTCATGTTTATTAGGAAACAAAACAAAAATATACATTTAATTTAGTATAAACTTAATATAATAATTTTCTTCGTCATCGCTGCTCAGTACAATTAAACGAGAACGTTTGTTTGGTTGAACAATATTACCTTCACTTTTTTAACTTTCTTCTAGATGTTGTGCATATTCACTCCGTTTAAAAAAATTTGTAAAGTAAGTTGGCTTTGCTTGCTTGCCCTTACAAGCCCGTTGTGAATTGTATAATATAGTGATAAGCAATTTTGCAGGTCCCTTTTGAAGTTTAAGCTTCTTTCAGATGAAGGGTCTGTACTCAAGAAAAATAATTCTAGTTTTTTTTGCTGAGAATGGACCTTCTTGTACTTTTTTTATTGTAAAATTATTAATTTTACAATCTTCACTTAAAGAATAAAAAATTATGCTAATTGCTACCCACGAAGTAAACTCTTGCTTCACAAAATACATATGTATTCAAGTTTAATAGTTAAAAAAAAATACATCCAGTACATGCATAACATGCATAGTTTATTCAGAAAAATTTCGGAAATTTCCCGCAAAATAAGCAGTAAAATTTCGGTTATTCCCATATATTGTGTGTTCATAGTGCATAATGTAATTTTGTTAAATAATTTTAAACAAAAATCTCGTTATCGTGTTGTAGAAGTACCGTGTTATAAGAGTACCGTGTTATATAAGGTTTTGGGGAATTTTTGTTTTCGTGTTAGAGTGAAACCGTGTTGTAAAATACCGTGTTATAGGAGGGTTACCTGTACTTTTAAACACATACTTGATTTTAAACTGTTTGCATTTAAATCAAAATACATTTTTGTTCTTATAATGCTTAAATTCTAAGACCGTCAGAAAATTGGAAAAATTTAAATTTAAGATTTTGAAATTCAAATTTCAAAAGATTAATTTAAAAAAAAAAAAATGTTAAGTCTAAAGCTTATTTTGGTTTGAAGGTAGTCAATATTATATTTAGAGTATTTCATACTTATTTCGAGACGTTGTACGTATTGTTTATTTAAAAATTAGTTTACTAAAGTTTAAATATTTCAAAATAACTCCGATAGTATTTGGTTTCACAACGCATTTTTTCTCTTCTGTTTTTGAGCCATTGCTGCTTAGCATCGCTCATTTCAAAACTGTCGTAGACAGCAATGATAGTATGGCATCGGCGAATAAGGGTTAAAAAGTGTCAATAATTATTAATGATGAGATAGCAGAGCAACGAGCAACGAGCTGAACCGAAAAATCAATTTTTTTCCAATTCCCATTTTTACTTAATTTCTGGATTTTAATGAAAAAGTACACAGCCCAACAGCCCTACTGTTTTTTGAGTACGTAAAGTTGGCTACATTTAGAAAAAAGGGGGGAATGCTTAAAATTTTCCCATAACCTGTATAGAAACCTGGAAGAAAGTCTGGGTTTTCGATTATGTATGGAGAAAACCTATACAGTTCATTTAAAAAACGCAGCTATTATAGTATAGTATAGTATAGTATAGTATAGTATAGTATAGTATAGTATAGTATAGTATAGTCTAGTATAGTATAGTATAGTATAGTATAGTATAGTATAGTATAGTATAGTATAGTATAGTATAGTATAGTATAGTATGGTATAGTATAGTATAGTATAGTATAGTATAGTATAGTATAGTATAGTATAGTATAGTATAGTATAGTAGTGTATAGTATAGTATAGTATAGTATAGTATAGTATAGTATAGTATAGTATAGTATAGTATAGTATAGTATAGTATAGTATAGTATAGCATAGTATAGTATAGTATAGTATAGTATAGTATAGTATAGTATAGTATAGTATAGTATAGTATAGTATAGTATAGTATAGTATAGTATAGTATAGTATCATAGTATGGAGCCAATAAGACAGTCCCGCTGTTGACTCCAAAAGTAGTCGGTCATCCATTGTCGTGCTGTCCTGATGAAATCTTTCCCCCCGGTTCTTCACTCTAATCCACGAGGTGCTGATGCCACCAGCATGTAAACTGCACCAAACGGTGCATTTTTCTGGATGCAATGGAGTCTGTACAGTCTCTTGTGGACTCGTCTCACTCCATATGCGGCAATTTTGCTTATTAACAAACCCGTTAGGCCAAAAATGAGCCTCATCGCTAAACATAATTTTGCGATAAAACATTGTAAATTTGGATAATTTGGTAGCGTTATTCAAGCGTGAGTCTTTTCATGATAATTTGCCAGACTATACTGAACATAAATAACAGCAAGAGCAGTTAGAAGGACAACTTGTATTGACAGTTATCCCTATCGAAAGTTCTATCTAAGCTAAAAAAACACCCTTTATATGACAACCTGCTAAGTTGGAAATTTACATTTTCAACTTATTTTTTTATGTATATGCATATGTACATTTAGCCCACGAAGTAGGTCGTGGCATGTGTGCTAAAAAATAACATAACAGTACGAAGCTGATGAGAAGACTTCCCGGTCAGTTGCCAGATACAAAAGCCTCCTCTAAATCTTCATAATGCGAGGAGGAGAAAGGGAGGTAACAAGGACAACGTGACGTTGTACGATTGAGCAGAATGGTGATAATGCATTTAGTTTGTTTAATTGCAATAATTCAAATGCTCTGCTTACCGTTCTTGTGGTTAATAGAAAACACATAAACGGCTGAAACATTTTGCCGGCGTTTAAACGCCTCCATGAAATCCTCGCAGACGGACGAAAAGGACACACGCAAGCGTTGCAAACGACAACAACGACACTACCACTCGCCGGCACAGCCCGAACAGCAACAATAAACACCCACCGAGGAAGGGTAGCAAGGACATCACATTGCCGTAACATATGTTTACTGACCACTGGCCAGCGGCACGTGCTTTTCGTTTGCGTTTTGTGTTGGGCGATTGAGTGACCAGAGAAGGCAACTGCGGGTAGACAAGCAAACACACACACACAAACACACAATAATGTATTTGGGAAGCACTGCCTGCACAGAGAAACGTGTCAGCCAGCAGTACCCCGACAAGGTCACTGGCCGGCCCCAGCCTATCCCTTGTAACTGACTGCACTTGTGATGAGCTTTTGGGAAAAATGCCTCTCCCCAACCGCAAGAAATGCAGTTGCTGTCGTGGACCCCGTATCTCCTGCCCCTTGGCATTGAATTCCTCTTTCCGCTTCAGGGAGCAACGTATACATGTATGCCTCATAAAAAGACGCACGCTAACATGCACCGATTAGCAGCAAGCAGCTGATATTCTAAAAAAATCAGGACGCGTCGCCTCTCGCAGCACATAACCCCCCACTTTAACAACAGGCCATCTCGCGCCCCGAATCAGGCCGATAAATTAGCCAAGGCCGGACTGAGTAGCGCACAACGACGCACAGTGGTCCAAAAGCAAGCACGCCAGTACAGAAGGTTGACGAAAGACCTAGTCCCACGGAGCGGGTAGCTGAAGGTGGTTCCCACTCTCGGAAGCGACCAACTTTTGTTGAACAAGAACCGTGATCGTCTGACAACGCGTCCTCTTTGGCTAATGTCGCGGGGAAGGATCTCCTCGTTGGCATTTGCTCGGCAGGGCCCGCTTGAGGAACGCCATTTGGAGGACTGCAAGACCTCATTGAAGCAACTGGACACCTTGAAAGATAAAGAGGACATTGGGTTCGTTAGAGACACCCACCTGGACTGTGGACTGACCGCCATTATGTATAAGAATCAACAATCCAAGGCGTGGCTGTTTAAGGCTTCTGAGAAGCTTAAGGGACGATAACGTTTCGCTATGATAAGCTCCACGCTTTATAGGACGAAATGAGGTTGATAACCGTGGTACGCAATACTACGTGGACCAATGAATTCATCCTAAGAAAGCTCGCAAAGCAGAACATCTTTGTGTCAGACACCTCCAATTGGAAGGTTACCCGCGAGGAGAAGTGCCGCTTGGCATGGGGTTGGTTCCATGACCAACTACAGGGCATGGACGCTCTTGGAGCGAGAGGTCAGCAAATTGCGTCTGCGCAACTTATAAATTTTTGTCTAAATTTCCAAAAGTGCATAGAAAAATTCTGTGTATTTAATATACATATATACACAGAAGTATATATTAAAGCTCTACTTGAACGCTGACATTTTTGGAGTTTGGAGTTTCGCCCAACGCTGACAGCTTTGGCGAGATTTGGGACCACTGTGCGACTAAGGACGGCCTGAGTTCATTAGACACAATGTGCGTTATTAATGTGCGTTATTGCAAGCAATCGGCGAGCGTAATTAGAAACGTGTAGCCTGGACGGCGACGTGACTATCCGGGAATACAGCACATAATAATTGATTTATTAATATCATCTTGCGGCTTAAACGAATTAAGAAAAACTGCTCGGCTTGGGATTTTCTCAGTAACTGACATTGTTCATAGTTCTTAATACCATTATGATAGTATGATTGTATGATAGTCTTCCATACCATGTCTTCGAATGGAAGATGTTGCGATAGACTTATAATAACCTTTAGAACCTTTAGAAAGTCTTCTCGAAAAATTTCTCCCGAAAGGTCTCAAAAGCTGACTTTTTACATTCTTTGTCTTTTAGCTCTAAACAATTAAATAAATCTGAATACTGTGAAGGCTTCAGACATTTGTCTGAAAAAGTCAAAGAAAAGTCTGAAGGAATTTCGAAAGCGCCCCACCCTCGTGAGGGGAACACTCATTGTTGTTGCTACCTGGCTCGTTGTCAGTTGACACATTTTTGCCACTTTAAGGGTTTGAAGAACCCTTCACGGGTTCATCATAAAGCAAGGTCTGCACGTTTTTTAATTATCAACTCCAACAGCTCCCAGCCGCCAGCAGCTCCGCTGTCGTAGGGCGTGAAAGCAAATACAAAATGTAAACCAGCACCGAGTCGCGTACAGCAGGAAGCAGCAACACGGTGAAGAAATTAAAGCCTCTTAAAAGCGGGGTGTCATCAAGTCCCGGACGGACGGACAAACAAACAATCAAGGAAAGTGTTGGACGCCAATTTATTCTGATTTACAAACCATTTAACTTCGTTTTAATTTCCTTTTAATTGTTGTTTGTTTGCGGCGCTGCCCTGCGCGACCTGTCTCTAAGCTCCGAAGCGACAATTTCCCCGCGTGTTCTCCCATCGTCCACACTCGACTCTCAAATGGTCAGACGGTTTGACCGGTGAGCTGACTGGTTGACGGTGGTGGCCAAGCGATTAGCTATGCGGCTGGTAATTAAAAAAACAAATCTGCAGAATACGCGCCCGGCTGGCAAGGTTCAAGATTTGCCTCTCAACCTACTTGGTTAGAGCCTGGAAAATCTGAAAATAAACGGACGGTTAAATGAATGAATAAATAAAGTTTGAGCAAATCAGGCTGCAGAGTTTAGAGTGTACAAAGGTTAGAGTGAAAAAAGTGAGAACGTGTTAATGCAAATTAAAACGTGTCCGCCTTTTCCATTCATTAAAATTGGAGCACACTTGTCTTATAGTAACAGACCCATCTAACTAAAAATAACACCAAGGCGCATAGCAATTAATTCAAATAGATAAAGCTGTCATATGTCCATCGCTCACGACACTTGTCGTCAGTTTTCGTGGTGCCTCTGAGGTTAAGAAAATAGGACTTCATATTATACTGAAGAATGAAAAAAGCTTAAAAAATGTTTTTAACATAAACACCGCCATAACACCGCCTGAGAACCATAACGCCGTCTCGGACCATCTCGTGTGTCCTGCTGTATGCGTTAAGTATTCGAATAATCGCACAAATTACAGGAATGAAGTGTAAAAATCAAACGAATCGGTCTCTTTACCACAAAGTTGTTCTAACCAGAAGGACACTGAACAACGGAAGACGTACGTTGCAGCAATCGCCCCCTGAAAATCTCGACAACTTTAGATTAGATCAGGCGAAACGGGCAAAATAAGCAGCGAGCTACGTGCATCCATTTAGGCCTATTGACAGATACACGCACAAACACATCCGCTCTTACCTGCATGTATGTATGGATTGGATTAGCGTATGTATGTATGTCCGCCTGTATATAACTTTACGTGTGAGCCATGTGGCGGCCGAATTCGGGGGGACCGCCAAATACCGATAAGGTCAAGAAGAAGAAGAGGCAGAAGCAAAGAAGCAGCAGGAGCTGCTGCTACTGATGAAAATAGAAAGTCAGACTGGAAAAATAAACAAAAGACCGAGCAAAAAATGACAGATTAGAGGCAAGTTATTTCACGACAAACGAATTTATCGGCACTTAGCCCATGTTTGGTGTTTGTTTTTGTAACTTGGCCAGAACAAAGGTTGTGTTGTACACAACCACGCACCGAAACACATGGATGGTTGGCTGTATGGGTGCTTATGTGTGCGTGTGTGTCCATCAAGGTGGACGGCATTTCGCTGGGGGTAATTTTTATCACAAATCAAACTTAAACACACTCGAACATGTGTTTATTGCGCTTCGACACTTCCTTCAATGCTCTCGCAGTTACTGTTTTCTTGCTGTTGTTGTTTTGTTGTTTATTTATACGATTTGCCGCTGGTCACATAAGGCACAAGCACTAATAAACAATTGAAATGGACAGGATAGACGACTTAAAAAAAACAATGCGAACACAACAAGAATCAGTCTAACGATTCATGACCACTGTTGAGAACTACAATTAAAAATAATAAGGATTCTCAAGCGTTTACGGCGGCATATAGTATGTATGTAGGTACTACATAAATACATGCGATGCTGTGTATATCGATATCGATGGCGACCGTTAAAAATTGGTTTAACGAATTCGTTTCGTGACCGTCGATGTAACATGGATCCATTGGTACACACCAGAGACCAAGGAACAGTCGAAACAGTGGACTTCACCCGAACGTGCGAACGTGCTCCGAAGCAGGCGAAGACTGTCCTATGGGCCGGAAAGGTGATGACCACCGTTTTTTGGATTCAAAATGTGTGTTCTACATCGACCATCTGGACGAGGGCAAAACGATCACAGGGCTCTACTGTGCCGAATTATTGGGCCGATTCGACGCCGAATTGCAGAAAAAACGGCCCCATTTGGCGAAGAAAAAAGTGCTCCTCCACCATGACAACGCACCGGCTCACACTTCGCCGTCGCCACGGCCAAATTGGTCAATTTAGGCTACGAACTGCTGTCCCATCCACCGTATTCTCCAGATTTGGCCCAGTGCGACTTCTTTTTGTTTTCATAGATGAAAAAGTCACTCGCTGGGCAAAAATTTGAGTCAAATGAGGAGTCAATTGAGTCAAATGAGGACGTGGACGCCGCCACGGAGGCCTACTTTGCAGACCTCCAGAACACGTTTGCAGATCTTTGCAGATCTCGTTTCACGAAAATTTAACAATCACAAAATTGTAATTATAACTCAGAAATGCAAAAACGTAAAAAATTATTGAATTGTAAGAATTGTATGTCTTTTTCAAAGGACATTATTCATGTTTAAATTTGTTACAAATTTGTAGTAGAAAACAGTTATCAAATAGCATGTGCGCGGAGCTTTTTGCGGCGGAAAATTTTTTATAAGGAAAAATTGAAATCAATAAAATTAAATTTTATAATTTCGAGTGAAAAAAATGACGTTAAAAATATTCAAAATGTGCGCAAAAAAGTACATATATAAACCGGGTGCAAAATTTTAATATAACTCCATATTTTATTTTCAATGAAAAATTTGATAAGCTTTTTATGATATGAAAAATTTGATATATTTCATTTTTTAACAAGTCTACTTTTTTTGGAAAAGTTTTATTAATTGTATTATGACTAATTAGACTGGCTTTTCTTCAGTTTCAGAATTTTGTATAAACTTTAAATATTCATTTACATATTTACATATATGTATGTATGTATCTATAATTTGGAAATCTTTTACTTTCGTCTCGTGCGCAATGATTGATTGCTGCAGTCATAGTTTATTCTTTTGCAATAAATTTACTACTTAAGCACATACATATGTACGTTATTAATTTGCAGAAAATATTCTATCGATTTTTTTCGTATTGATGTAAATTCCCTCAAAACAGATACTAATTACATACATACATATACCCGTACAGGGTGCGCCATCTTTTATGTCGGTATGTGACTGTTGGGCCTTATTCCAAGCGAGCGTCCACGTCGGCAATAGACTTTGAGTCAATTGCACTCAAATCCGGAAACAATTGCAAATCATCCTTCAAAATGCGCTGCAAGGTGGTTCCACTGACGCCAAAATGCCGAGCGCGGTGACGATACGACACATGTGGGTTCTCGGCAACTCTCTCTTACCACTTCAACCAGTTCATTGGAACGTCTTGGGCGTTGGTAAACGGCATGTCGACGATCTGCCACTGTCCCGTGCTCACCCAAAATTTGACACCGAACGACGAATAGTGTTGTCAGACGGTGCTTCTTGGCCGTCGACGATTTTCACGACTCTTTTCATACATATTTACATACCTACATACATGTCGAATTTAGAACGCTATTTCGCAACGATTCCCGGTTTTTTCGGTACACATTTTCAACTTATGTATGTATATTGAATCCATATACCTACATAAAAAACATCTCTCCCCAGCACTTACCGTGCTGAGCAAAACCCCCAGAAAAGGCTCCTTCGCCGTTTCTTTCGGTTATTTTGTCATCATCTGTGAATAACGACGTCGAGAGCAGTCGCAAACCTCCTGAATGCACTGAAGGTACACATACATACACAGCAAAATGTACATATATACCCGATATATATATGCATACATATTGTATATGCATTATATGTATACGTGTAGCGTAAAAAATTGGATGGAAAAAAACACCCCCCAACAACGAAAAAACGTAGCCACGTAAAAATGAAATTATGCCAGCCGAAGCGTTTTTTGTGCCTACTTTTTTCAATTTTGAATGCCGCCGTGAGTGCGCGCGCGTGTGCGTTTTCTGGGGTGACATTCTGGGTGGCTGATTTTTTCATTTTTCCGAGCATCTCCGGCTCATTCATACATGGACGGAAGCAGCAGCCCTCCCCTCTGCCGACGTACACTTTTTACCGTCTTCATAGATTTAATATTTTTACAACGCTTTGTGAGTAACTTCACAGTGCCGTGGGTTATATTATAAGTGTGTGGGGAAGGGTGGGAGGGGGTGTTTAAGAAGTGGGGGAATTGTAGAATTTCACCCGATTTTATACAAAAATCCCTTCTCACATTTGTTGGAGTTTACAAGAGAAAAAAAGGGCATATTCGAAGCTCGGAAATGCGCTTTTTTCTATTAGTAACTTTACGCTTTTTGCTTTTTTGAGCTTCTGAAGCCCTGACGGAAAAACTTTTCTACGCCCCTGTGTATGCATTACATTTTTCTAATTTTCTTTTTTATTTATTTTCCCTGCTTTGCTTTTTTTGTTCTTTTCTCGTAGGGTAAAATCATCCTTGTGTACAGAATCGTTGGGCGAAAGGCGAAGGTGGTGTATGGCAGTGCTCCTGTACAGTGCAGGAGTCAAATTTGAACTTTTTTGCTTATGGTTGTTTGCGGGTGTATGGTTTGTTGGTGTCCGAAACACTTCTACACTCTCAGTCCTTCGCTGGAATCAAATTTATCTTGAAAATGTGTATTTGTTTTTAATGCCTTTTTCGTATTAATGACGCAATCGGTCAGAATCGTTCAGATCACCAATATTTTATTTCAGTTTTTATTACTTATAAAAATCTCGTAATTTAAAATTTTTTTTAAATTTTTTGACGTTGATAGTTAACCCGAAAAATTTCACTAACAATCGGCTGCGACGATTCGGGCCCTGGATAGCAAGACCTGTATAGTTAAAAGAGTACCACGAAAGAGATTTAAAAAAGAACTCAAGAGAATTTTTGAACAAGGATTGTTTTTATTTCGGCAAATTCGAATTTCTAATGCTCTCTCTACCCACGTAGTATTTAAGTAGATGACGAAATGATCCGCGGGCGGGTGAGCCCATTATGGTTAAGTTACCAAAGATGATTTTAATATTAAAAAAATTCGATCTACTAACGGACTTATACCATCGCACTTATATTTTAACAAAGACCACTCTACGGCCACTCTATCTCTATCTAAGCCAATTTCGATCGTACCAAAAAAAACTAAGTATTCTGCTGCTTTTATACTTCCTGTGAAAATTATTAGCACCATTTCTAAGTATTTAGACACATTTTCCAAATGATTTTTTGGATTTTTAATGCCGCTGTCTGGAAAGAAGGTCCCCCAACGCTTAGGTTTGTCGAACTTAGGTTTTTTCGGTACAAAGTAATACTAAGCGTTATATCAGCAACGCCGCGAGTGATCGATCCGGTCCGTAATTGTAACTTTCGTTTTTGGGGCATCCATATTAACATGTTGTAGTTTGTGTCGCATGACTCTTTCTTTATTTTCCTGTAGTCAAAATTAAAAAGCCTTACGAAACGGCATAGGTTTTGCAGTGTGCACTTGTCTACCTCTATAGACTTCCTTTTTGCTTGGCGTTGAGTAGAGTACGTATGTATGTAGTTATGTGTGGGTGTGTGCGCTGTACAGGCTTTTTTACTGCTGGATATATGCTTTAATTTGTTTCCCTAAAGTTATTAATTCTTTGGCATTTTCCATGCACAGCCTCTCCCTTCGTTCTACAGTTACGAAGATGCATTCGATACGTTGGATTTAATGGAAAATGTTATTACCGCTATTGTTTTCCACCAACCTCCCAGCGTCCTGCCACTCCGCACACACTCATACGCGCGCGCACACACACACACACACGCGTGTCGGCTGGGTGATTCTTTTTGCCCATGTGTGTGTATGAGTCTGTGTTGATTAAAAAACCCACGTAAAAAATACACGTATTCATAAAGCACGAGTCTGAAAATCTTGGTGTCCCACCCCGGGCTTCTCCGTGCTATCCGTTAGAAAAAATCACCCTTGAAAACGTGAGGGTCAATAATTTATTTTATTTTACGCCGTGTGAGGGCCACATGAGAGCAGCGCAAAAAAAGAATTGTTAAAAAAATCGAAAGCAGAGGAACAGCCACGAGTCGAGCTGGGCTCCAGTCGCAGATGACGGCACCGAGGCTGTTTTCCCAACTCCGTCGGCGTGTGGGTGGGGTGGGGTGGGGTGGTGTGTAATTTTTAGGGGTGGCTTTCAAGAACGTAAACCCCACAAAAAAGCATAAGTAGCGACACATAAAAAACAACGGAGGGCAAATAATGCGCGAAATACGCACGCAAAAATCGAATATTGACGAGCTTAGCAAATTGAAGAACTTACATAAAAAATACAGAAACTCTTCGACGTTAGCATACGATTTATTGAACAAAATAAAGAGCTATGGAAATAAATTTATTAAATTATTAAACAAATTTGTTTAAAACTTTTATTTCAAATATATTTTTAGTTGTTAAATTGTATGTAAGCCAGAGTTGTAGTTGTCCATACCATACTTTAAAGTCTTGCAGAGGATATATAGTCTATATATTGACGGGTGAGTTTTCGCCGGAAGTATCTTCTTTCGAAGGTGGTTTTTTCGATAACGGAAAAGACACTGAGGACGGCACATCGCCGAAGGCCAATTTGTCTTCATACCAAGCTTGATAAGAGATGACGGAAACTCGTTCCAAAATCCAATATCTTCTTGCTCTCCTCATCGGAAGTCAGATATTAAGCCGCTATAAAGGCACTAAAATCCTACAAGGGGGCCTTACAACTATTTTAGGAATGTCTAGAAGACTTAATAGATTAGAAGGCAGAGAAAATAGGCTAAAATTACTTTGGGTCTATGAGCACAATATAATACAACACTAAAACAGTCACTTGTAGGACGTCAACAAGGTCGTTTTCGACCGACAGTAGAGCACACGCAGGACTTTTCAGTTTGCCTGCGCCTGTCTTTGCATGATTTTTTCTGTAATTTTTTCCATTTTAAGAAAGGGGCATAAAGAATAATCATAAAGTAAGGGTATGGCAGACATGCCGGAGAGAAAGGCACTGTTGGAGGAGGGCACAATCTGCCAGGGAGAAGATTCTTCCTGGGTATCGTTTTTTTTGCGTTATATACCGCGAGCTTTTTTAAAAGATGTTCGTGTATTCCTTGGATAATGATAAATGGAATGCATGGTGGTGGTATCAGTGGGTGGGGTGAAATCGTGGGAGGGGGAATACAGCACATAAATTGAGAACGTCGTTATAAGGGGGTGAAGTAAGACGTTTGGGCAGAGTGCTTGGAGTCGAAGTTTTGTGATGGTAGAAATAATGAAAAAATTAGTATGATGGAAAAAACGGATTCTTAGTGAAAAGCCTCGACTAAAAGTAAGAAGCCCTTCGGCTTCGAAGGGAATTTCCGAAGGAATACTTCTTCTTTTGGGATACTTCTGCCTAAGTACCATATCTTCTTCCAAATTCAGCTGATCTTGCAATATAATTGACTTGCTCTGTAGTCGAATTGAGTTTTAAAACATATTAGAGGATTGCACAAGACGATTTAAAAGCAGTTTTAAAACATTTTTTAGAAATATTTTCAATCGTTATCTGCCGTGCTTCCTTTGCTTTCATAACAAATCGTAAGTGTCAACGAATTTTTTCAAACACAAACGAGACAAGTCTGAGAGACATGGTATTGAATAAAAAAAATTGAGAAACGAGACGAGATGGTATTAAATAAAAAAAAATAGTTTTGTTTATTAAACGTTTTGCAACGAACTAAAAAGTTTGACGAAAATTATTAAAAATTTGAAAAAAACACTTCGCATTTTATTCAACATTTCTTGATATATTTATTGAAAATATTTTTTATGTCGAATATATACAAAATTTGTATAAATGTTTTTTAATGTCAAATCTATGTCATTTTTAAAATTTCTTGCCTCAAAGTGGGCGTGGATAGTTAATTTATACTTAATATAACATTGTCTACGATTTCTGAGTTAATATTTCTCAGCTATTGAGCTATGGTTAAAATTTCAAAATGCTTACCTTAAAGTGGGCGTGTGTAGTTAGTTTATAGTTTATGTTGCATTGTCATCCAATGGTTAAAACTATGGTTAAAATTTAAAGTCTCTATTTCACCGGGAAGCTGGTTTAAAATCAATTTCAAAATTTGACGCCACATTTTGAAAGGGCCCATTTTTTTGCCTCAAAGTGGGCGTGGGTGGTTAGTTAATGCTTAGTTAGTTATTGCATTGTCATCTAGTTCTGAGTTATGGTTCAAATTTTGAGTCTTTAGCCTCTCGGGAAGCTAGCGAAAGCGACCTAATAAAAACGTTTTAAAATAAGAGACTATCAACGAAACGGGAGACACCGAATATCTCGAAGAGTCGTTCGTTGTGGAAATATGCTATTTCCTATATGCCATTTATTTGCCGATAATTTTAAGACGCTTACACAGCGTAAGAAGTAAAAATCAGGAGGTCTATAGATATCAATCGCTGCACATTCGCGCAATGAATTGAAATAGTGAAAAATCATAACAAATTTAAAATGACACTTCTTGTTGAAAGACCCTTTACATTTGACGATTTCTGACTACAAATGACGGTTTCTGAACTACATTTGACGGCTTGTGGATTATATTTGACGATTTCTGAAACACAAATGACAGTTTCTGATTTACATTTTACGATTTCTGAAATGCAAATGACGGTTTCTGAACTACAATAGGAAAAAGTGTAGAGAAATAATGACAACAACGAATTACCAGGGATAAAACAGAAAAGGAATTATTTGATCTGAAAAATGTTCGGATTAGAAATCTTAGTAATTTCACTCTAAAAGGCTAGTTTATGAGTTCAATGTTTTAAAGCCATTATAAATAATTTTAGTTTTCTATTTGAGCAAACTATAAACGATTTTATCTTAAAAAATGCAATAAAATTTGTATAGAATTATGAGAACAGTTTTATCTCTGTGTATACGCAGCTCTTGAACGGATTCTATGTAATCGCAAAAATGTTTGCTCTGTCGCTATACATAAGTTGTAATAGTTTTCGTGATGTATGTACATATATCACGTCGCTATCATCGTAATCGGCGTTAATCGTATATTAATTCTTGTATGAAAAATTATTTACCTAACTTAACCCACGATTTTGCGGCGTAATATGCGTAATAGAGAGCTGCAAAAGACATCTTGAAAACACCTATGCACTAAATCACAGTACTGCATTTTAGTGTAGTGTGAAAATGAACGAAATAAACGACTGAAAACGAATGACCCTCATGACCCACCTACCCGATCATGCTATGCCTTTATTCGACACTATCAACTTCGAATGAGATCTGTGTTAATTCGTTTTTGTATGAATGACACTAGTGTTGAACTCTTTCAACAGCTGAGACACTATTTCATTCGAATGACACTAACGTGATTCTAATCACACTAATCCATCCATTTCATTCGAATGCGCGTGTATGCGTATGCATACAAATACACAAATCGACTTTTATTCAGCTAACTTTGTTTACATTTTCTTATAACCTGGAGTGACAGCTTAACTAATTGCCACCACGTACCGTCGCGTTACGTCTTGATTAAATGAACCTAAGTGTTAACTAGAGCGCTGCACAAGACGTTTTGAAGGCAGCTAGGCACAAAACGACAGTACTGCTGTTTTGTGACTGTCGTAGGTAAATTGCATAAGTAACAAAGTAACAAAATTGTCATGCAGTTACTCGAATGACAGTAATTTTTACTACTTGTTTGAAAATTTGCAGTGACAGTTTTACTGTTGACTGTGGTCGACTGTTGTACCATTGCAGGCAGCAGACAGCTGCATAATGCTGCAAACAGAACAAAGGCGGCGTAGGGATTCTACCGCTAACAAAAAACAGCAAAAACTGTTACTGCAACGCAAAAAAGTCTTTCTGTGTTTTGAAAGTCGTTTCAAAACGTTTTGTACAGCTCTCTAGTAACAACAAAAAAATACATGGTACACTCATTTGGTGAGCCCTCACACATACATGAGCTGACTTCGTTCTAGGCGTACAGCTGAATTCGCATCAGTGTTGAAAGAGTTGAATAATACCTGATATCTCCTAAACCGGGTAAAATTTCGTCTCTCTTTTTTTTGTGCAGTAAAAGAGAAAAGTAGCTAAAAATCGGAATACGTTTCATTGAAATTGAAAACAGACCACTCTCAAAAGGGAGGGAAACTTTTTCCTGTGCCGTATTTATATATACTCGTAGATATGTAAATAATAGTAACAAAATGTAAATTAAAATTAAAATTTAAATAATAATCATACTACTAATCGAGATATTCGTTGTCTTGCGATTAAAAAAGCGATGACACTAATTTTCTTATACTCTTTTTCTGATCTTATCGCCAGCTAGTAGGTGTTGTGATTGGGATCGCGTACTCCTATAAAAATTAAAATTCTCTCTCACAGACTCCAAAACAGAATTCATATGATGACCCAAGCTTTGCCATTTCTATGACGACTCTCTCGCATAAATAAATTATGCGATAGAGATATTCGAAGGTATCAAACAAATTGTTCCCTCTGAGAATAAATACTCATCAACTGTCCGAGAGATTTTGCAATTGCACCAAGAAAATGCGTGTGTTAGAGCGAGTCATCTCATCTCATTATCTCTGACACTCATATTGTACGAACACAAGGCAAGGTATTGTATGACACAAGAGCGGGTCACCGTTGTGTTAGTGACCGCGATAAAAAGTGTAAGCACGGGTAGTTATTTCATATAACACATATTCTTAGAGAAAACAATTTGTTTGATATCTTCGAATATCGCTCCGGTTATTAATTTTTTTTGGAACTTTTAACTTTTAAAGTATTTAAGAAAACATAATCTTGAAACTAGTGTCGTTTGTATCATAATTATAAGGGGACTTCTACCTCCTTCGCACCTACATATAAATGAAACCAATGTTCATTATTTGCCCTAAAAAGAAAGAAGCCAAAAGAATTTGCTTTCGGGCGGACTCAACACACGCATTAAGATTACTCTCTCCTTCTCTTTGGTTTCCCCTTAGGCATGCTTCCCTCCCGCATCGTGAAGCTCATGCGCAAACTGACAGCGTTTAGTGCTGAGATGCGCATTCTGTACATTGTATGCTCTTTGGTTTGAGCCATTGCGCGCTGTGCCTATGTACAGTGGTTAATACTGAAATTAAGCGTCCTCAAGCTTTAAGTACCACGATGAACGCTGAAATCGAAGTCAATCTGCTGGATAAAGCCTATAAACGTCTGAGGCTCTGACTATAATGTTCGACAGTGTCGCAAGTGCCGGCAGCAGTCCAGGTAGTTAAGGGTGTCTCTTGGACTCATGAGTCATGACCATACCTGCATTGTTTCGATTTTTTATTATTGGATTTTGTCTTCGACTCTGACTTTCGTTGCTGTTGATTTGGATTCTGCTCTTGTGGTAGCTTTATGTGTGATGTGCGAAACAATGGCGCGCGACGGCACATGATTTATCACATCATGACTGGGCAGCAGAGAAGTACACGTCCGTTCCGTCAATCGGCCGAATGGGCGACCGATCGCAATTTTAATGGACAGCATGGTACGGCTGGGTCGGCTATGATAATGGGCTGGGATCGGGATTGTGTCCACCGCATTTATGCCTTCTGCGAGAGGATGTCGAACGCATTTAATACGCGCCGCCGCCGCAGTGCGACATCGCGCAACAATGAGTCCGATGGATGCCCGCAATCGTGCGTCGAACGAGCGAATCCTTTGGCAGAATTTGAAGTTCTGCGAATCGCTTGGCCGCGTGGCCGCGCTACCTTCGTCTTCAAAACGGGCTATTTATGGTCATGCGCGCAGTGATTAATCAACGCGTCGGCCGGTCTCTGCGCGATTTCGCTCCGGGAATCAGTTCCGATATTCTGCGTATTTATTCCATTGGCTTCTGTGACTCCTTGCTTTTATTTCTTTCAATAAAAATCGATTATTGTTGGCGTTGGCCGCGGCAGACGTTGAACTCTCAAGACGCGTACTCATACGTATGCATATTTGAGTTTTGCATTTTCCTCATACGACTATACCGCCAGCCAATGATGAATTTAAAAGAGAATGCGTTGCAATAAGCCATTTCTGTGCCTGAATTTAAAAACTAGGAATGCATACGGACAGCAACGCGAAGCTCGTTTTATTCTTTAGGCCGGTGAAAGATTAAAATTTTTTAGCAGAGCAGATTTTACTCAAGCTCTATTTTTTTACTTGTGCCAACCTCAATCATTCGTTTACATGTAACGATTAACTTGCGCCAACTGACTACTTCATGCCAATTGGCGCAAATTGCTTGAGCGTGCAACCGGCCTTTAGAGAAAACGAGCAAACTTTTTTCTCCACAAAAAAAAACTTTTTTTTGTATATGATCTCGTTCACGTGGTATAGCTACTTCCCAAGGTTTCTGCTCTACTGGGATGCTGCAAAAATATCTGTCAAAGGAACATTCATGTACTTGCAGACATGAATAAAATGTGTGCGTGAGTGTGTGTGTACTTTCGTCGGTGCAAAACCGCGTAAATACTCGTACTTCGTATACCGCGAAAAAGGAGCAAAAATGAGATATCGCGCCCAAGAGTTTTTTAATTGTCAGAAGATTAAGCAGAAATCGTTTGCTATCGCTTGGATCCTTGATCTACGATACATCCGTAATTTCTAACATTTTCGGGAGCTATTATATATTTACCACGACCCTAATTCGACGTGGTTCACTGATTTACTGGAAGCGACAGTAAGTCTCAGTTTTTACCTGCTTCTTTCACGCTGCAGACGCTTCAACTAACGTCTCGTTCTCGATTTCGTTGCTTGCTGCGGCGTTGCCCGACTAATCCGTCGCTCACAAGACGTGACATTCATGGGGTAAACATGCGCTTGAAGGTGTCTCTGGGCTTGTCAGTTACACACCTTAAAATCCGAACTTATCTCTTCTATACTCCATCCCGCTGCTTTCCTGCTGCGCTTCCCGAACCGAACATCATTTCCTCTGTTGCTGTCGTCTGTCCGCCCGTGCGTCCACCCAGCTGCCCGGTTGTTGCTTTGTTTGTTTCAGTATTAACGTGATATGAATGTTCATAATTCTGATTTCTAGATTTTTTAAAAGCTCTCCTACTTCGCCTCCTCCTCCTCTTCCTGCTGCAGCACCGGCGATAACACCAGCAGACTCTCAGCAACAGCCTCAGCATCGTTTCTACCAATTTACATTTCTTTGCTTCCATTCACGATTTGGTTTTGTTGCCTTATTTTTATTTCTTTGTGCGTTGTTAATGTTTGAATTTCATTCATGAATTTCAGACAGAAACCCAATTTGGTCGTTAAAATATGATCAAGTGGATGTTTTCCTCGCACCTTGGCGGCTCAACGGTCGCTTGCCCCTCCCCAGCGGTTGGTCCAGCGGCCTCTAAAGCGATCATAGAACGATACGACACTCTACAGTCGACAATCTCCAGTCTCTGGTCTTTAGTGTAAAGCGCAGGCTGAATAACCAATAATCGGTTATACGTACCAGAATACATACGCCGACTAAAAACCGGAAAACAAAAATAATAACAAATTTTTCTTATTATTAATTAAGCTGAAGGAAATTAATTTGTAAATTGATTTTTTGCTATTGATTTTTTTCTTCTCTCTTTTCAGGTTTAAACAAAACTGTGTCAGTACTCAATACTCGTCTATGCCTAAAAACGCTGCAGAGCTGGGTAATCGGCTTGAAAGATGTTGTTGTAACGTATCTTCAGATCAGCCTATTGTACACCCTACACACGATTATAGAGAGTTCTTAATTTCAACTGCGTTTAGTACCTAAGCGCTATTAATTCGTTTTCTGTCAAACTGTAACGTCAAAACTGCACCAAATGCACCAGTCAATATTAAATTTAGTAGTTATTTATATAAAAGTTTCAAAAAAGTTACAAGTGAAAATTACAAGTGAGAAAATTTTAATGAATATATTAATGAATATATGAAAATATGGAGAAAAAAGCCAAAAAGTGCAGAATGCTTACGCAAACCCTTAAGTTTTGCTTTGCTTTTTTCCTTAAGAATAAGAAATACGCCATTGATTGCCAGTAGGTATACATTATAAATGTATTATGTATCATCAATGTAGTTATGTATCATTATGTAGTGTACCCTCAATGTAGGGTACATCTTTTATTCGTATAAAGACAGGCCACATTTTACCTGTCGATCTTTGCTTGCGTCACATTTGCTATAGAGTCTTTAACCGGTCCGTCTGCTTAACTGATGATATGGCTATTTTATGGACCATACATACGATAGTTTTTAGAAACGACAGACTAATCAATGAATGAGTAGAGTTCACGGCCCTTTCCAGCCGACTGCTGCTTATGCTACAAGGTGGATACAAGATGGAAAACCTGCCTACGACATGCCATCATGCTCAAATCGAAGCTTAGAAACGAACGCATCAATTAACGAATCGATTTGAAATTAGAGTTCCCCAAATTTTCGTGTAATAATTCTAACGGCTTTAAAAAAAAACATAAAAGTCGGGATTTTTCCGTTCGGAAAATTCTCTCCATCTCCGACTTTAGCTGAATCGAATGCATTTCGAGCTACAGCCACGGAATTGCGTAACATGGCAATGTTGTTTTTTCAAAGTTTTCGCGTTATTGCACTATCTTGGACACGAGCCCATGGCACTGCTGATCGTAGGGTGCCTCCGCACTGAGATGCCGTCAGACTGATGTCGTGGGCCGCACCCAAGCCACGAACAAAACAATGAAAAATTTCACAACCACTTAATTAGATAAGCCTAATTAATTACATTCTCCATTTTATATGTATGTATAACGTTCCGCGCTCGCCTATGCTGATTTCTCTCGACATCCAACGGCTGACGTTCTGCGCCAACATCCTCCAGGGTGCGCTGAAACCTGTGGCAGAAATTCGAAGATACAAAGTTGCAAAAATATTTGTATAATTTTTAAAAACCTGAGCCGGGCACCAAAATAAGTTTATAATTTACATCAACGAGTTGCTTCATTGACTAAGTACGAACTCAAAATTGGCTGGTAAGTACTCGCAGTACGAGATTTAGGGAGTTTCCTTCAGAGATGTGACTTCATGTGACATGGAGGACATGGAGGACTATTGGCAATTGCGCTACTAACCGCGAGCTAATTTACTTCGCATTTTGAATTTAATAATTATTTTTCATTTGTGCATTTATTAATAAAGATGGTGTGATGTTCATCAAAAAACCTTGATTTTAAACAGGGCTTAGTTCCCAAAAGTGAGACTGCTGTACTCGTATCGGATCGAGATTGGTCAGCGCTGGCAGGCAACGCTATGGCCATCTTGACGGATATACAGACTGTCTGTGACAAAAAATTAGTTTTAGAGGCCCGTGGACTTAAACCGCTTACAGTAGGCTGAATGGACAGAATTGACGAAAAGGTGGAGTCATAGTGTTAGAGCAATAGTCCCGAGGGGATGTCGGCTTCAACGACTGTAATCAGACGGCATATATTGTACAATATTGGTTATGCGGATGATGGAACTGGTAGGTATAGTTATGCATAGAGGTATGTACATATGTACATAAGTAAAGGGTGTTTTTTTAGCTTAGATAGAACTTTCGATAGGAACAATTGTCAATACAAGCTGTCCTTTTGACTGCTCTTGTTGTTATTTATATTCAGTGTAGTCTGGCAAATCATCATGAATAGACTCACGCTTGAACAACGCTACCAAATTATCCAAATTTACTTTGAAAGTCAGTCGTCGATTCGAGCAACTTATAGACGACTTCGTGAATTTTATTAATAAGTTTTATTAATAAGGTTTGTTAATAAGCAAAATTGTTGCATACGGAGTGAGACGAATCCACAAGAGACTCTACAGAATCCATTGCATCGAGAAAAATGCACCGTTTGGTGCAGTTTACATGCTGGTGGCATCATTGGGCCTTATTTCTTCAAAAATGAGGCCGGAGCTCGCGCTACAGTGAATGGAGATCGTTACCGCACCAAGATCAATGATTTTTTGTTTGCAAATTTGGATGACATTGATCCAGACGAAATTTGGTTCCAACAGGATGGCGCTACCTGCCATACGGCGACGGCAACCATCGACTTATTGAAATCAAAATTGGGCGAAAAGTCGATTTCGAGAAATGGGCCTATCAATTGGCCTTCAAGGTCGTGCGATTTGACACCTCTCGATTATTTCCTGTGGCGTCACGTGAAGTCACTGATTTATGCTGATAAACCAGTAACAATTGACGCCTTGGAGGCCAACATTATCCGTGTTATTTGTGACATACGGCCAGCAGTACTCGAAAAAGTGACTCAAAATTGGACGTCCAGAATGCACTACGTCAAGAACAGTCGCGGTGGCCATATGCCTGAGATCATTTTCAGATCTTAATGCCATGCCTTGATGTTTCGTGTGAATAAAACAGTTTTATTAAAATTAAATTTTTTGTGTCACCTTTTACCATTTGAAGTTCTATCGGGCCTAAAAAAACACCCTTTACTATACATTGACACCATTGACACTTGAAACCATTGACAAGTACATTGACATGCACTTCTGTGGCCACAACGAAGAGCAATCTGGAGAATATTGCATTCATTTACAAGTATTGCGGCGAATACGGAATGTTGTATTCTGGAATACGAAATACGGTGAGACATACCGTTAGACAAACTCTTACAAAAAAGTGTCGCATTCAGAGATGTTAGTTCGGCCTTAATTTCTAATTCCAAATCTATAGCATGATTCTTACTCGTCCCGTCTAAGAATTCCGGGAGTTATTAGTTATGAATCAGTTATTCGGATAATATTGCAATCAAAATGTAAAGGCGTTTTTGTACTCCTGACAGCGACTTCTGATTTACATATAAATTGCATAATGTAGCTGTCATGCGAATGTCTTTACCCAGAGCTTCACACTCTGCCCCGTGACGCCACAACCCCATTGCGGTGCGCGGCGGCACGCGGAGTGCTGCGGCGCTGGATATCCTCAACATCATTTGCAGATAATTAATTTCGTTACAGCAACGTTGCAATCGCCGCATGTAAATCAATTGATGCGCCGGCATCGTTTCCGTCATTACGTTACTCGCTTCATTGTCGCAGTCATCTCTTAATAGCCTACGAATATTGTGCGTAAGTGTACTGAATCGGCGTATTGTTCTTAGTTTTTCGATAGGTATGGCCATTGTTGTTGTGTTCATTGCCGTAATAGCCTCTTAGCAAACAATAAACGACACAAATGTGGCTTTCGACCAAAAATCATGCCCACTTACTCTCACAAAGTCATTGAGTACATTGAACGGAGCGGAAGCAACCCCGTGCGCCGCAATCCATAGTGGCACTTGCCACCCCCGCTCCGCGTCGCACGGGGGCACTACATAAGGGGGACCACAAAAAGCTGCTCCAACCCCACAGCTCGGTCGCCCAGACCGTTGGACAGCGACGCAACACATCCGATGCTATTAGTTATGAACGAGAATCGCATTTAATTAAGTCGAGCAAATGAACAAGCGGCACGGCTAGGTCTGTGGCGACGGGCACCATTGGCAGAGTCACAGAGTCACCAGTCAATCGGTCGGTTTGTGTTGCGGTGTCATGATACAGCGTCGTGATGTAATGGATCTAACGCGATATGACGTGGCGAGGTATGGTGATATGCACTGAATTCATTATAATGCATTTGCTCGCAACTAATTGGAATGGGCCCTATTCTTTCAAAGGGCATTACTACACCGCACAAACCATGGCAATCGGGGACCAGGATTTATTTGAATATGAATACATAAATGTACAATATATGAGCTTGAGAGAAGGAGGGGAGGTTGAAATTAGATCACAGATTTCTCTTTTCGAGCTCTTAAGCCTTGTGCACAGTGGCAGCGTCGAGCGTTTAGCGTCCGCGTCGTTGCATATAAAAAACAATTTACAAAACAAACAAAACAATTGAAAACACATTAATAAAACAATTTTTTTCATTTATTTTTTTTTTTAATTTTTAATTTTTTTTTTTTTTCTCTTTTTTTTTTTTTTTTTCTCCACTTTTTTTTCAATTCTTCACTGGAGGTAGCTGTGCGTCTTTTTATCTAAAGGTAAAATCCAAAGCCGCTAGACCGATTCGAAGGCGATTTTCGGCATTATGTTTTCTACATTCTATCCAGAGTGCTATAGGTCAGCGTTTCCCGACCTTTTTTCAACGCGGCCCGGTGCGAGACTTAAAACTTTTTCGCGAGCCACCTTTAAATAAATAAAATTTATTTACAAAACAAATTTTATTTTTTAATAAAAATCAAAATTCAAGTTATTTGTTTCTTTATTTCATACACAATTAAATTTTGTTTTACATATTTTGACCTTAGTGCGAAGGATGATGTTGTTTTTTATCACATACATAGTAATTTCAAATTAGGACTTAATGATGTTAATTTTGTTCTCAAATTAGGTTCGACATCCAATCTGTTTCGACACTTATTTTTTTAAATACACCAAGGCTGAGAACGCAATTTCACACGGATACTCGTAATTGGTGACAAAAGGCATTACAAATTGTATCGCTTTTTCGCTTACGCTTGGGTATTCCTTTTGACAGCGCAACAAAAAATTAATTAGTGGTACAGTTTCAAACACTTTTTTAAAATCGGTGTCGCATTAAATAATCAACTTCTTGTTCACTAAGATTATGTATTTCTTCCTTTTCAATATCGACAGAAAAAGCCAAATGTTAGAGATTTTTTTGTGTTTTTACAATTTTTGCCCCGACCCAGCTGAATTTTTCTGCGACCCGGTGCCGGGTGGCGACCCACACTTTGGGAAACGTTACTATAGGCTATATGAATTTTTGGAAATCTTCCGCTGGAGGGCGTTGTGTACCTTTTTATAGAAAGAATTCTAAGATTCATAACTCAGAAGCGAAGCGATCATTTTTGATGTTGTTTCCGGCATTATATAAGCCGCTCTGTTGCCAAAGTGATTAACTTCACTTTCTCAATTTTTAAAAATTATGGTCTCAAGGTACTTTAGAGACTCCCAACTGTTTATATTTTAAATAAATTTGGCTATTTATAATGATTAACACCACTAAATCACTAAATTTGTTAGGCCGTTGCGTATTGGTTTACATTATACTTAGTGACATGAAGTTAATCACTTTGGCAACTGAGCGGCTCATATCACACATGCTACCTAATGTGACCTTGGCTTTATAAAGTTTTAAAAATTTCTCCACTGAAGAAATCTACGAACTTTTCAATAAGAGCGACCAATTTTAAAGCCTATTTAACTGTCATATCCTATTAAATCTGGGGCGGTGGTGTCCGCTTTTCGTCCAAAGGTTCAATAAAGGTAAACCTGTGAAGGTGTTAAGTTATCGAACCGAATGGAGGCTTGATAATGGAGGTGTGATAATCGCTGCAAGGCGCTTAAGTGGAAATCTACACTCGGTTAAACAGCCATAGTCCGGCCACAGTCCGGTCACTAGGTATAACTCACTGAAGGTTTGACTGCCAAACAAGCTGCTATACTGCGTCGTTACCGTACAATGATATTTTGTTTGACAAGAACGCAACGTTACGTACTATATGGCGACGGCAACCAGCAAATTCTTATAATCAAAATATGGCGATATTATGAAAGTTGTCACCTCCCGATTATTTTCTGTTAAGTCTAGAGAGGTCACTAGTTTATGGTGATAAATGCTAAATGAAAATGCTGAATTAAAACTAGCTAAAAAAAAAAACTAGTTTAGGAGGCCAACATTATTCGTGTTATTTGTGACATACGCCCCATAAAGGTGCTAAAGGTGGCCCAAACTGCGATTCATCAAGAACAGCCACTGTGGCCAAATTCCTGAGATAATTTTTAAATATTAATGCCATGTTTTGATTTTTCAAATAAATAATATTTTTGATTTTTCAAATAAATAATTTAATTAAAATGAAATTCTTTGTGCTCTTTTAAACAATATGAAGTTCTATCGGTCTTAAGAACACACCCAATATTTCCATTTCTACTTGAAAAAAACTCTATAAATGTCGGTCTATACTGTTAATTCTTCTGTCAGAAATGGACACCCCTAAAATGGTGTCACTCCTTCGTTACTTTCACTTGACGTCGTTACTTCGGTACTCAGTTAACTTTCAACGATAGCAAAGCAAACAGTTACTTTGTGCTAACGAGAACTTCGTTAAAAGCAACGAAGTTAAAGTAAGTTTAACGATAACGATAACTAGTTACAGATTTAACTAGTTAATGCCCAACTCTGATTTTACCCAGCATTTTTAGAGTGTATTTGAAACAACACCCAAAACAATCCTGTCGGATTCAATCGAATCGTTGGCTCTCGGAAGGTGAGTTTTTTTTTTTATTATGCGATAGATGTTGTTGTTGCTGTTGCTGAGCACATGCAAAGGATACACGTAAGCAAATTGCGAACCAGCAACAACTTCTAAATGGCACTTCCGCCTAGTGCTCTCGTATCATGATCCTGCGAACTGAACGAAACAAATAAAGGCAATTAAACCCATTAGCAGGGAATTTGTAAACATACCCACAATGGCGATGACGATGGCTGGTCGTCGAAGTGCAAGATTCATACACGGATGGTACTCTGCTGCTTGTCTCCTCTCACAAACCCGCTCTTCCGTTCATCCTTTCGCACGCGCACGCATTCGGTAAAAAGCTCGTAAAGGTTGTCAAGTGGCGACAGGAGAGAAAATCAAAAAGGACTGAAAGAATAATCGGCCCAGCTGCTGTTAATGAAGGAAAGTGGTAAGCTGCGGTGCCAGTCAGGACCATCGGACATCCTTGGTAGGACAGTGCCACTAACGCTTAATCCCAATGTAACCGAGTGAGCGTGTGAAAAATAGGGGTGGGTGGGCGGCAGGCATAATAACCCCAGCCTTGTTGTGCACGACTTCAAATGTACCTTAATTTGAGCTCATAGCATTATTCGTTGGCGGGCGAGGGTCAATTAAAAACAGACCAAAACTGTTAAGCCATTACTGTTGCTCTCGATACATAATTGTCCCTAATTTTCGCCAAACGACATTTTGCGACTTTACAGACTTGAATCGTATTCTGAATCGAATCGCATCGAATTCTGAAACATACGGGCATGTTCTGAATTCCGATTTACCTTGAAATCGGCCATGATTCCGTTGACATTTGCTTGCGAAAGTGTTCTTAATTCCGATCGGAATATTTATCGCATTTAAGGTGTTCTGAATTCCGATGTGTCGGAAATTTGTTTCGGAATAAAACCGACCAATTTTTTAGCTGTGGATTTTACAGCGGAGCTCTTAAAAACAGCTTCAGGTAAAAATGTTTAAAGGAAAAAAGTGGAACGTTATATGGTTATTATTGTTCCCTACTTTTAAATTCAAAATTAAAATAAATAAGAACGAGTTTTATTAACCCAAAATTACTAAACTTAAATCAGTGTTAAAGCGTTTTTTAGCAATCCTAAAATACGTCAACTCAAAATGGCACGGACTCGCTTTAAAGAATTTGGCCCTTCCCAAAAAACATACGCTACTGGGAGTGGCATAATGAAAACGATGAAGCATGATTAAAGTTATTGCACAGAACACAATACGGCGAAATTTGTTATGTCAGCATTGTTTTTTTGTTTAATATACTATTATTTCTATATATGCAACATTTAATCTTTCTATTCACAGTAATAGTAAGATGGAAAGTGAAATGGAAATTGCGTTTCTAAAGTCAAAATTTAAAAATATGTTCAGATTAGAGCGACTAAGAAACCGCAAGGATATTACAAGTCCCGCACAATATCACAAGCGTGAGGCGCCCGATACTTGTTGCCTGTTTTTAAACTGTTGCCTGTGTTTAAATTTGTTTCGATTTAATTGTCGAAAACTATGCGATCCAATCTGTTGTCTTGTCTTCTACTGATTCTGACCAAAAAGGACACCCTTCCCCCAACCCCTCCTCGGATTTGAAGTATTTCTCTTGAAATTTTTGAATTGTACCATTCGTACTCGCTTTGTTGGATGCTGCTGCTGATCCGGCTGTCGGTGCCGGTGCTAATGCTGGTGCACCCTGTGTATGTACCGCATTTTAATGAATGACTGACAGGTATCAAATCAGGAGAATCAATTCTGGGTTTTTAGCCAGAGTTCGTTCCTTTGTTAGAGTTGTTGTATTGTTTTCTCGAAAGGACAGAAATCACTTGGAAACCTCATGCTTGCACACACATGCACTACACAGATATACATATGTATGTGTTTGCATATATATACATATGTACACATATATACGTAAAAGTATGTATGATGATAAATATAACGACGCAGTAGTTCAAAGCTTCGTCGACGACATTGTCCTCGAAGACGTCTTGCAAGACAAATGTTTCATGACACATGAACCATGGTCATTTACAAAAATTTCTAAATAAAATTAAAATTAATATTTGTCTACAAAATATCACAAAGTAAAGTCCTAGAACTTGGACTTGTTTTTTTAAAATTTTTTTTTATTTTTATTTTTTTTTAGGTTTTTTTTTATTTTTTTTATATTTTTTTTTTACTATTAATTCAGTGTCGTCGCAGACAACATTGGCGACTTGTGGTCGCTCTTGTGGTCGTCGACATTCGTTTGAAAATGTCTGCGAAGAAACGTAGGCTTGTCTTGCAGATGTCCTCGACGACGGCCTTATGTCGTGCAAGACTCTGCGACGATGTCTTGCAGACATGAACTACTGCGAATCGTCGGACAGTCGGTTTTGCCCTGCAAGGCCCTGAAAACTGAAGAGCTTCTTCAGTTTTGTGTTGTATTGTGTTGGCCGTTTGTGCTGATGTTAAATGTTGATGATGTTGCTGCTGCTGATGTTGTTGTTGCTGCATTTGTTGCTGTTTAAGACCATTGTCTTTGCTGGTTGCGTTTTTTACTATTTTGTAGATATGAAAAAACGAATCCACGAGATTGTCCGACTCGTTTATGTTTATGCTGAATTTCCATGAATTCCATATAAAAATGGAAATTTTTCTTTACGTTGGTAGCGTCTTGCTTGGTGCCTGGGTGCAGTGCGGCTAGCTGGGGCTCTCCATGCCCGACACCGGCGACGACACTGCTACCCAGATTGGCTGCTTGTGTGAGTCTATTTGTCTGTCCGCTTTGTATGTCCCTGAAAGTATGCGTGTGAGAGAGTGTGTGTGCGTGTGTGTGTGTGTGTGTGTGTGTGTGCGTCGTTCGATGTTTATTGTTTATTGCTGTGGATGATCGCACCGCAGCGACGCGCGCTATTCGAACGCGTATCCTTGTTGGTTACGTCGTCTCCTTGACGCATTTTTAATCCGTTCATTTTGCTGGCTTTATTGCCGCCGATGGTGCTGCCTTGTGCGCTGGGGCTTTGTTCCTCTTGCTTTATGATGATGAGGAAGACAATGACGATCCGTTTTCTGCATACATTACACTGTTTTGCGTTCGCCTTGCTGCTACCCCGAACGGTTGCTGCAAACAAGCGGCCAGCCATGTTTTACGGAACCTGGCCCAGCGCACCAGGACCATCAACAGCCAAGGAGCCGCGTTGAATTTGACTTTTAATTGGTGTGCAAAATGCGCTGGCAACATTGCTTTCCGTTGTACGCCCATTGTTTCAGATCCTTCGAGTGCCAGCGAACTGTGACACTGCGCAGCCGCCGCAGAAAACCTCGAGCTAACAATTTAAAAAAAAAAAAAACACCAGAAGGCCCACAACTGTGGGTCCGTGGAAAGCACAGAACCTGGTCGCCCTGAGTGCTCTAAACGGCGGCGGCAGAGCTGTTCGCTACCTGTGAATGTTTAATGAAGGCCCCTCGGGCATATTGCAGAAACAGCGAAGAGTTTTGATGGATTGGCCTGCGCGCTAGGATCAGTCGCCGAGGTCTGCTTTATCAGCGACCGCAACAGCCCCCGCCAAGGAAGGATATTAGCATCGCAGCAAACAACACCCTGGAAGTACTGAAAAATGCGAATACATACTTAGTAAAGTCGCGATGGGTGCACAAAAGATGATGTTTTCAGAGCTCTCGGTTCTGCCACAACACAAAGAATGAATGAATGAATGAATGATTAAATGGGCAATGATTGAGCTATAAAATTTGTTCTGCTTTTCCTCGATTTTTGGACAGAAAAATTGACACAAAGTACAGTCAGCGAATGTTTGATAACTCCAGATATACCGTTCATACAGGCTTGCTATGAACGACAACGACGACCTCAGAGGAGTGGAAGGCATTTGGGACGGAGTCAATGGCGTTCAATCATTAATTAAGGTAATTGGATTGGATGTTGTCGCATCGGGATTTGGTTCTTTTGAGATGTTGTCGTTCGGAATTCCGTTACCAATTGAAATGACGTTACCAAACAATGATATTTTGTGTGAAAATATGGCTGACATTGATCAAGATGTGATTTCGACAAGAACGCAACGTTACGTACTATATGGCGACGGCAACCAGCAAAAAATTCTTAAAATCAAAATATGGCGATATTTTGTAATTTGTCACCTCTCGATTATTTACTGTGGAGTCACGTGAAGTCACTAGTTTATGCTGATAAACCAGCAACAATTGATGCCTTGGAGGCCAACATTGTTCGTGTTATTTGTTGACATACGGTCAACGGTGCTCAGAGTGGCCCAAAATGCGATTCATCGAGAACAAGCACTGTGGAGAAATTCCTGAGATAATTTTCAAATGGTAATGCCATGTTTTAGTCTTTCAAATAAATAATAGAATGACAAAATTGATGAAAAAATTTTGATAAACTTAAAGGATTATACGAGTATTTTAATAAAAACGATTGCAGTTGGAGTTGTATGCCTGTAATGTGGTCCGCGCAGTGGTGACAAAAAACCACGATTACCGGAGACCGAGTGGAAGGAAGCATCGTCAAGCAATTCGACACGAATATTATCTTCCATGTAGAGCTCTTTAATACCGAAAATGAAACAACTGCCATGCCCACTTTTTTAATTAACATTAAAGAACTGCCGAATTGAGAACTGAATTTCTCAGTTTGCAGTTCGGCTTAGAAGCTCACCTCACAAAAGATAGGCGTGACACGCTGCAGCGGCGACACTGTTGTCGACTTCTTAAACAACTGTTGTTTTTATCGAGAGTAATGCTGCGCGGCAGCGAATGAATGAATTGATTGTTAGGAATGTTCGGCCGTGAAGTATTCACAAATGCGAAGGAATAGATTATGAAAACATACTTCTTATCATACCACCACACAGGCCACTTTATCATCATACACTGTCGTCGTTTTGTCATTTATTGTGAGATTTTCAATAGACAAAGTGATTAAAAGCGATTGAAGTGTTTTTTAACACTTCATCGGTCCTAAAAAGCGATTTCTAAACTCTCACGATGCGAACACGATGGTTACGTACAGTTACTTATATAAATATATAAGTACACTATTATGTATATATACTCTAATTTTTCATTGAAAAAATTAAAAAGGCTATTTTTACAAACCTCTTTCACTTAGCATCCATCAAAATGTGAAAAGAATTTGTTTCTTTTGCAACAATTGAATTTTGTATTTTGTATTTGTATAAAACTTTGTGTTTCCAAATTAAAAAATAAGACGGTTTTTAAAGGAAAGTGTTTAGAAACGACGGCTTTGACCCTGTCGTTGAGTAGCGAACGATATCGGTTATGCATCGAAAGAAAAATGACTAACCGAATGAATACAATGAATCAATACAGTTCAAATCAGGTTTTAAAAGAAGGAAACAACAACAAAAATACCTTTCCGTTGCTGTTTCCTTTGTTTCAACGCTGATTGGAACTGTACACAGTGTACAGTTCAAAAGAAAACTCACCAAGTGACAAACCAGCAGAGACAGCTGAATACACTAATCTTCGCTAGCTAATGAAACGCTTCGTTGAAAATGATAAGAAATTAAAATTTAGCAACAAAGTAGTTAAAAGCGAAAGTAAGCGTATGAAACGTTCCGTTGTTCAGAAATAACACAATTAGTGTTCTGTGGTGTCAATGGCTTGCTTACGCTCATTAATCCGTTTACTAATTTTACGAAACAAATGCAAAGACGTGACGAGAACAACGTACATACATGCATACCTACATACCTACATACGTCATGGCACCGCGGCACCGCGGCACACGGCACAGATACCGACATTGAGCAGCCACTATTCTACACACTACTCCTTTAATAATTTATTGGAATTACTTTACTTCACGCCTTTATCGGCCTTGTCGTTATTGTTATTATCATCGTATTTTATGTATGCGAGAATGTTTGGATTCCTGTCCTATTATTTATTCTTCTATAACACCATATCTGCCGTTGTTGTGTGTCGTTGTTGTTGCTGTGTTCTCTGTTTACCCAAAATCTTATCATCGCGGCGATGAGTGCATTCTGAAATCCATATGCATGGAAGCGACACCTACGCGACGCGGTGCAGCGGCTCCCAGCAAATGACCTGAACCTGGCTTGACAGACGAAGTGTCAGCTGGACCCAACGAGACGTAGGTCTCGAGATGCTTTAATGGGTTGAAGTGATTACTTTTACTGCCGCTGCTGTGGCTTAGTGCTTCGCTTCGTGAGAAACGTACATAAGTCTTTGACCAAAAGGCTACGGCACCGTTTTCGGGCGTATTAGAGAATAACCGAAGAGGAAGGTAGGTACGATGTTCTCTTCTCCTATCAAATAATTACCAAGTACAAAACTGTATATTCTAAATACGATACTTTCATAGCCGAAGAAAAATGATTTGATAATGCGTTAAAAAATATGTATTCTTCGATCTCTTGTCTGACGTACATACATATACATATATAATGATTTTTGATGTACCTCAACTCCCCTCCCTTTTTATAAAGCTTCAAAAAATGGCATGCTAAATATACGAAAAGTACACCTAAATATGTTTTCAGACTGTTTTTCACACTAATTTTAATTATTTGTAACATGAATTTTAAAACGTAGGAGTATAAAGAAAAAACAATGATTTTATTTTTACACGGGGCGGTTCGATTTAACACGATCACCCAAGTTAGATAAGAAAATAAGAATATTTAATTTGACAGGATTTGTGTCTCCATGCAGTAGAGATGAAAGATTTTAGATGAAAGATTTTGGAACCATTTTGCATAACTACAGTGTTTTTTTTTATAATACTCAAAAGTGCAAGTATATTTATAAACAATAAATTGTTTTGTTTCAAAATGTTAATAAAATGTAGAACAGTTCTATGAAATGCGAGGATATCAGTTGGTCGTCTTATGAGAAATAAAGAATAGGCTCAAAATTACGTTATTTCAGATTTTGCCAGAATATGTGTTTGTTGCCTTCTGCAAAACGGCATCCAATTGCTGGTTTATCAGAGTAAACCAGGTTTATCAGAGTAAACCAGGTTTATCAGAGTAAACCAAGCATAAACCAAGATGCGGTAAATATTTGTGTAAGGTCGCAATGGATTATTGCCGCAATTGCTAGAGGTAATGCGGTATATTATTGAAAACAATTTCTGTTCTTTTATAAATTTAAGTTAGCTTTGAATTCTGTTGTATGTAAAAACAATGAATAAAGTCAGTAATGCCAAAAATATAAATTGTTTGGGGCTGATTTTGTATTTCAGAGTATGGGTCATTATGACCCGAAGGAGTACAAGTGTGTAATCTTACGGAGGAGAACATGAGGGTTAAATAACAAATTTTCAACAAAATAATTTCAGATCTATAATTCATATTAATTTTTTTTACTTTGGCCTAGTTTATAATGGACGATCTTTGCTTCCTTCCTTCCTTCCTTCCTTCGCTTTCATGAATATAAAGGCAAGGTATTGCCTTGTGTATACATATATGACACAAGAGCGGGTCACCATTGTGTGAGTGACGGCGATAAAAATTTTAAGCACGGGTCTGCCACCGTTATATGAATTGTGAAAGAGAGTCGCCAGAGAAATGGCACATTCGGTTTTGGAGGCTGTGAGAGAGAATCGTAAATCTTATAGGAGTATGCGCCTGCGTATACACATATTGCTGCATGATTGGCTATAAACACAGGGAGAATAGTGAGAGGGGGCCATGTGCGAGAGATTCGTCAGATAAATTGTAACCATGGGCAGCGATATGCGAGAGAGCCGCCATAGAAATTGAAGTCTGGGTCCTGATATTGGAGCCCGTAAGCCAAAATTTAGCTTATATGAGATGCGTCTTCTGTATATTGTATGTTCTTTGATATTACTTTTCAGGCGTTTTCAGACGTGTATAATAATGTAAGCCAAAGAGCTCAGTAGTGTTCTACTATCAATATTGTTACCTAACAATTTTAATAGCAACCTAAAAGTTATATAGTAACAGTAACCACCTTAAGTCATAAATAGCTTCATAACAAGTTGTGCAGTATTTTTACCAGAAGTATGTTTGCCATACTTGTATTTAATATTTTTACAGTATATTTGCCAATATTTAAGTATTTTTACAGTATTTTTACCGAAACCTTAAAATTTTTATTGTAGATGTACAGTGAAAATAATCATCTTACAAATTTTTTCCTTAATTAAGAATTTTAATCGAAAACTTAACAATTTGTATGCTCTACTGATAAGTCACAGTTGGAATGAAGTTATGCGAGAGGTTACAAATTTTTCGGGTTAGTGCAATTTTAAGCCAAAATTTTAGTTAGATTTAGCGAAGGAATTTTATGAGTGTAGCTGTATGTACTTGTATACCCTACTACGAGTAATTCCCCTCCTGCGTTACTTTACCACTGCCTGTCCATTCGTCGGTCATTGTGTGACATTCGGTTTACCTGGTTCTTGCAAAGCGGCCCACCGATCAGTTCTGTCAAAGGTCTTATAAATTATAATGCTGAAGGACACCGATGCCGACGCTCCTCCCTGGCTGTCACTCCCGCATGCGATCTACGCGGCCACGGCATGACTTGCACCAAGGTTAAAAAGTAGCTGACGTCAACACTCTTCAAATTCCAGCGGCGCCCTTCAGCGGTTGCATTGTGGGGCATAATGAAGCGTCCGTCAGCGCCGACCACATACGTAATCCCGGCTGCCGCGCAGTAGTCTGTGTGTTTGTGATAAAGCCGAGACGGTGTCATCCCCGCAGATTTACCATTTATAGAAATTATAATGATTGATTATGGATTCACCAACTAAAAAAGACAGAACAAAACCAGAAAATTGGAACCGCATCAGGCACACACAGTGACACAGAGACAAAAGGCAGGACTAAAAGTAAACAAAAATCGTCACAGGCCTTGGCCAGCGCATGTGTACCGGGCACAGAATATTCCGCTGTAAAACTGACATTTTTTTCTGGTTAGTTTCACCAGAACGATACGCCAGCCAAAATTTACTTAGCAAATTTCAGTTCAAAATTTTCGTTCGCAACAGGACGACTATGCGACGAAGTTATCACTACAAAATAACATGTCATACAACGTTATTTGAAAGGGCTGGTTATTGCTTTGTACGCTAAGCACACAGTGGGCTCCACCGATTTTATGACAAGATTACATTTTTTAAAATTTCCTCGAAAATTTAGTAATTCTTCACACACGACCTTTGTTGGCCGGAGCCAAAGATACGACCCCTCATGGAATAAATTTTCTTTCATAGTGCTCCAAGTTTGGATTTCGCCCACTGTGCGTGCAGTGCGGTTTCCGCGAAAATACGGAAAAAATCTCAAAAGAAGTCCACACAGCAAACGCAAGGAAAGAAAAGGAAAAAACGAGAATTCATTATTGAAGAAAAATGAAGCAATGAATCAAAAACTAGTTACAATAGCAGCCAAGTAACAACAGCTACAGCAAGAAGCAATGAACAAAAAGCCGCACAGGAAACCAACCGGATTAAGTCAAATAATGCGAGGAAAGACCGGGCCAAGCAGGGCAAGACAAGGAAGGGCCAGGCAGCGCAGGCCGAGGCATGGAATTGAATTGAATGGAATTGAAGCGAACGGCAAAAGACAATAAACCAGAAAAATCATATGTCCTCAAAACTGGCAAGCAGAGGCAGCGACAGCGGCAGCGCCAGCGACAGCAGCAGCACCAACAAAGGCAGTTTTCCAGTTCCAAAACGATGAACGGAAAACGATGAAACGATAATGGAAAAGTGGGCGGCTGACGCCCATTTCCATTTTACTTACAGATAGAAATAAGGAGAGGCGGGGGGGGGGGGGGTACAATAGCCGTAGAGGATCGGTGGCTGAATTTATTAATCCTCGTATGAATTTCGGAGAAAAATGCGGGCTCCATAAATGTAGCCTGATTTGGTTAATTGAAGCGTTTTATGAGTGCGTATTAATGAACTACCAAGAGATGTTAATTTTTTGTGTTTCTGTATCTCTTACTCTTTGATCATAACTACCCTTCCTTTTTGTGCACGCCCTGCTGGCCGCTCTGACCCTTCTTGAGGGATGCAAAACGAAATAAACACGTCTGAAAAGAGAGCGAAGAGAGAAAGAAATAAATAAATATTCGTGCAGAAAATGTGGAATTAAATTTGAAAAAATTAGCATAATAAAAAAAGAAGATTGAAAATATTATAAGAGTGCCATACATAGGTACATACATATATGGAAACCGAATGTAGAATATAATGAATGGTCTGGTCTATCTTTTTCCAGAAAAAAATGAAAACTTTTGAACTTTACCTCCATATAACAATATTCGAAACCTTAAAACCAATATTCGAAATTATTGAATCAAATTCAGTATAAGTAGAGTAGATATTAGTAAACGCAAACTTGTCTAAGATTTAGACCAATTCAATTCAATTTGAATTCAATTCTTAAATCAAATTCAGTATAAGTAGAGTAGATATTAGTAAACGCAAACTTGTCTAAAATTTAGACCAATTCAATTCAATTTGAATTCAATTCTTAAATCAAATTCAGTATAAATAGAGTAGATATAAGTAAACGCAAACTTGTCTAAAATTTAGACCAATTCAATTCAATTTGAATACAATTCTTAAATCAAATTCAGTATAAGTAGAGTAGATATGAGTAAACGCAAACTTGTCTAAAATTTAGACCAATTCTATTCAATTTGAATTGAATTCTTAAATCAAATTCAGTATAAGTAAAGTAGGTATGAGTAAACGCATTCTTGTCTAAAATTTAGACCAATTCAATTCAATTTGAATACAATTCTTAAATCAAATTCAGTATAAGTAAAGTAGATATGAGTAAAAGCATTCTTGTCCAAAATTTAGACCAAAACTAGACCAAAGTGCGTCTTCTCAAAGAAATTCAGAAGAAGACTAGTTGAACCTTAACCTTACTACCTTAAATCGTCCTTCAAATAGAGAAACGCAATATTAACACATAATAGAGAAATAAATATTATTATACAAAATAATTAGAATTAGAAGAGCTAGAAGTAGAATTATAAGCGATGACCTTTAGATTGGGGATGATTCGTCCATTATAACTGAATTTACCTTCGCAATAAGACTGCCTTAGTTTATAATTGAGCAGTTAATATTCGTGGTCATTAGATGGGTGGTTAGCTGCCCCACGTCGTCGCAGCACAGCCAACTCCCAGCTGAAGTTCGAACCCTCTCAACCACCCCGCCCCCCTTCCCCTAGAAATCATTGTGTTATTAAAGGAAACACGTGTTATTCCGTGTTATTATAGGCTCAAGGTTCCTCATACTTTATCAAGCTTTGCTAAACAATAAAAAAATTCTTTAAGTAACTATATGTACACATATATACATATACATATATACATATATGTAAACCAACACTTGTTAAACAATCCAGGTGATCATTTAAAGCCAGGATGTTTGTACCCAAGTGATCTTTTTATGAAAATAAACCCTTTTTCTCTCTCCCTGGCTGGAAGGTATTGGAAGTGTTTCTGGAGAAAACACCGCCACTTCGGTACAAGTAGTATCAGAGCCTACAGTGTGTGTGTGACACTGCTTGAAGCGCCTGCCCCGATATTGAAATTCAGAGATCTTTTGGTGGTAGCAGCCATCTCTTATGATGAATCACCATCACCGGACAATTGTTAGTGCAATTGCCATCACAGTCGCATTGGAAATATTATACTCGTACCTACATTATCATACATTTTTAATAGCGTCTACATTGTTCCCGTCAGCTGCCTGCGGTTGGTGTGCCAGTGTCTGTGTCTGTGTGTGTGTGTGTGTCTGCGAGTGCCTCGGTGTGAGTAAATGAGGGAGTATCCGCATTTGATTTTCTTCGATTCTAGCCAGGTGTTATTCGTAGAGTTACTTTTTTGTGACTCCTTTATTGTCATTGTTGTTGCTGCTGCTGCTGCTGCTGCTCCTGTTATTATCGCTGCTGTAGTTATGCTTGTTGTTACTTTAATATTGTCGTCGTCGTCGTCGTCCTCCCTTAGTATACATTTATTTACGTTGTTGTTGTTGTTATAGCTGTCGTTATTGTTATCGTGTCTTACACTGCTGCTGTGTTTATGTTTCTTATTCTTCTTTATCCTTTGTTTTTATACCCTACACCGGAAGGGTGAGGCTATACACTGAAGGTTAATATACACTCTGCTCAAAAGCTCCGTTTGCAACGTGTTAAAGGAGGCGAGGCAGGTATAGAAAAGTATATATATGTATATACCTACTGGATCAGAATCACCGCCTGAATCGATTTAGCCCTGCTTGAATCGAATATTCTTTGTTATCGTATTTGCTATTTGGTATTGAAAATGGAACAAATTGGATCAGTGCCACGCCTACTTTTTATAGCGATTATGAATTCATCCGTGTTTATAGCTCAATTTGTCAGCTTGTAGATTGAATTTGATCTGTTTTTATTGGTGAAAATCAGTGAAAGAGTTTATTGTATTCGTGAAAGGCAGCTCACACGAATGGGTGTGACACTCCCACTGGTATGGCATACCATATTTTAAGGTTTTTGCTGAGAAAAGCGTTGTTGTAAATGAGTTAATACATATAGATCAAAATTTACTATTTGCATTGTAAAATAAAAAAAATAGAAAAACCCGCCCACTTTTTATCGTCACTTCGACAGATGCGGGTGTAGGGTATATATAGGCTTCGACCAGGCCAAAGCGAAGGAACGCTCTTACTTGTTTTTTTGTGTTTTTGTTTTAGTAGACTGCAAAAATTACAACAACGGCAAAGGCCACGGCAACGACAACAATTACAACTACAACAACAACAGCAACAATAATAATAAAAAAGCAAAAAAATTTAACTATGTACGGTACCATCCTTCCGCACGGTAATAGCGGGCCTCCGGGGGTGAGATTTATTCGTTTTGTCCTGCTCTCGCTCTACTCTTTAATGTGCGAAATTTTCATTGATTACAATATTTTGTTCTACATGCGACCCAGTTGTTGTTGTTGTTGTTGTTGTTGTTGTTGTTTCCGCTTATTCTCATTTAAGGGTGTGAGTAGATTTCGCTTTTTTATACGAAGAGGGGGAATGTAAAAAATAGCAAAGAAACAACGTCGGCAGCAGGACAGTCACCAACTACAACAAAAAGGCAACGGGATGCGGGGAGATTCGCGTCGCAAAAAAGGGACGCTTTTTGGGCGACAGTTTTTCGCATTAAAGAATTTTGTCCCTTCTCATTCTTTTCCTTTTATAAAAAAATATGTGTATGTAGTATGTACATAGTATACATACATACATATGTAATAGATCTAAATATTATATATGGTTTCTTCCACAGAAGGGTCAAGCGTGATCGAAAAACTAATTAAACGTTAATAAAAAAACGTTTTTAGCTGATATTTTTTTAAAAAAAATATTAAAATTTATTATTTTGAAGAATTTACAACTTAACTCAATTGACTGCAAAAATTAATTTATGTCTTGCTCGCTTTTGGTAACTTTTATAGCATCTTTTCTTTAAAAGAGAAGTGTTACGATGGCACTTAAACCATAACAACTTACTTACAACAACAATTAATTTTAAAAAAATGCAAAAGTAGCAAAACGCAGCTCAGTTAACGGTAATTTTGAAATTTGCTGTCATTGATATTGTAATGTCACGTTAGTAGCTCAAAGCACCATTTGTTATTATAACTTCTGCGTCAGGTTCAGGTGAAATAGATTGAAAATTGGAATTTAAAGCAAGTTTAATGCGTATAGATTAAAAAAAATTGCACCGGGTAACATTCACTAAAAGCAACATCTTTTTTAGGTTCAAACTTTGTCACGTCACGTAACTGACGCCGTGTTTTATAACGAAACATGTACAGCAGATATGAAATCATTTCCAAAATATCATTCCGTATTCTCAGACGGAATGAATGTTGAATGTGCTCGAGACCAAATAATTGGAGTTCACCTAATATACTCGTATATCACTGCAGAGCAGATTGAAGATTTTTCCCTAAAGTTAGTTGAGAAATGGAAGAAGGTGCCAAATATTCCTGGCATCCATAAGCTTCATTGGTTATCATGTGACGCAAAAATTTTACAATTAAAGTAGCTCGAACCGTATTTTCTTCAAAAATAAATATTTTATAACATGCTCTTTGGAAATTTCTTATTTTTACTATTGTTCCTTTGCACATTCATACATCCATAATAATGTGCTAAATCGAAGCTTACTTACTTTTACTTACTTACTTTTTACAAAAGTACTTTTTACAAAACCTACTTTTTTTACGAACAATTTCTCAAGTTCATCATTATGGAAAAATATGTCACGTCATGTATCATATTATGGCTTGTATCAAAAAACTAAACAAAATCTTTTCAACGACCCAATTATGAAACGAAAGGTAACATTATTCCAGATCATAAAAACGTAACTTGACCATATATTGTACATATAGTGTGAATTACATATTTTTCTTTCCTAGACGGCCCGCAGAAAAGAGTCCTAAATAAGAGTCAGAAAAGACTCATCAAATTGTGCGTTTTGGGAGCTAAAAATTTATATAAAAAATAAAATAGTTTCTGAGCCTTTTATGATACTTTTCGGAGCCTTTTATGATTATTTTCTGAGCCTTTTATGATTTTTTTCTGAGCCTTTTATGATTTTTTTTTTTGAGCCTTTTATGATTTTTTTCTGAGCAGCAGAAAAAAAATTTTTTTTTTTTTTATGCAGCAGAGTTCATGAGTGGCTTACGCGTTTCAAAGAGGATTGTGAGTCGCCGAAAGATTATGAACATGTTGGTCAAACTAAACCAGTGACAACTCCAGATAATGTACAAAAAGAGTGTGAATTGTTAAAAAAAGTAAAGTTTTTCAATTGAAATAAATTTTCTTACTTCAGAAGAAAAGATAAATCAAGTAGACTCACGATATAGACGTAAATATGAGTCACTTCAGAGTCCCAAATTAGAGTGTATAGTTTTTCAATATTTTTTTTTTAAATTTCCGAAAACATAATCTCTTTTATGAGGAAAATATGAGCCTCCTCATAAAAGAGATTATGTTTTCGGAGTCAAAATATTATGTGCCCAGGTGTGGTTTATAAAAAAAGAGTCTTTTTAAAGTCTTTTCATATTTTTTTTCAATTAAAAATTGAAAAATTTCTTTTTTAAGTCTTTTCATATTTGACTCATCTAAGATTCTTTTCGGGGTCCCTTTTTGGAGCACACATATTTTCTTTTGAAAAATGATTCTCTTTTGAACTCATAAATATGAACGCTCCTATAAATTTTTCCTGGGCTTATTCAGTCGAATTAGTCGAAAATAGTAGATGTTTAAAATTAAATTTAATTCACATACACATTAATTTAGCATTGAAGAAATGGGGTAAAAAATTTAGAAATAAAACATCTAATGTTTAAATGTAATTTATTATTGAAATAAATTAAAGAATTTCATCGAACCTACGATTCCGATTCCGATACCTTGAAAAGAGTCGATACTCGTACTTTCGATTTGCGAAAATTATTGGGAAAAGTATTGAAAATTATCCGCTGGAGGGCGCTGTGTTCCTTTTTATATTCTCAGAGATGTATATCTCTGCAACGGGATGACCAATTTGGTCTCGAAATCGGATAAATATAAGAATAACAGAATTCTCTCGCCATCAACCAAATTGAAAACACAATTGAGAAGACATGACATCACATCAAATCGGAAAAAGGAATCAATATTCTATATTTAATATTCTATTCCGAAAAATTGTAGGCGCGCCTATAATTGAGTAGGCGTATTTTAATTCAGGCCAACAGCAACGCAAGAGAATCACGATTACTCGAGTACAGCAGTCACTAACAGCACCAGCAGGTAATTTAACATCACCGCGGCGGTGCACCGCCCGCTATCGCCAGCATTTGCAGCAAACGGATCGAAATTTAGAAGAATCTTCAAGCACACATTCTACACACTGCCACGGTAATTCTATTTGTGGTCTTAGAAAACCAAAATAAATGAGATCGCGAGCTTATTTCAGATTGTAACAAGTTTTTCTTTTCAGCTGAGGTATGCTCAGCTCATATGCTCATTTTCGAGGGGTCTCGTAACCCTCTTTGTTCCCCACAATTCCCGAATTCCGCATAATTGACGAGTTCGTCAATTAATTCGCTGACTGCCATTCGGTAGTTCAGCTCGGTCGATGTGAGTGATTGTTACCTAATCCTAATATTACAATTTAAAAATGAACAGCTTATTAGTTTCATCCTATAAAGGCTAATGTTAGCCTGTAAAAAGGCAGGCAGAGGGTTTGGCGACAAACGGTCGCGTACAGTTGGCGGGTGGAATGTACAGACAGACAGACAGAGTGTCTGGCGACAGATGGTTGCGTACAGTTGACGGTTAGAACGTACAGAGAGACAGAGTGTCTGGCGACAGATGGTCGCGTACAGTTGGCGAGTGGAATGTACAGACAGACAGACAGACAGACAGAGTGTCTGCGACAGATAGTCGCGTACAGTTGACGAGTAGACGGGCAGAGAGAATGTCCGGCGACAGATAGTCGCGCACAATTACGGGTCGTATAGTGGCAAGGGTTCAGTTCTTGCCTGTCGACAGGTTAATTCAAATGAAAGTAGCTAGCCGCGAGGCCCGGAAAACCATGTATGGTTCTTAATTAAAAAAAAATAGCTGGTGAGCTGCCGGAAAACCGTGTCAGTTTCTCTTAATTACAAACAAAAAATAAACTGGAGAGCCTCGTATTCTCCCGAGCTTTGAAGCAGCGAAGCTCCTCTCAATCGCACCATAAGAAATAAACGTAATCTGCTCTTTTGGCTTTCTCTGATGCGCTTCAATTCCGTATTGGGGGCCGGCCATCAAGGGTCTGAGGTGAACCTGGCAAGTTGGTTTCGCACTGTGGATCTCCAGCAGCCGTGTTGTTGTTGGTTTTTGGAAAAAGGGAGGATTGAACTGCGGCATTCTGGTTAGTTTATTGTTTAAATAAAATTAAGATATCAGTTGTGACGATTTGTGATTGGCTTGTGATTGTGGACATTGGCTCGGGTAAAAATCTCTGAATACTGGAACTCTGAAAACCGTTGCTTCCACTTCAAGGCCGCAAGCCGACAAGACTATACGTATTTTTGGTGTCATTTGAATCTAAATAAATAACTTTCTCCAGGGCGTACGATTCAACAAGCTGTTTCCAATTGTGTTTCCTAGAGGATCAGCCAACACCAGATCCGTCGTTGTTGTCGCTGCAGTGACAATATTCACAACGTACATAAAAACCACAATTTTTCGATGCGATGACGGCGATCTCTTCACCCCGCCTCTTTGCGTGTGTGTGTGCTGCGACGGTTCTCAAGGGCTTTTAATCTTAAACCAATTTTAATGATGCGACAAAATCTACAGATTGACAAAAACAAAGAAAGCCCGAATAATTGCGTGCTGGTGAAATGCTGGTACTGCCTTCCTGCGTCTCGGCGAACAACAGGCCATGCCATGACTACGCTTAATTCCTCATTTAAATTGAAATTGAGCAATTATGAAGGTCTTCGATGCGGCCGGCTCCTACTCGCCCGCCCATTGGCGGCGCGGAAGAGATTGTGCCACAGCACAGCCACTCGGTGCGAGATACTGCTGGGTGCCGCCGCTCCGCTCCAGCGGCTGGCCTTCATTAGCCGGCGCAATTAAGAACGTCCCGCTTGTTGAGCAACGAGCTCTGCGATAACCGCCGTTAATGCGACATAATAATTAATTAAAAATATGAAATCTTCACCGAATCCGGCCGGCGTAAATCTCGGAGTGTCGCTGCGAAGATTTCAGTTTTTAAGTGTTTAATTTTTATTTGTTGAAGGAGCAACCAGCAGCCAGCAGCCAGCAGCCAGCAGCAGCAACCAATGAGCGCAGCGTCACCTTCTTTTCGTTGTGGTTGTTGTTGCTGCTGTTGCTGTTGCTGTTGATGTCGGTAAATTATTTTTGGTGCTAAGTAGTCGCAATTGAATAATTGAATTTAATTTAATTTCTGCCGTTATTCGTTTTGTGCTTTTTTGTTTTGTGTAGCGATGACTACTTTTAAATGGAAATATATGGCATCGGGATGAAGTGGACCGGACGACGGGGAGGGGGGAGGCGTGCGATGCGCGCCTTGACCGGAAACGAAACAAAAAGCAAGCGCGCAGTGAGTGAGCGCTGATCACTTCTTTCTTATTGTGGCGATTGTAAGCGTCATTGTTGGCATAGCGGTCGTTGTTGTTGGTGTTGTTGTTGTTGTTGTTGTTGTTGTTGTTGTTGTTGTTGTCTTGCTGTAACGAAATTAAGAATAAAAGTTCAGACTTGAAATGTATGAATGCCGCTCAATGAATTAAGAGCTGTTTTAACTAAGCAGAAGAGTCATTATTATCATCATCATCATCATCATCATCATCATCATCATCATCACGCTGGTGACTGGCATTAAAAAACCAGCAAAGTTCTTGCTAGGAAGATTTCATGTTTTGCAGAAAACAAACCTACAGGCGTCAGGATAAACGGTTTCGCCAACCAAACAAAATGAAACGGACTCGGTCGTTCTGTCGTGCTGTCGTTCTGACGTTCGAGAAACCACAAACACCACCAGCACGAAAAACGAACGAACCGCAGCCGAAAGAGTGCTGCCGAATTTTTTATCTTCTATCAATATTTAGGCCAATTTCGCGTTAAACGCAATCGATAACAAAACATAGATATGTACGTTCGTGCTAAGAGTTGGGTAAAATGAGAGGGAGGCGGCTTGAGGTTGGTCGGCGGTCGATGGTCGATGGTCAATGGTCTATGTGCGTTTGCTGTACACACACACACACATATACACACTCTCTCCTCCACACTAACCTGCCAACAGTCCAACAGGGCGGCCAAAACGCTAACTTAACAACAACAGCAACTCGCCAACGGACCACGTTATATTAAGAAAAAATGCTAGGAAAAGTAAGCCAGTCAAGTTCATAAGGCGCCGGGGGGTGGGTGGGTGTGTTACCTGATAGTCATTTGTGCAGACGTGCATTCATCCGCACAAACCGACTGGAACATAACATTTACTCCAATACTCATTTACTTAAAGACTGTTAACGCCTAAAAAAACGCGATTTTTGCGTTAATGCTGCAGTTATATCATACTTTATATCATTCTTTATGTTGTGTAAGTTTTCATATTAATTTGACGTATACTCAGCATGTTGAAACAAAAGTCCTTTTTTACCTTATTTTCATTTAGCCCACCGTTCTCGACATATTCCACTGTCTCTAGATTAAAAAAACAACCGCTATATTCATATATGTATTTCGATACAAAACGCAACCCATAAACGGTATCAACAGCTTAGTGATTGCCGCAACGGACTGTCTGTCTAAAAGATCGGTCGGTCGGTCGGTCGTCGGTGCGACTCCACGGCACTCGCTAGCACGTGGTTATAGCTTTTATAGTGTTGTGGTCATGACACCAGCATGACAGACAAAACATTAACAGTTGCTCAAGTTCACCTTTGCCGGTGGACTACTGACTAACTGACTGACTGACTCGCCGACTGAGGGGCTGACTGAGGGCTGCCGCCGGGCAGAAACAGTGCGCCAATGAGAAGGTCTCAATGGGACCATAAAAAAACAGAAGCAGCAAGACTGTCACAACTACTACAACGACAACATCGCGACGGCAACTACTACGAACGCAGCTAGCCAACAATGCGAACAACATTGAGCACAACATAAAAAAGCTGATGTTTTGGACAGCAGTGTGTCAAGGGTACCGGCGTCTGGGAGCCACTCCGCGTGTACCGATAGACTCGCATCCTGTCTGCAGGCGCTCCTTCTTGTCTGCGGCTATTTGCTGCGTGACGTCGCCGCTGTCGTTGTCGTTGTCGTTGTCGTTGTCGTTGTCGATTTCGCTGGCTGAGAGATTTTAGTTCTGTCTACAGTTATAGAACTTTTTTTTTACTGAACTGATCGAATTGTGTTAAGGCCGGTATACGGGCTCCTGCAATTTGCCCCAATTGGCTTGAACTGGTCGCAAGTTGGCGCAAGTAAATGAGGTTGACTTACGGTTGTCACCGGTCCAAAAATCTTGTGCTTGAGTAAAATCTGTTTTCTGCGCTAGAAAACTTTAATAATTTTCAAACGAAATTGCCGGAAACTGTCAGATAAGTGTCATGACGTGTCATTATTCAACGTTGTTCGATCAACAGGTCAAAGATTTCTGGGCACGACAGTAACCGGTTTCCTTCCAAAAAAAGGAAAGTGAGAAATATTTCCGGATTTCTTGCGTAATCGCTGAGAATTTCACGCGACGAACCTCTTCTTCTTCTCCCTCCCAGCCACGGCTAAGGCAGAACAAATCATGCCAAAACTCATCAGCTCATCAACCGATTCAGCCTTTCAGCTCGGTCTAGTTGGGCCAGAGCCGATGTCAAGATCGATGCGTTGTGCAGCGCCGCTGCATGTGGCGCTAACTATAAACACGGCATTAAGGCGTTCACTGCTGGTCGCCGCGAAAGGTGGCTTGGTCGCATGTAGCCCGCCGAGAGTCATGCGGCGTATGCTCATCGCGTGCAACGCGCCCATCCACGCCTGGGCGGGCCCTGCTGGCACCACCTGCAACCGCACACCTCTGGCGTCAGATTAAATAACTCATTTGTTTTGTTAAACGCTTTGCAGTTCGATAACGATGTAACACGGCCGCGCGCGTGCGGTCAAAGCAAATACTTGCCGCCACGTTAAGCCACGAATCGGCAGCAGCAGTTGCACGAACTATCTGCCGATAGTTTCCGCTTACGACTAGAAAGGTTTCAGCCGAAATTCTCACCTTTCTGGCCCAGGTTTGCTTCAAGCCATCTCCGCCAGCGACCAGCCTGCTCCAGTTATTTCTCCCATAAACGGGCCGAGCGACAGTGTAGACTGCTTTAGATCACGAACCAGCCACTGCGCTCCTCCCGCGCACCTTCCGGAGACCGCTGAACGAAGGCGGTTCGGTTCAATCCATTTAAATTCATTGTACGAGCCGTTTAAATTAACCAAACTTTATGCCTTTTTTCGCAATACGCCCGGCTTTTTGCCCATCGCTACTGCCTGGTGCGGCGCGCGACCATCGCTCGGTGCCCGAACTTAGTTGGCATTCCGTGGAGGTGTTTGCGCTTCTCGGACGGCCCGCGAATACAAACAGCCGCATGAAAGAAAACCACTCGAAAGAATTCCAGCATTTTCTCACACAGCGACAGAACGTGAGAAATTCGAGAATCCGCTTCGCAGCGATATGTGTCAACCATATCCATCCATATCGCAACATCTACATAGTTACCGGTGTGCATGTGCACACACACAACCACATTATGCGTACAATGAAATGTGTGCCAGTTACAAAATATTGACCGTTCTATACTGAACCTAATTTTGGTAGGTAAATTTTCTCTGATTTTCTAACAATTTGACAAATTTTCAAAAATTTCAAAAATTTCATCAAAATTTGTCAAATTGATCAAATTCAAATTCAATATAAATTACGTTAAATTAACCAAACTTCATAAAACGCCCAGTTGCGGGCCATTAACTGCTCTTTGAAGTGATTCGCTGAAGTTTAGAAAGGGTCGAGATGAACGCCCCGATATCAAAAACCTATGGGCTAAATTTCAAAACTTTGCGGCAGAAATATAATGGAAATGATGGACTTAAGATCAGTGTCAGTTAGGTCGAAAACCAACCTCTTTAGTAGTCTGAACGACCTTAAATCGTCGCAAGCGGTAAAGTTGATCACCTTTAGGAATACAGAAGCAGTATATGCGAGTATAATGGCAACGAGTATAATGCTATCTCTCTCAACTCGGCATAATAATGACGTTATAGGAGGAGCAGCCTTTCTTTCTCCTGGACATTTTCTATTTCCGTATTTTCTATATTTTCTTTCTTATTTCATTTTCATTCTTGTTTTCGGTTTAATTTCTACTTTGAATTTTCAGTGAAAAAATTGAGGACTCTACCAGAAGTCCTTTTTGAAGTTTCAGACCATTATAGTCAAAGTTGGTAATAATCTTAACGTCTGGTTAATGCAGGTTTAGAATTTCCGTTTGTGATGAATGGCAGCATGAAATCAGAGTTGGGCAAAATTTTTATTCGTTACATCCTCGTTAAAGTTACTTTAACTTCGTTACTTTTAACGAAGTCCTCGTTACTCCAAAGTAACTAGTTACTTTGCTATCGTTAAAAGTTACTTTGAGTAACGAAGTAACGAAGAAGTAACGACGTTAACTGAAAGTAACGAAGTTACTTTCGTTACTTTTGTTCGCGTTAAAGTAACGCGTTACTTTGCTATCGTTAAAAGTTACTTTGAGTAACGAAGTAACGAAGAAGTAACGACGTTAACTGAAAGTAACGAAGAGTAACGAAGAAGTAACGACGTTAACTGAGAGTAACGACGTTACTTTCTCAGTTACTTTTGCTCACGTTAATTTAACGGCGTTACTTTCCAGTTAAAGTTACTCAAGTAACGCCACGCAAAGTAACGCGTTACTTTTTTCGAATTTAGTTACTTTTTATAGTTTCACCCAAAGGAGTGAAAATGTGGGTGAAAAATTTTTTGTTTATACAAAAAAAATTTTATTGCGTCAATCGATAGGAAATATCATGAAACGGATTTTGGACATGGTGGGCGGTGGGTGGGGACCCCCTAAAGTGGTCACACGGGGGTGTTTTGACCCAAAAATTTTTATTGCACAAATCGATAGGAAATATCATGAAACGGATTTTGGACATGGTGGGCGGTGGGTGGGGCCACCCCAAGGGGGTCACACGTGGGTTTTTTTACCAAAAAATTTTTATTACGCAAATCGATAGCAAATATCATGAAACGGATTTTGGACATGGTGGGCGGTGGGTGGGGACCCCCTAAAGTGGTCACACGGGGGTGTTTTGACCCAAAAATTTGTATTGCGCAAATCGATAGGAAATATCATGAAACGGATTTTGGACTTGGTCCGAGGGGCATTGGGTGGTCACACAGGGGTAAATTGACCCCAAAATTTTTATTGCACAAATCGATAGGAAATGCCACGAAACGGATTTTGGACTTGGTCCGAGGGGCGTTGGGTGGTCACACGGGGGTAAATTGACCCCAAAATTTTTATTGCACAAATCGATAGGAAATGCCACGAAACGGATTTTGGACTTGGCAGAAGGTGTACCGCCGAAGTGGTCACACGGGATAATTTCACCAGAAAAATTTTAGTGTTGAAATCCATAGAATATATCACAAAACAAATTTTACACATGTACGTATATACGTATGTACGTATATATACATGTATGTATATGTACATACATGCATACATACATGTGTATATGCACATACATACACATTTGTATGTATGTATGTATACGTACATGTGTAAAATTTGTTTTGTGATATACATATTCTATGGATTTCAACACTAAAATTTTTCTGGTGAAATTATCCCGTGTGACCACTTCGGCGGTACACCTTCTGCCAAGTCCAAAATCCGTTTCGTGACATTTCCTATTGATTTGTGCAATAAAAATTTTGGGGTCAATTTACCCCCGTGTGACCACCCAACGCCCCTCGGACCAAGTCCAAAATCCGTTTCGTGGCATTTCCTATCGATTTGTGCAATAAAAATTTTGGGGTCAATTTACCCCTGTGTGACCACCCAATGCCCCTCGGACCAAGTCCAAAATCCGTTTCATGATATTTCCTATCGATTTGCGCAATACAAATTTTTGGGTCAAAACACCCCCGTGTGACCACTTTAGGGGGTCCCTACCCACCGCCCACCATGTCCAAAATCCGTTTCATGATATTTGCTATCGATTTGCGTAATAAAAATTTTTTGGTAAAAAAACCCACGTGTGACCCCCTTGGGGTGGCCCCACCCACCGCCCACCATGTCCAAAATCCGTTTCATGATATTTCCTATCGATTTGTGCAATAAAAATTTTTGGGTCAAAACACCCCCGTGTGACCACTTTAGGGGGTCCCCACCCACCGCCCACCATGTCCAAAATCCGTTTCATGATATTTCCTATCGATTGACGCAATAAAATTTTTTTGGTATAAACAAAAAATTTTTCACCCACATTTTCACTCCTTTGGGTGAAACTATAAAAAGTAACTAAATTCGAAAAAAGTAACGCGTTACTTTGCGTGGCGTTACTTGAGTAACTTTAACTGGAAAGTAACGCCGTTAAATTAACGTGAGCAAAAGTAACTGAGAAAGTAACGTCGTTACTCTCAGTTAACGTCGTTACTTCTTCGTTACTCTTCGTTACTTTCAGTTAACGTCGTTACTTCTTCGTTACTTCGTTACTCAAAGTAACTTTTAACGATAGCAAAGTAGCGCGTTACTTTAACGCGAACAAAAGTAACGAAAGTAACTTCGTTACTTTCAGTTAACGTCGTTACTTCTTCGTTACTTCGTTACTCAAAGTAACTTTTAACGATAGCAAAGTAACTAGTTACTTTAGAGTAACGAGGACTTCGTTAAAAGTAACGAAGTTAAAGTAACTTTAACGATAACGATAACTAGTTACAGATTTAACTAGTTAATGCCCAACTCTGCATGAAATGACCACAAGCGTTGGGTCTGTCAGAGGAACATTCGGAAAATATTTGGCAAACAAGCGTAAGGGGGCGGCCGTCGTTCCGTCGTCGCTTCAGATAAATTTGCCGGTGAGCAGCTTGAATTGGAGTAAAATGTCTGGAAAGAAAGTTCGAAGTGTGACCAAATGACTGACTGACTGACTGACTGACTGACTGACTGACTGATTGATATACTGCACGGCACTGAAATTGGAAAAATCGCTGTCATGCGGCTCGTTGAACATGCTCGCCGTGCAGCGCTTGTCGTAGGCAGGAAGGAAGGAAGGAAGGTAGTTTGGCTTCACGAAACGAAGCTATACCTAACCTAGCCCAACACAAGTTTAGCTGTTTCTGCGGTGCCTCCTCATGTCTTCACACACTCACACACGCCGTGTGCGTTTGAGAAATTTGCTCAGCCAGGCAGTATGTGGCGAGGCACGCGCCACAGTTTATTACAAGGTGATAAAAGTTTAGCGATAACACACACGCAACACAGCGCCGAGGAGTCCATGTCCAAGACCGAGATGCCGACAACGAGCCTGAGACCAGCAACGGGTCCGAGTTTAGTGCAAGGCGGTCGCAGCCGCAGCCGCAGCCGCAGCCGCAGCGCGACGAAAACAACAACCCAACAACAACAACGCTCGTGAATTGCAGAGTTTTTGCAGCCACCAAAGAACTATCATAATAACGAGGCATGAAGAAAGGAAGCGAGCATAAACAAATAACCGGCATAGCCGGCAGTCGTTGAGACTGATCTCAGTTTATGCATAGCCGGCCGACTGAAGTGCCGGCCCCTACCACCGCCAACAACAACAACAACAACAACAACAACAACAACAACATGCCACAATGCGTACCGAAACTACGCCGATAATAATAATAAAATAATATCGGGCTGAGAGGGTGACGACAGGGCGGCAGAAAACCGATAAACTGCCGAAAGATAGTGCGAAAATATTTACTTTCGAGGGTACATGACGTAGCACAGCACCTCGGCCCAGCCGGCCGCCACCACCAGCCGGACTCGGACTCGGAGAGCTGCACTAAGAAGAAGAGGTAGGCAGTTGAGGGGCGCGCGCTAACAGCAACAACCACAACAAAGTCACCCGCAACCACGAAATGGGGGCCAAACGATTTTACATTTTCGGCCAACGCAAAGCAATAACCGGCGCGTTATGGTAGGTGGGTCACCGGGCAGCTTCCTTGAACTTGTTGACTGTTCGGACGCGTATACGGCTATTCCTCATTTTAAAGGCAAACTTTTTGTGTCTTTCAAGTAAATAAAGGTAAAGAAAATCGAAAGGCAGAAAAGCAAACGAAGGATGATTGGCCTCTTAAAGCGTTGGGGACTTTTTTCCAGTACACCCATTCCCAACCCATGTAGTCTAAAAAAATATTGGTCTAATAGCAACATATTGCTGTGTGGGGAGGACCCCCGAACAACCACCAGAACGGAGAAAGCTGCTCAGATCGAGAAACAGTAACACCGATCACCCAAATCCATAAAACTCGTAGACAAGCGTACGTAGACCGAGCAGACGGCTTCGATCCCTCGACAACCATCGGATGCTCGGTTCCAAAGCAACAATCTGGCTAGCAGCCGGATCGTCACGTCGATACCTCTTAAGACGGAACAGTAAAAGGTATCGGTTTCACTGATAGCCGCTTTGTAAATTCTCTCTCTCTCTCTCTCTCTCTCTCTCTCTCTCTCTGATCTGATCACCTTTGGCTTGCGGCCACCTAAGCGCTCCGCCGCGCGCCGAGTCTTACCAATAGGCATATTTCTTGGCCCTCTCGGCGAGTATACTTTTGTTACATGTGTTTTGTAACGGTTTGCTAATAGCAAGATATTTTAGGAACGCTGAAATGCATTCTCGACAGGCGCTGGGCAGGCGTTTTCGTTCGAGCACGGCTCAAAAGTGTCGATCGGTGTGAAATAAACGGCACAGTTATAATTAAAAAACTAATAAAAGCTAAGTTGATGTTATTGCTTTTGGGTTTCTAATAACAAAAACGACAACAACAACAACAACAACAACAAAGTGGTAATTAAATTGAAATATGTATATAAAATAATCGATAATATAGAATCGGAATAAATTACTAAAACACACAAACTGTTAAAACTGATGAAACAGCATGAGAAGAAGGAGAACAGCAGAAGCAACAACAACAACAACAACAACAACAACAACAACAACAACCACAAAAACCGATATGTAGAAAATGAAGATCATAAAAAATAATTCTTTCAAGTATCGTATCGTATATGCCATGAAGTCAACGTTTTCGTGTAAATGATGAATTTAGATGCAGGCAGCTTACGCTACACGCACACACACACACACACACACACACTATATATATATATATATCGCAGCTAATCTAAAGATTTCGGAGTGTGCATAAACGGCACGTGGTTCGGATGTGGCACTCTTTAAGTGGCACAGCTTTAAAGAGAGTCCCTCGCATTCACTGGGCAGGACATCCAACGAGCAGGAGCCACCCTTTTCGGCTATAAACAAGAAGGAAGGAAGGAAGAAAGGAAGGAAAGAAGAAAGGAAGGAACGAATGAAGAAAGGCAAGCGCTGTTAGCCTTCCAATACATTCGATTTCTGTTCTGTTCTGTTTCCATTGTCCTGCAGCATGGACGATGCAAAGGGTTGTTTGAAGTCTCTTCGGCCAGTATTGTAAACGGAACTTCTTATGGTCAAAACCTTCACCAAAATCCCGGACCAAAAGACCACCGTTGACCGTTTACGCAGGAGAATTTTCCAGTCTTCAAAACGAATTAATATCCGTTTTAGTGATCCAGACAATGACTTCTATCGATATCTCTTTTTCATTTCAAATAAATTATTACAGCAGCGGCTCGAAAACTAATAACTCACTCGCTGGCGTTGTCGGTCGCAGAAAATCCATCCACCTATCTCTTTATACATCCATGTCTCCGCAGCGGCGCTTCAGCGCTGTTTCAGTTCAATGACGCCCCAAAAAAACCACTTCTTATTCATCCTACAACCGTTGTATTCCAAACAACAAAAATTCAATTTCAGAGAGAGAATGCAAAGTATAGTTTAGTTTTCTGGCGACTCTCAGTGCCTCGCAATGAATCAACTTTATAGCGACAACGAGCCGCGAGCGGGCTTAACCATAACTCGAATGCGCGCCACTAGACAGTTTGTTTTTTGTGCGGTCTATTTACAGTGCCATTTCCTCCATCAAAGTGGGCCAAAAGGTATACGATCCGTCATTAAAATCGACCTGCTTAACAGCCACTTAAGAGTGCTTGGTTTATGGTAAAGACGCTTGTTCGATGGCACGAACAAGTACAGTAAAGTCGTATGGCATTCACAGGCACATACATACATCCATACAGACATACGAGCAAATTCATCATATTTTCCAGGTGTCTGCTCAGCCACGCATGCTAATTTCCAATTAATTGCGTATCGTTGGGTCGCAGTGTTTCGGCCGTTTGTTCTTCCTCCTGGCCCGGTATACATATGTATGTATGTATGTTCGTACTCGTATTTGGCTTTAGTGTCACTCTGTTAATTTCTCTGTTCTCCAGAGATTATCTGGCTCATTTGAATGCTCCGCGCGAACATCAGCGGCAACGCCGAACACGATCGATTTGCAAACGAGCTACGAGTCACGCTATGTCTGCACCAATGCGATCTGCGCGGCCGACGATGACCACGACGACGCCGACGGTGACGGTGACGGTGACAGGGCGTCGGTGACGATGACAGGGCGTCGCACTGTGGGGCAGAATTTCAAAAGCGTCTCAAAAATACGCTGGTTGGAATTGGTAAACTTTTTAATACTCGTACTACTAAAATTTTCTGAATAGTTGCAATAGGTTTGACATTAAAGTGAAGAATTAGTGAGAGCATATTTGGGAGGAACATTTCTAAAGTTCAGCTAAAGTTATCGTTGTTTGCAGGGAATAAATGCAGTATACGGTAAGTCTTTCATGTCGTTTTACCTTAAAAATGGTATATAAAATGTTATATTTACTGCTTTAGTTTATATGATTTAGGCTTATTTGAAAAAAGTTCATGATGGATCATAATGAAAAGTGAATGATTTTACCGGAACTACTGTGGCTTTTTTGAATGCACAAATGATATCTACACGGTTACGGCACGAGAATTTAAATATTCTGATAATTACGTAAAAATCGTAAAAATCTTAAACAATCGTATTTTATATACGGATATACGAATATGTAGCGGCCTTCGTCCCTGGCAGGGAATCAAACCGTCAATAAAAAATCCTCTTGGTAATGTAAAGTTTTTTGCATAAAGGCTTTTCCGCGTATTGGCGGCTTTCGGCCGAGGCAGGAATCACAACCCTCAACCAGCAGAATCCTCTCGATAATGTAAAGATTTTTTCATAAAGGTTTTTCTGCGTATTGGCGGCCTTCGGCCGCAGCAGGGATCATAACCCTCAATCAGCAGAATCCTCTCGGTAATGTAAAGCTTTTTGCATAAAGGTTTTTTCGCGTATTGGCGGCTTTCGGCCGCGGCAGCAGTCATAACCCTCAACAAACAGAATCCTCTCGGTAATGTAAAGTTTTTTGCATAAAGGAATCATATCGTTGGAAAGGTTAGATAATTAGTTATTAAAAAAGTAATTTTAGTTTATACCTTAATCATCGTTTAAAAGAAAAATATTTTTTTTGTAAAATGATCTACGTCATTTTCTTATAAAAATGAAATTATCTACAGAAAAGCTGCAATAATCGCAATAAGGTACACAATATTAAAAAAAGGCCTTAAAATAAGCTTTCAATTGGCATAAACTTTATGTTGATATCCTACGTGGTTTTAAAGATATCGCTTTTCAAGCAATTCAAAAATCCCGCATTTAAAACCCTATAACTCCTAAAATGGATGGGTCCGCCGGTAATTTTATACAAGGTTATACTTATGAGACTAAGGCCTATCACAGTGCTATTAAATAATTAGCACTTTGCGGTTGTTTTACGTAATTCGTACATACATACATATGATAAGATGGTTCTTAAATAAGAGCAATTATGTATGTATATTTTAATTCATATTGCTATAAATATAACCACAAATAATGAACGTAATTTAAAAAATTTGTTCATTTCCGACTCGTTTATGTGTTCAGAAAAAGCGTTTTTCATCAGAATTATGAATTTAAATCTAAAAAGGAAAATCTAAAGATCTAAAATAAAAAATGAATCTAAAAAGACTGATAAAAGATTGTTTGCGTCTTGTCAATCCAACAGAGATGAATAATCTTTAAAGTGTTAAAGGTAAAATTTGGACGAAACGAGAAGACACGTTCAAATTTGGACTCTTGGAACTTTACACGTTTGGATTCTTTTTTGGAAGTCATCTTCCATATTTCATACAATTTATCTTTCAGAGGAGCATAAGCATCTTCACAGAGGAGCATAAGCAACAGAAACAAGCCAAAAAAACAAGTCCAGGAAAAATTTCGTAATGAATTCGGTTTGGTTATAGATGAACCACAACAAGGACGCGGAAATAGTAATGATGGCAACACTGCAAGACGGTTTTTTGCAAGCCCTAATTGCACCTCTGCAATTACTGCAGCTAATGAAGAACTGAACACAGATTCCATATAATCCTGCAAACTCTAGCGTGTGGTAGTAAAATCAATCCCCAAAAATTTGGAGAATTTGCATTTAAAACTGCGGAATACTATGTGAGTACGATATATTACAGCTGGTATTATATGCCTTCAAGTGTGCACAGAGTACTAATTCTTGGCGCGAATATTATACGTTATAATGCAATTTTACCCATTGGGCAAGTTTCCGAGGATGCCCAAGAAGCTCGAAACGAGAACTATCGGTATTACAGATGGTGTTCTTTTTGAACCTTTTTGAACAGCCTCGCATAAAACTGAGTGAAAAACTGAATAATTTTACGAGTATGCATTAGCATTCAATACTATTTAATTTATTACTAGCATAAAAAAACGTTTCAATAAAATACATATTTAAGTAAATTATATTAGGCTAAATTATATTAGGCTAAATTTATATTAGGCTAAATAAAAAAAAATATTTAAAAGACAGAATTTCAAAAATCAATACATGTTTATTAATTGTAACTTCGTAAATATCTAAATAAAATTTTATGTTTTAAGGCTAAAAAGATTTCAGGTTTTTTTACCCTACACCCAAAGGGATGAGGCTATATTTACTTTGTGCTTCCGTTTGTAATGCATTGAAGGAGGCGTGGCAGGTATAGTGAGGACGATGATGAAGATTATATTTCTGCGGAAGACGAGTCTGCCGATGCGGATGCAAAATCGATAGTAGGAAGAATCAGTAAAAGTGAGGAAACCAATGACGATGATATTCTGGAGGAGGATAAACTGCAAACGATCGAGTTTGATTGGCAACGATTCCGTACGACATGGAAGAGGTTGTCGACGACAACAATGCAGATAACAAAACTGGTTTTAGTCCAAAATTTCTGTATTCTCTGATCAAGAAGCTGGTGACACCGACACCAAACACCAATGCTTAAAACACTTTACAGATTTTACTAAATTCCGGTTATTTTCAAACAAACCGTATATATGTAGGTCCAGCCAGACCTATTCCCTTGATATGAAGCTTTTGAAATAGCCATTGACAGAGGGCTTGAAGGGTTTTGTAAAAGATCAAGTAATACCTAATTAATACGAGTCCTACAAGAAAGTCAAGCGTGTTCAACGCTGCAGATTGGTGTGTACAACTTGCTGAAATAATAAATGAAATTAAGACAAGACTGGATGAAAAGCAAAACACCGTTTTGATTTGCGCCCAGCCCTTTGACCGTTGGTTACTTGCTGTAATTGGTTCTAGAGCAGTCCCTGGCTTGCTGCTCATGTCGCCATTTCCGTTTTGAAGACGAACTTTGCTCATTCCTGCGGCGGGACTATTTTTCTCTGTATGCAGTGCACCGAATGTGTGTATTGGCCTGGAGAGAAGCTCGAGTGCATGCAACCGAAATCGCGGGTTATTATGTGCCGTTGTGAACGGTTAATGTCGCTGCTGCCGGGTAGGTTGGGAGTTGCTGCTCATAGTTGCGGTGATGTCGGCGAAGGAGCAAAGACACTTAGAAAATCTAAAAGTAATGAAAAAGTATACTCTTCTTTCTCGTGGTTCGACTTCGGGAATGCGCGCTCACATACGGCGCCGTCAAAGGTAGGGCGTTCGGTGGGGGGCGTTAGTACTGCCGCCGGAGAGAAGAACGGCTTCAAGAAATTGATAAAAAAGTTAAAACGAAATTCCGAGAAAATCCGTATATGGTAATTTCTAGCAATCATACGTACGAGCCGAGTATGCCACGTAGCATCTGTCGTCGTTGTCGTATGCGTCCTCTCGTATGCCGTGCGCCACTTGGCCCACGTTGGAGTGTACCGTATGCCGTATACCGCATACGTAAATAATGTAATGAAATGTGTACGTTCGCCAGTGTGGGTGTGTGAGTGCGTGATTAGACTCGCCCTTACCTACCCCACCTCGCCCCACTTGCGCGTTCCTCCCTTCACCAATCAGAATAAACCTTATTATAAAGCTTAATGCGAGAATGTTGGGAGAGCGGTACATACATACGTACGCATACACACATCTTCCTATATGCCCGTTTTTTCATGCATGTATTCCCCACACAGGCACACACGCGCGAAAGTGTATCCAACACGTGTAATTACTGTATGAACCAAGCAGCAACTTTCCATTTGGATCCCTTTTTATCTATGTTTCGAGGTACATACGAGTAAGAAGATCTGTATCTCAGTGAAATGGAATTATTGGCGTGTGACGTATGTACGTACGTACGTACGAGCGAGTACCTACCAGGGCCGAGCCAGGTCGAGCCAGGTCGAGCCAGGTCGAGCCGAGCCGAGTCGGCCTGGGTTTCTATGCAGTTTCCACTTTAATGGCTGATTTCTGGATGACATTTTCATTATTCTGAGAGGCTGAATGAATGACGAGAGCAGCGTGTTATGGTAATTTTATGGAGAATAAATCATTAGTTAATTGAAACGAGGGCGCAGTTTGGATATGGCCTGTACGTATGGTTTCAACGTAAGGGTATCTTGAGGGTCTCCGTGTAAGCTTTTCACATTATGCGAGTACACGGAGCAACACGTAAGACTTTCAGACATTTCACAGATACATTTAAAGCTAAGCCTCGTCGAAATTCTACTGCTGTAAGGTACTTTTTGTTATTAAAAGTTGCTGCAATGTCCAATAAGGCTTCTAAGGCAACCTTAAAAGAGTCGTCTCAATAGTTCCAGCAAACACTACGGGCAGGGTGGATTCTGTAGACTGACCAAACGGCTCATATATAAAGAGCCGTTTATTTTGAAAGTGCAAAATCCATTTTGTTCAGGTAAGTTTGCATTTTGAATGCAATGGAATTCTTACAGTTAAGAATGTTTTGTTTTATGAAAATTGTATAGATTGAGACTGATGGTCGTGAGAGAGCCCAGTATGAGATCAAAGCCCGATTTCGATATTGAAGCCATGGTACATTGTGGAATAATATTATGGTATAGAGCACATAGGGCTCATTCATCCACAAGAACGCCTCTTATTTCTTTTATCATCAAAAGTATAAATATTAGGTACAATTAGTGATGGGCCAAAAAAAAAAAAAATTAGTGATGCCAAAATGTTTAGCAATTCCGATACGTACATATTTAATCCCAGAAGTGACCACTTTCCAAGATACCTATACGAGTATGTCTGAGTATTTGCTTGAAATCTTAATGAGAGCGTTATGAGACTGTTTCGGTTGGTCTTCTTTAAATTTGCCTTTGCCTTAGTGGCGTTGCTGCTGTGATCGCTTTTGGGCAACGCTTTGAGCGTTGTGAAGCATAAGAAGATACCCCGATTTATAATTGCTTAATTTATTAACATTTTTTTACAATTGCTCTCTAACGTGCCTAGAATGGTTATTGTTGCTTGTTGGTATGTGCGAGTACACTTCGATTTGTCGAAGGTAACAACAGAGTGAATAAACAACAGAGGCCGCAACGAAGAACAACAACGACGCCACCAGAGACGCGGACACGACTCGCCCGTCGTCATGTATTTAGCTCATTAAGGCAGTATTTATTTAGCTCATTAGGAAGTCGAGCAGGAATTAAACAGATCCGGGAGAGAAAACAATTAACGAGAAATAAGAATAGGTACATGTTACTCGCATAATTTCAGAGCTGCGCCCGTCCATCAAATTAAACATCAACCGTTAGAGACCGTCGATTATAACTTCGGATAGTGATCCTCCAGCGGTCTCAGCAGACTCAAACGAAAAAGACGTTTCAGTTCGCTTCTTCTCAGACTGCGTAATAAATACGGACGTTGTTTACAATATGTCCGTTTTTTAGACTATAAACTTATATTTATATAAACTTACAGTTAGTAAATTGTGATCTATTAACTCATTTACATTACCCGTTTTGTCAACAAACTACATTCTATGGCATGGTATACCAGTGGGCGGACCACACCCATTTTTGGGAGTATATTTTAGTCTCAAACGATGAACTGGAAATTAGAATTTTAGCTTCAAATTCACTCCACAAGCTGAGAAATCGAGCTATAAGCACGCATGAATTCATATTCTCTATAAAAAGTAGGCGTGCCATTAATCCGATTTTTCATATTTTCAACACCAAACGGTCCATGATAACAAAGAGTATTCGTCTCAAATTTCATGAGGAGCGAACCTCTATTCGTTCTTCCGTAATCGTCATTTTCACAGACAATTTTTTTATTAGCCTCCGTCGCATATAACATAAAAAGAAGAGATCTAAATTTTTAAAAATGGCGTCTAGAAGTGAAAAGAGCCCACAATTTGTGACATTTTTGGACTTCCAGCTATTCAGTTTGCACTTAAATTTGACCATTTTTACAGCCAGAGGAATACAGCCAGACTCTTGGAAAATCAGAATTTGTGTCTTTAAACAGGAAAATTATAAAGCAATTTTAAAATTTACAATTTGAGACCCCCTGAAAGGTTGGGATATACATACGTCTCTCTCTTACTTTGCCAACTATTGTGTCCTTGTAATTGAAACATTAGGGCTTGGATTCTCTTCTTGCTTTTCCAAAATATTTCTCGGAAATAATCGTTAGTTACCAAAGTTCTTTTGCAGCTTTAGTCTCTTTGCGTTAGTTGCTTCATATAAGTTTTTATATTTGGGGTCAATTTGTGGTTGGTGCCACATCAACATAAAGTATCTGGTACAATATATTATTATTCCGAAATTCTATTTCAAGGCAGTAGTCATGTTGAGACCGTTTTAAACCAATTGAATAATATATTTATTAAATTAGTCATTCCAGCATCTTGGACTTTGCTTAAGACCATACATACTATGATTTAAGTAGTTTGCATACTAATCCAGGTCTACCCACACAACCGTCAGGTACTCCATGTGTGGGTGTCCTCTTTCAATTCAGCATAAATAAAAGCAGTTTTAACGTCAAGTTGCTGAAGATGGTAGTCTTTTGAACACTGACAGTTAGAATAATTGTAATGGTTATTAATTTTGCCACTGGCGAATAGGTCTGTCTCTTCATAACCTATACCATGTTTTTGCAGGAAACCCTTTGCGACTATCCTCAAAAGCTCTTAATATCGAGAGATTTTCTTTCTTTCTTTTATACTAAATTTCAGCAGGCGTTTGTTTCACTTTTAGTGTACTACAGGGACTGCGATTAAGAAGAATAATATACGTTGCAGTTAGTGCTGCTTCGCGGGGTGAATGATTATGAAGTATTCGCCTGTAATATGATCGACCTAATTTCCTTCACTAACGTTCTATTAAATCTCTGTGCAACACCATTTTGTGGGGAAGAGTATGCAACTGTGCTCGGGATTTTGTATTGCTTTTTCTTTACAAAAATTAAATTCCTCAGAATATCTCGTCCTTGATCTATAAACAACATTGCAATTGGTAGATTATGCATAGATGACATCATTGCCTCGAACTCAACAGATGTAGCATAAACTTCCTATTTTTGCTTTATATCTAATCAAATTCGAAATTATAGCGAAATGACTGATCGTCTAAAAAACTAACGATGTACACAGAGCCAAAACAACACATAAAATAGATGAAAAACAATTTTCATCCAAGAAGCCCTATTAAACCCATATAGAAAATCTGATTAACATTTAAAAAGACAGTCATATTAAAATACAAATTCAATAAGAAAATCCTACTGTTTTCCATAAAAAAACTAAAACTAGTCTTATAAAAATGAAAATAATTATTCATGTTTTTTTATTTAATTTTATTCATCCAATATCTCAAGAATATTAATCATAATATTCACAAAATTTCATGGTTAAAGCCTGAAAAGTAATATGCAATTATTTTTTATTTGTTTGCAAAGTGTATTGTATACTCGTATACGATATAAAGACGGAAATACTCACAATTGAGTGGCAAAGATCGTCCCTTATACTCGTAAACAATGCCAATGTCAAAAAAATTAATACGAATAATAGATATGAAGGAAACCGGACAGCAAAAATATTACTATCAAAGTTCCGGCCAGACCGACGATATTATATATAAGAAGTGTCTATTATTAAAAGAAGTAAAGAATAGGAATTCTTCATACTTTCATACAGACTTCTTGATTTCATGAGTTTTTGACGTTTTGAAGTTTTGAAAAATATAAATTTCTTATAAAAATTACGAATTAATTAGATAAATTTTTGGTTTCATGACAATAAGACTTTCTTTATGAAATTAATAAGATTTCTCTATGTTTTCATTGTTTCAAGTTTTCATTGTAAAATGGCTCAATAATGGAGATCTTATTATTTTTATGTGGTACTATTTTTCTCTGTGTATTTATAACCATCCCAAGTACGAGGCCTGTTGAAAAAGTATTGCGAATTTTTAATTTTGGCGGGTTACGTATATTCGATTTTCAAATTTTTTTGGCGTTATGTCGGTACTCATGTCCCTCCCTTATGCTGTCAAATTCGGCCACTTTGAATGTTCAGTTAATTTTTAACAGCTATTTTGCCTGGACGTGTTTTGGCTCCAATTTCTTTGTCTTAACAGGCCAACAGTCTTTGTCTTACTAATTCCAGAGCCAGCACCGATTCATTCATATTTTCAATAGCAGTACCGACAGGATCGTAGGTAAGGTCACGAACCATTGTGCGACAATATCGTTTTCTGCAAGTGTAGTTCCTGATTTAGCTTTAGCTTTCGAATTAGCATTCTTACAATTGAGGATTGAGGCTCGCTAACCAACGTTTTCTTTGTAACGCACTTTTTAGCAAATGTATTCTCTAACGCTGACCACATCTCCTCTGAAGACTTTTTGTCCCGAACGTATTCCAGGTAGGTATTCATCAGCTATTAGACTAACCAACACCAATTTTGCGTTCTGGTCGCTTTTGTTAAATTGAGCTGCTAAGCCTGGTTCAGCAGGGGTAATATCAGAAATAACTCTAAGAAGGTCTAATGCATCCAAAAGCATTTTTACTCTGAAACTCCAGCTATCGAAATTTTCGCCACAGAACTGCAAGGTTCCAAACAATGATTTTTTCTTTGTGTCGCCCATAACCTTTTATATTTAGAAGGTTACACCGTTTGTAAAACCAATTTATTACTCAAAGTAATGAACAGTTCGGTTTGGTTGGAGATATAGCAAGTTTCTTAATTTATATAAAATTCTTTTGGATATTATACGTTTAATATAAATAATATTTTCCATTTTTAGTGCGGGATCATTATTATCTGCTCTAGTTTCAGACATTTTACTTTTACTTCGAAAATCAAGAGGTAAAGATTTTCAGATTATTTTCAGATTATTTTCCCACACAATTAATTTAATTTCATTTCTAAATTATTGGCTTTATTATATGGCTAGGTAACATAAAATCGTTTAACTCCATTGATCCGAATTTCGAATTTCGTACGTATACGAAATAAAGTGAAACTTTTTATTTCAAAATGAACAAACTTTTAAATTGATCAAATCTCTCCTCAAATGTTTGTTTTATTTTCTGTAATCATTAAATATTTTTTAATTAGGTACATTTTCTTAAACGTCAAGCGTATTAACAAAAAATTATTTTGAAAATTATTTCTTAAAATACGCTTAAATTGCGCTTTGAAAATGATTTTGTACTTCTTTTCTTGTAAATGCTTTTGTACCAGAAATACTTTAATATTTTTAAACTACATGGTTTTTTTCATTAAAAAATAGCTTAGTTTCTTTTCATAAAATGACAAATTCTAGTTTATTCAGACCTCTTCGGTTTATAAAGCTGATTACTTTATCAGTGATATTCCAGCCATCACTAGTTCTCTAGCGTAAAAAAGGATTTCAAAATTAAAACCATTCACGGCAAGCATTTATAAAAAAAACTGTAACTTTTTTGGTCAACTCGTATGTGTCTAAATGAATAATATGAATAATTTCGTCTGCAGGTTTGAATTTTATTTCTGAGATTTGGTCACACAGATATTATAAAAAAAGTTATATAGATTCGGAGGATGTGCACATAGGTGCGATATATCCTCATAATACGAGAATATATTGTGGGGCATTCTGTCAGGGGCATGATTACTGGCCGATGGGTGTTACTTGCCGGTGTCGTAAAGTGTGCTGTACCAAGCCCACCAGTGGGAGGTCCATTTCTTCAACTCAACCTGACGCTATTATATTCTTATTTTAGTTAAAATGTTAACTGCTCTGCCGCAACGCGAGTGGAAATTTCACGTTATCGGCGCATGTGACGCCATTTTATGAAATCTTAGTGGAAATTTCAACTTAACTCTTCCACCAACAGGCTACGCGCGTGTGTGTGTGTGTGTGTGTGTGTGTGTTGGTATATGTATGTAAATGTGCCCATGTATGCGCGAATTTTTTGCATTAGATTATGCTCCGCTATTGCTATTCTTACGCATACCAGCAAGGTTGGAGAACCGCATCAACAACATGAACAGAATGTATGTAAATCAATGTCCGTTTCCATTCCCCCACACTGTGTGTAGATCAACGGAAAGAACAACAACAACAACAACGAACGTTTTTGTTAACAACGGCAACATATCCAAAATAGCACCTGATTATTTACAAGAGCAGCAGCAGCCGTAGCAGTCGCATCAGACCGACAGAATCTTCGGTGCAGCAAATACACATACACCAGCTTAATGTGGAAGTATGAATGTGTGAATATGTGTACGCAAGAAGGGGCAGGACGTTACACCCACCCACCCAGCCGAGTTTAAAAGAAAAAACTAATAAAAAATACATACGTAGATGTAACCGAAAATACACATACACAGGCATGCTGCGCAGCACACGCTCCCATATGCACATGCATGTACGCCTTTCTTCTGATCTCATGTGTATTTGGGTATGTACGTTCCTGTGAAATAAGAAAAATTAGAAAACAAGAACAAGCAGCGCGTATTAAATTTGAAAAAATCGCCGAGCTCCGCATGCAATGTTGATGGCGCAACAGCATCCGGAGCGGTCTTAAGAGTGAGATATAATAGCTGCTGCCAACCAACCAAACCAGCTGGCATGCAATCCACCCACCCACCCAGTCTAGCAACCGCCGCATAACAGCAGCGCTAACAGCTCCATCCTATCCACCACCCCCACCAGAGACATAACAGCACGCAGCAGCAAAAACAAAAGCAACATCCTACCATTCAGCACCAACACCATCAGAGGCTCCAGCAACGGCAGCGCATAGCAGCAGCAAATGAGCGGCTTGCAGCACTAAGCCCATGTAAAAGACAGAGAAAGCGCGACAATAAATTAGCGCGAGGATGCTAAGCGATGCGCAGCGCTGCTGTTGTTGTAATTGTTCTCATTACATTCCCATAGCAGGGCCGTGAACGAGTGCCTACGGGTTGCTGCCGCTCTCAGAAACAGTTCTGCGGCGCGCTCTCATTTAAATACCCAGCAGAAATTATGGGAAGAACAAGCAGTTCTTCTGTGCTCATCAAGAGCTTAAAACAAGGATATGACACACCCTTCAATGCTAAGAAGACTTACACAACCATAACAACGGCGCAACTTGACACAGCACCAACACCAACCTCAGCCACGACCAACAAAAATTAATATTAAGAGCACATCGCCACAGTCTGCTTCTTAGCGCTAGTTATTAACGTTCTCGTTGTTAGAGAGGGGAAACGCTTGAGAGAAAAAACCCCATACATCAGGAGATTTACGGTACGAAGAGCACAAATCGAAATGAATGCGCTCAATAATTGTCACCGTGGAAAGCACTCGGCGCGGAGTGTCAAATTAAGCAAGACGCGCAAAAACTTATAACCAGAGAAGATAGTTCAAACCACGGAAAATATCATTTCAAGCTTTTAGAATAGTAAATTATGCAATATAGAGTCAAATAATTGCAAAATAAGCATATGCAAGAATAAAATGAAAAAAGGTTTTAATGTTTGTATAATACATTTGTGGTTTACTTCTTATTGCAATTAAGAAAACATTTAGCAATCATGTGCGTTTAAACGTTTTCAAATAAAAACTCTTTGCGTCACAGCTCCATATGTAGAAAAAGTTTACTCCACCTCAGTCCTCCTTACAAGTAAATAGTAAAATGTAAATAGAACATTTTACCAACCAATACGAGTCTAAATAGTACAACTTGGTACAACCAAGTGCCAAACCTTCAGCGTTTGGCTCTGAACCTCGCATTTATAAACATGTTTCCGCTTTATTAATTTCTTCTTTAATATGAAAAAAAAAAAAAATTTTATGTTTTCACAGACGCAATGCTTTGTCAATTGCAAATGAGATGATGTTAAGTTTTTTTCTTTAAGCTTATAAATTTTTAATTTCCTAAATAAACATGATACTATTAACATTAGCCTTTAATATCTCTAAGTTCTTAGTCCTACAAATGAATTTTCTTTTCGATTAAATGTTGTTCATAATTTAGAAATAGTGTAGGTTCTATTATCCAAAATATTGTCTTACGTAGAATAAAGCTGATCAATTTCAACAATGGTCTGAAGATTAAACATCACTGAAAAAATGCCACTTGCTCACAATGGTAGGAAACATTTGTTTTACGAAGTCTCTTCCGAAATTCCAGAGTGTTCCAAGTAGAGAATTTGCATTTTGAGAAATGGAGGTCTAAATTTAGTCTTATACACAAATCTTAATCGAAAGAAAGGAAGTATTCTTTCGAAAATAGTTTAAATTATATATTAACTTAGAGTTTGGTAAACAATATTTACTTCTAATTCTCATTTTACTAGTATTTTTAAAAGTTGTTTGTTTTTTAACAAAGAGAACAATCTTTCAAGCGCTCTATTCAAGAAATAACTCAAATTAGTTTTCCGTGTTTTTAGCTGATCTGTTCCACGGTGGAAGGTGACAAGGCACAAGCCACCCAGTCGGAAAATTAAAGTAATCAAAACACAGATTTAAAATTGATACTTTCTTAGTTTTTTATCTTCGAAGTTGTCTCTTCAATTGACATTATTTTTAAGTTAAAGTTTGTTTATACTAATTAATAATGTGTTTTAATCTAGACCCTAACAGGTAGCCTCACGAGTTAAACCTTATTAAATTTTCGAATTTTGCAAACTTATTGAGAATTTCTTGCAACTCTGTCTGAAAACCAATATATCGCTTTTGATTAATTTGATTAATGATCACTTTTAATTAATTTGAGCCGACGTCACTATTCTCACTATACTTTTTTTTAACATTCGCTGCTTTTTTTAAACTGACGTCGTGGTCTGAAAAACAGATTTTCTTTGAAAAAAGTCACACCTGTCCAATTTTGAGTAGAGTCCTAGCGACATCATGTTCGAAATTTCCGACAAGACAAATTCCACGCATACTCTCTCTCGATTAGAATTTTAACATTCATTAGACAAAAGTCGTCTTTTTGAACAACTTTTTTAATTGGATCTCATTGTCGACACATCATACTCTCTCTTTCACTCCATCATTCCACGGCACTAACTTTTATACACTCATTAGAGCGGTTGGTTCTTACAAAGAACGGTGTTTTCTCACAAATTTCTTTTTCTCTCTTTCTCTCAAAATTTTATCACATTACTCTCTCGACAAGAGCTTTTTTCACTCTTGGGATGCGCTCAAAAACGCCTTTACTGCTGCTGCTACTGCTGATTCTGCGGCTGCAATACTTCTCTTTCGCTCTGCTCCTGGAGTAATTACAACACGTGTTTCGCTTTCGCTTACTCTTTAAGGTCGAGACAACGACAACATTTGTGACAGCGACAAGTAATGAGAGCACCTTATTTCATAGCCTCTGCCGCAGTCTCTGCCACCACTGATGCTCAACTACTGCTCCTTGTTGTTGGTTTTTTGTTTTATTTTGTATTACTGTATCTCATTAAACGTGAGACTTGCATAAAGCAAAAAGTCAGTGAATTTTATTTTGAGTGCGTTTGGTTTGGGATCACATGGAGTCGCCAGCTCCGTTCGTGTTGTTGCTGTCGCTGCTGCCGACTGCTACCAGTGGAAGGACCGGATTCGCATTGGTGTGTGTGTGTTCGCTGATTGTGTGGGTTAATAAGCGCGACTGTGAGCCGTAATCAGCACCTTTTCGGTGTGTTTTCGAAAAGATTTCATTTCGTTCTATAGTAACAAATTGACGGTTAACGATTTAACGTCGATGGGTCGTGTTTTTGCCTTACTGCTCTCGTTCGTTCTCCGAGACTGGTACCGTGCTGCATGTCGTTAGCCGTCGTTAACGCAACGCATCGAAAACATGGTCGACTGCATGGATCAGTTCAAACGTTGGTTGATCGGCTTTGTTTTTTTCTGTTTAAACTGCTGCTTGTGTTTTTAAAAATATGAAAATGTATAATTTCTAATGCGATAAAGTGAGGAATTATCTACGGAAGGAATAAGAGGAATTATTCCAAATTAACGAAACTTAACTCAACTTCTGCCAGAAGCGTTTAAAACAAAGGCCAGAGCGTTTTAGCATAATTTGTAACAAATATGTAACTAATCACAACTAAACGATTTGATTACACACTTTGAGGATAGCCACATGCAACTACAACGGCAACAAATCTAGGAGGAAAGAACAAGAGCTGTGGAAAATAAAATACACAATATTCAAATAGATTGGATAAAAAGTTATTCAGTAACTAATATCGAAAATATCAAAAATATATAAAAAAAAACATTATTTAGTATGAAATTAACTTAGTATCAATAAATAATTTCTTAAATTCTATAAAAACTTTTGACCAAATTGCGCTGTAGAAATATTTTCAAGATTTTAAAAATTAAATATTTCAGTTTATCTGAAATTTAAAATCTTAATATCTATGTATATACATACACAATTATTATATTGTCGCACTTAAAATGCAGTATAATAAACCAATAAATTCAAATGAGAAATAACAAAATATATTTAAGTTTCGTAAGAGGCCAATATGTTTTTAATATTGAGAATATCTCATGAAATGGTACCAAACCATAATGAAAATCAGGACGACGCGTCTTCCTTCCTTCTTTCTTCGTCTGCAGTGAAAACCAAAGCAAGCAGTAGTTCTTGCCGTCATTAAAAACAATAATTAAAATGTTTCCATGACAACAATACACAAACCGCGGGTAGAAACACCAGAGTGCTAAACAAAGTGTTCCCCTACGGCTCTTTCCCCTCCCCCAAAAGACGACAACACGGCTTGATCAGGCCTAGTAAAAAATGCGATGCGGGTTATAACACAAATAATATTAATGCGAGTGTGTGTACAGAGTGAAAATTAATAAATTCGCTAATTATGTATGAATAATCTTGCCAACTATGTATGAAGTGTGGACTTGTATCGGCGGCCCACCAGGCCGGCCAGTGCCGGATGGCCGTTACTGGCGTTATTAAAAGTTAGAACCAGCAATGAGTTAACACTGGTTGAGGATGTTCTCAGAAGCTATCTGTTATATTGTTCTCAACGACGAGGCGCTATGACGATGCAGCGATCATTGAGATCTCTTGGCGTGGAATGAAATCCACAGCATCCGGAGCGATTACTGACGCATCCGAACCGATTGGGATAAGGACACAAGACAGCACACAGACTGCAATAATAGTGATTGTTAACGAAGTCCGTTCCAATGTAGGTTGCAACGCACGGTTAGTGCGTTAGTGCGTGATGATAGAGGCTACGACTATGCACAATTTTTGAGAATTCGATTTCGTCTTACGACCTCTTTCTGCCAGTTCTTATGGGCCTCTCTGGTTATTTTTAATAATAATCTAATCGATATTGCCATCATACGGTTATGTTAATTTGTTCGTCTTCGCGCATCGCGGATCCTTTGCTCTGCTGTTGAATGAATCTGGCGGGCTGTTCAACATTTAAAGACATTTGTTTGTGAGCTATCACAATAGTTTAATATTCCTGAATTGTTTTCATTCATTCGTTTTTCGAAACTGGAAGTACGTCTTAAATCTCTGCAGTTGCTTACTCTGCAGCGGTTACCCAAAATGCCATACCTGCCGTCGCAAATCTGCGCCATCATTTCGTGAACAAAGGACACGAACTGCCGAGCACCCATTTTCCCATGGGTAACTGCAAGCTGAATCCTGTCATTAATGCCAGGCTATTGTCTTAGGATTACGCAGGACAGGTAGAGACCAGGCAGGCCTTTGTTCGGTTTCCTTCACCTCGGAGTGGAATTATTATTTCGTGGATTTCGAGTACATATACATATGTATACATACATATATGCAGCAGGTACGGGCTTTCCCGCTCGTTTGCGGAATGAAAAATTGTCTTATTTCTTCAGAGCCCGGATGAAAATCATTGTGCCAGGCTGCGGCGCATCAGGAGCGCAACCTTGAAGTTTCAGGTTGAAGGTTGTCTGCCAAGCGCGGATTGTTATGTGAAAACAAACACCGTTTTCTGCAGCAGGGCGAGAATCCGTGGAATTAATAAAAGAATTAGTAAATACCTTCTTATTGAGCTGCTACTCAAGAGGTACACCCAAATCGCTGCTCGGCAGAAAGACAGAAGAAGAAGAAGAAGAAGAAGACTGAAAGTGGAAATGGAAAAGGTTCACCCTAAGGGCAAAACAAACAAATATGAGAAGAAACCATCGATCGACATTTATTTTGTTCCGTGGCTTGAGTGAACCCAGTACCCACAAAGCGGGGTTTCTCAGCCAAGGGCTGAGAAACATATGACAACAGATAATGCTAATCAGACTAATCTAGAGTTTCACAATAACTAGCAGGCGTGTCAGTTGCAGATTCTCTATGATGGTCCAAATCGATCGCGTTAGCGTCTGCTGAAGCTGCTTATTCTCTCAGAAGAATAAAAAAGCGCTCTTCTAATGACAAGACGAAAGCCTGACAGCAGCCCTCTTTTTCTTCTCTTTTTTAAAGCCTTCTGAAAATGGAAATGCTTTATAAAATTCTAGCTAAACCAAGCCTAATATACAATACAATACCTCCATAAAGTCATTAAAAGCAGCAGGAAAGGAAAAATTTATATAATCCGAAAATTTTAATACTCTGGAGAATTAAGCATTGACCAAAATATCTATTCGATTCCTCCAAGTTACTCAAAGTTAGTGTTACATTTTTATCACTGCAATTCATTTCCGCCTTCTCTCTTTAGACGTGGCCTCTATATAGGCCTGTGCACAAACGGGTTGCGACGATGTGCCGTCTTCGGTGTCATTTTTCTGGCTCAAGTTAATGCTTAAGCACGTAGGAGTCGTTAGAACCCACACTCACGCGGTCCCAACCTGCCGGTGAATGAGCCGGAAGAGCTCTGACTTTCGACTACGCTCGAATTTAAAAATTCAATTTCAATTAGCAAACGAAACCTTTGAGTGCGTTACCGAAAACATATTATGAATTGAATTGTAATTACATTTGATTGGATATCGCATTATGACCCAAAGCAATTATGATTCCAATCGTGACTGGGCTTGATTAACTATAAAGCTTTGGCTTCAACTTTGACCCCGTCTGTTGGTGGCCCGCCATGTAACTTTGCTGTACTGCGCTGCAGCATATGAACACATTGTGCTACCGACCATAGCTTGTATTATGAGCTCAAGTGTTAATGGAACTGGAACTAGGACTTGCTATGATTGCAATAAGTCCGAAAATTCAAGACGATCGATCTCGTAGAACGCAGCAAGAAGCCAGAGCGTTTTTCTTCGCTACGCAGCCCCAGTTCGCAGCTACCGCTTAAATTCAACGCCGTTAAAGTACGTGTAAATAATACGCGTTAAACAAACTGCCTTGAAATCCAAGAAATGGTAAACAATAACTTATTCGGGGACATTTGAATGAGCCCCGCTGCACATTCTTTCATTCCCAAACATTCCAAGTAGTCGCCGCCGAATACACTTCGCTCCGCTCTCCGGCACTGCACGCACACAGCCGCACGCGGTGTGCAACAATTTCAAATAGCCAGCACGTTCGCCCTGCCAAAGTGACAGAGATGCACACTGAAGGTTCTCTGTTTCGCTCGCTGGCAAGACAATCGAACGAGTTTACGCTGTTCTAATTAGATATGCAAAAATGCCATTTACGCTTCGGCGCGGAGGCAAGAGTGAGACGCCCATACATTCATATATTAGCAATGCTGCGCCTTTCGCTGCACGCAAGAGCAAGGAAGATGGCAAGCGCGCCGCGGTACAGTACGCGGTCTGTATGCATGTGTGTGTGAGAAGAGAAGCTCGTTTGAGTGGAATTACAATTGGAGTGTGAGGAGCGACATGCTCTCTCCAGTGACTGAGTGACTCGGGTGATTCCAGTTGCTTCAAAAGCGGCTTACTCACCAACAGCCAAAATTGCTCTGGCACTGATTTGCTTAAAAGTCGCCCTCTGTGCAGCCGTGTGTTCGTGTGTGCGACTTTTGCTGCTGTGCCACAGAATTTGTCTTAAAATTTCCTGCTTTTTCATTTATTTATTTATGATTAAGAGTATTTTTCACTTTTTATCACTCGCACTCTGCTTCAACATTGTTCGTCCTCTGGTTGCGCGATGGCTGATGTGGTGGCTGGCGTTGTTTGTGCTGCCGCTCTTGGCTCATCATTATTATCATTAGTGTTCAGCAGCAACACTCTGCATGCAGGACTAGCTCCTACCACGCTCTGTGAACGCCATTCCCGCTGCTGCAGCGTGCAACCAATGAATGCCACATTAAAGCTTATGTGTTGCAGTTGCTGTGCCAGCCCCGGCCACTCCGCCGCGCCCCCACTCCTGCAGCGCCTGTCACAACAACAAAGCCGTGATGTATCATCACCTCCCCGTCTGCAGCGTCACCAATACAAGCGTGCTATTGCACGCTTTTAATTTCTTCATCCAGGCAGCACTTTTTACATACGCGCGGTTTTTCACTCATTTACGCTCGCTGGATTTTATTCATTTTCCCCAACATTACAGCAAAGTCGTCTTTGCCTCCGAAATTATGGTAATCATCGGAAAGCCATTTGCAGCTGACGCTGACACGCCGCGCCGCACCGCACCGCACCGCACCATGACTTGTAAGTTGCCGCCGTCAACACCCGCTACACCGCTCTGGGCGGTATAAAGTCGAGCTTTATACTGTCAGTCGCCTCAATTGCTGTCATGCGCCTCCTAATCGCCGCAGTCGCTGACTTTTGCCGCCTGTACCGAACTGATGTGATATGCTATAATGTGTTGTGTTGTGTTGTGATGTGATCTGCCGGCGATGCATTGTGCCGACGGTGCTGCCTTCCGTGCGTTCCGCTGCGTCACGATTTTGCGTTCAAATTCTTGGTACTATAGTGTATACTAGTGTATACTACACAAAGTTTGTTTGATCTCTTAGAATTCGCCGAGATTTGTCGAGGGTGATGCCGAAACGTGAAGATAATAGAAATATTTGTGCATTCGCTGAAATTGCAAATGAAAAAACGCAGTTATATTTTATGTAATGTAATGTGATCGGTTCAACCTGATGAGATGCAAAATTATCTGGTGTCATCAAACGGCAACACTAGACGTGCCCAAAGTGATCGTGCAAAATTTGCTAAGAAATTGCTACGAAAGTCCCTAAAAAGTCAAATCAAAAGAGTACAAAAGTGTGTGAAAATAAATAAAATTTTATTGAAAACAAAATGAATTGAAAAAAAAAGAATGAAGCTAAACAAAATTTAATTTAAACAAAAATCTAAATTTTTAGATGCCAAAGAAAACAGTCGGGAAAATTAGTGCGTAGGCTATAAAAAAATTTGATAAAATTGATTGAATTGATAAAATAAAATTAATAATTTCCATTAGCGTAACTATATTCTTCAGAGGCTCGACATGTTAACACGACATCGATGAGTTGTGGTGCCAAAAAAAGAGAGCAAACAGAGCACTTTTTTTTTAAACTAAAAGCAATAAATTGGAAAAGTGCAATACTTTTTTGTACGTAAAACATGTGAGAACTCAAAACCCAAATCAGTTGTTGTTGCTGATCTAAGTTAAAAATAAAATAGCTTGAAAAGCATGCTGGCCTTAATTTAAAGTTTTGACCAAAATATCGTTACACCGCACTATGAGCGCTGAGAGACCCGAAAAAGTGGCCAAAAGTCCGACTTAAGATAATTTTGATTTGAATTGTACAATTAGGTACGTACTAAAATAAGGTTCTGAGGTCGCTGAGGTACAAATAGCATATTATTTCTTTTTTTTTGTAAAGTTGTTTGTAGTTTGATGGCATATAATTTTTTCTCCCATTTCGTATGTGACTTCTGATCACTTTTTCGAGTCTCCCAGCCCATACTGCACCGTAGAGAATAAATAATAAAGACAACTTTAACCAGATGAATTCACCTTCAACCTACCTGAAGTAACAAAGGGTATAAAAAAGTTGTCCAAAAAACAAGTTAAATCAGTGAACAAAGCAAATGATGAACCGTTATCGTAAAAGTAGTAATAAAATTAGTTTATAGGTCGCTAAAGACACGCCCCATTGGATAAACCTATGTTTCCTATGTTTCCCTTCAAAGGACTTCTCACGGACTGACTGCACGTGAATGGAAGAGCACTAGAGCTCTTCTGTGCTGCTGAAGTGCAATAAAGTGAAAACGCAGAGCAAGAGCAACTAACTGTTGCTCGTAACGAGAGTAGAAAATATTGAAGCATTCTTAGCACTCTCGGAAAAGACACTTTAAGACATTATCAAAAAAATATTTTTCATGAAGAGAAGCGCCAGGGTCGTGGTTGCAAGGGTTATAACAGTAACAGTGCACGATCGCCTCGCGTCCATGCGGCAGGCATAATCATATACAAAATAACGTTGTAGTTAGCGTCCCATTACCGTGAGATTACCGGTGATACCGGACCATAAGCAACATAGTACCGCTTAAAATACGAGGTATGTTCAAAAAGTATCGCGAGTTTTGAATTCCCGCGGGAAAATCGTTTTCGATTTTTGCCTATTCCTATATAAAATAGATCAAAGGATCTGTCTCAAATTGTGTGTGAAAAACAAAATTAACTGTGCGGACGCATTTCGAAAGTTGACTGAGGCAAAGTTTATCGGTGGTACATAATGTTCTCAAAAGGCCGAGAAGATGAGAACGACCAAGAGCGTGCCGAACGCCCGAGCACGTCAACAACAGACAAAACATTGATGAAGTAAAGAAAATAGTATTGGCCAATCGTCGTATCAACGTTAGAGAAGTTGCTGAGGACCTAAACATGTGGATTGCCTCGTCCCATTCGATTTTTACCAATAATTTCGGCTTGAGACGGATCGCCGCGAAATTCGTACCAAAATTGCCTAATTTTGACCCAAAACAGCATCGCATTAAGATTGCTAAGGAGATGTTGAACTCTGTCCGCGACGACCCAAATTTGCTCCAGAGGGTCCTAACTGGTAACGAACCATGGGTTTATGGTTATGACGTGGAAACCGAAGTTCAATCATCCCAATCGGCATGATTGGCAGAAATCGAAGACGAGCCAAAACACGTCCAAGCAAAATAGCTGTCAAAAATTAACTGAACATTTAAAGGTACCGAACCTGTCGGCATAAGGAAGGGACATGAGTACCAACATAACGCCACAAAAAATTTTAAATCGATATATGCAACCCTCGGAAATTTAAAATTCGCGATAGTTTTTGAACAGACCTCGTACGTTGTGTATAAAAAAAAATTAGGTGTACAATTTTTAATTTCCTAAAGAAGGAGGGGCGGGGCAGTGATGCAGTGTTCACAAACGAGATTTCAGCAATCATGTCCCCGGAATTCTTCTCTCATTAAAGTCTCTGTAGTTTAATGAGAGAACGATTTGATCGAGAACAGCTCGAATTGTGAGACGAATTCCGAGATTCGAGCCAGGAACAAGCTTCTCGTTTCGTGCATTTAGATTGAATTAATTTCAGTTTCATTTAAGGTCGTGATCATCGCAGTATTTGTCAGACTGTTTATTGCAATTAACGCAATATATACACACATATTTGATGCGATGTCAATGATAGCTCCGTGATGCTACACTTGCCACCTTTGCGTCCGAACCCGAGTTTTCAGCTGCGTTCTCTCATGAAAAGTAAAATTCCTCACATTTTCATTTCAATTTCCTTTCAATTTCCACAGAAATCTATAAAAAAGTTACAAAAATCAACGTAAAAGTTCCTAAAACGTATTTTTAAAATTAATTAATCTTATATTAACTAAAAATCAACAAAATCGAGTTCGTAAATATTAAAGATAGAAGAGATTTAACATTTTAAACATAAAAAATACAAAAAACCACTAAAAAAGTTTAAAGCTGAAACGAATGTTAGCGAACAATGTCTGCAGATTTTAGCTTCGACATTTGAAAGCATCACTAACAGAACAACAACAACAACAACAACATCAAAACAAGCTGGACTGTGTCAAAAAAATATGATAACAAGCAACACAAGGCTCCATTTGCCATCACTGCAACTATGGATAATTGCAACAACAATAAGAACAACAACAAAACAAGAACAAATTCCTCGGCAGTACTTTAAAAAATTGCGGGAGCACTAGAAAAACACCAAAAATTGGTCTTTAACTTTAGCATTGTTTATTTAACATCATTATCATCAACAATCAACACAAACATCAGCAATCAACAGCAAATAAGAAGCTCACCAATTCTTGTTAATTCGGTAAGTTTTCGAATTTGACAAACTTTTACAACTTTTGCAAATTTTTAAGAACTTTTTGGTTATTAGTGCATCAGGTCCCACAAGGGCGGTGTATTTGGGGGTGTTTGGGGGCACATGGGTTTTGAATTTGCATTCGTCCGCAGAAGGTTCTGCAGTCCATTAAGATTTTTAGTGTGATCAAAAAGCCTCTGTAAGTTTCCAAATAGAGACGACCTAATATTTCGGACTATGAATTTATTGACCAGCTCACTTGTGAAATGGAACGATTCTTTTAATTCTAAAGATGGTTTTCAATACTCGAGAAAAGTTGTCCTGAGTTGTAGATCGCTAGGTAGGCAGTACTTTTACCAAGCTAAGTCGTAATAATATCTAGTATTATCCTGTCCCTTTTCTGTTACTTGAGCTTCTCAACTTTTTGAAAACGTTTTTTATTAGGTCGAAATTTAAAGCGAAAGTAAAGCGAAATTGCGCAGAGTAATTAAAAAAAAAAATTAATATTAAAATTTAAGTTTTATGCAATATTATAACAAACCACCCGCGCCCAATTTAAGACAGAACACAAAATTTTTAATTTGTAAAAAAAAATTGGTAAAAAAATAAGAAAAATAAATAAATTAAAAAAAGTTTTTTTAAAAAAAAAACGTGTCCTGAAATGTTGAAAAAAATGCGTAGTAATTTTAAATATTTTTTCGTATGACACTTCGTATGACAAAAATAAATAAGTAAATATTTATAATATTTTGTAAATATTTTATAAAATATTTATAAAAATATTTTAATAAATAAATAAATAAATTTTAATTAATTACTTGGACAGAAATAAATAAATAAATTTTTAAAAATAATTAAAAAAAACGTGTCCAGAAATGTGGAAAAAATGCGTAGTAATTTTAAATATTTGTTCGTATGACAAAAATAAATAAATAAATTTTTAAAAATATTTTCAAAAAAGAAGCCATGAAATACGTTGAAAAAAAATACGTAGTGATTTTCAATATATAGGCTTGAAAACGTTACCTATATGTAAAAAATATTTTTATTTCAAAATGTTTTTTTTATAAATTTACAATCAAAAAAATTATGGTTAAGATAAAAATTTTTATAATTTAAGTTTGTTACATATTAATAAATATTGTTAACATACTCTTATTAAAATAATTATCAGTCAGTTTATATGCCGACATTGCTCATGCAGCCCATGAAAATATTTGCACACCATTATCCGGCCCTCCAGAAAAAAGGGCTCACCCATCCGTGACTTATCTTCTGACTTATCAATAAACCATAACCTACAAACTAGTCCCTCTTTGGAGTTGTCCAAATAGGCCGTGTGTGCATTGAGTAAAGCATTCTCTAAGCGAATCTTTGTAGTCATAGAAATCATAGAAAAAAGAAGAAACAAGTAAGAGCGTTAACTTTGGCTCATATACCCTCCACCCGCATCTGTCGAAGTGAGGCTAAAAAGTGGGCGGTAAGTAAATAAAAAATTTTTTTAGAGATAGTAAATTTTGATCTATTAACTCATTTACGGTAACGCTTTTCTCAACAAACACTTCATTATATAGCATGGTATACCAGTGGGCGTGTCACGCCCATTTTTGGTGCGCTGACTCTCACTAACACGGTAAACGTGGCAATGCAATTTCAGCTTCAAAACCGGAAATTCTACAAGCTGAGAAATTCAGCTCTCAAATTGAAAGCATTAATATTTACCGAAAAAGTAGGCGTGGCAGTAAACCGATTTTTTCCATTTTCGAAATCAGAGAGCTCTAATAGCGAACAGAATGGAACAGAAATTCTGGAGGTGATTCTGAGCCAGAAGAACTATACTTTTCTATACCTGCCACGTCTCCTTTAATGCCTTACAAACGGAAGCACAAAGTGAATATACCCTCATCCCTTCGGGTGTAGGGTATAAAAATATAATAAGTAAAAAAATAAAAAAATACAAAAAATATCGCACAGTGGAGTCTTTTAATTGGGTCAAGCCCAAGTGTCTTCATACTCTCCATCAATTAAAACTATGTACTCTGGCTAAACGAAGCCAGTGTCGGCAGCAGAGTCCGACAAGTGCCATCCATCCATCCACAGCTACCATTACAATTAGTTAAAACTTGCTAATTGGAATGTTATTGTTGTTGATTTTTATACTATGCCCGTTAGCTGGCTTCTATGGGGCTGGGCGAAAAGGGTTTTTGTGGCTTGGTCTAATTGAAATCTGCGAGTGCAAATAAATGTATACATATATATGTATATTTCTTTCTCTATATATTTGTATGACAGCGTTGTATGCCTCCATGCGCCCCATTTATGCCGTCTTTCTCAGATAAATGAGAAGATCAGAAATTGTGATACGCGCTAAAGTGTGTCGCCAGTCACCGGGCTGCCATTGGCGGCAATCAGACTTACCTACCTGCCACTTGAGGGTTAATTCAGTAAATGAGAATCTGCTCATTAGGCGCGTGGGGCAAACTTGTACCGGCAAAGGCAGCATCAGCAACCTACCAACCAATTAACAGCAGTGCTACAGATATACTTCTCAGTACAGATATATACCTTATATATATGTGTACATATGTACATGTACAATGTACAAAACCAACTACAGCCCCTGAAATGAAATTGGTTAATTAAAGCAGGGTGCCTGGGAACAAGGACGCAAAAGCCACGACCGGCTAAAAAAAGCGACCGGCTGTTGGCTCGCCTTGTGTCGCGTTGCACACTCGGCTTGAGTGCTGCTGGAGCACAAGGACGACAGCAGCAGCAGCAGCAGCAGCCCCAACATTTAACAATGACTCTGCTGCTGGTGCGGCCAGCGCTTTAGCGTTGTTTTAATTGGTCTCAGCAGCTATCCATAACACACATACACACACGCACGCACACTCATACGCTGTAAATACGATATATGTATATGTATATATGTACGTGTTCTTATGACGTACCCAGCACGTACACTCAGAACAAATCACACTCAGCTCACTTAGCTCATCGTAAAGTTGGTTACATGCATACTAATTGATAGATGCCCAGCTAAAGCACAACAACAACAACGACAACAACGAAGTACGACGTGAGCAGTTAGCAGCATTAATCTACTAAACGACCAACAGCGTCAGCGAATGATAAGCGGCTGCGAAGTGAAAGCTCCACACTCCAGCAAAAAAAATTGAGGAAAGAGTGAAGCAGCCAATCAAGAAGCTGCTACTAAGAGTCGTAATTATTTTTAATCCGTTCGTTGGCGGCATGCGTGGAAATGACTCGTTCACACAGTGCCGCATTCAGCACATTGCGCTGCCTACTTTTAATTTTTCTGTATTTTTTTTTGTATTTAAAATATTAAACACGAGCACAGTGGTTCAGAAAGAGGAAGGGTCGTTGTAAAATCTGTAATTTCTGATGGCATAGATGTTTTGAGATGCGTTTTTTTTTGTTTGACAGAGAATAAATTCACTTTCAGCGCATACCAAAATCTTTAAATTTCATTAAAACTTCCATAGTTATAACCTTTTAAAAAAAGCTCGGAGGTATTTTTATACCCTACACCCGAAGGGATGAGGGTATATTCACTTTGTGCTTCCGTTTGTAACGCATTAAAGGAGGCGTGGCAGGTATAGAAAAGTATATATATTCTGGCTCAGAATCACCTCCTGAGTCTATTTAGCCCTGTCCGTCCGTCTGTCTGTCTGTCTGTCTGTCCGTCTGTCTGTGGAAATCACGATTACAGGAGAACGAATGGAGGTATCAGCATGAAATTTGGTACGAATATTCTTTGTTATCCTACGCTGTTTGTTATTGAAAGTGGGGAAAATCGGACCAGTGCCACGCCTACTTTATATAGAAAATATGCACTCATCCGTGCTTTTAGCTCAATTTCTTTGCTTCTAATCAAAATTAATTAATTCAAATTTAATTAATTAATTAATTAATTTCTTTTGCTTCTTTCGAATTTTCCGCCAACATTTTATTTCCGAGTCCACCATATTAGACTAAAATATATACTAAAAAATGGGCGTGACACGCCCACTTATATACTATACCATATAATGATGTGTTTAGTACAAAAACGGTGTCGTAGATAAGTTAATAGATCAGAATTTACTCCCTGTAAATTAAAAAAAAAATAGGTGTCACCCGCCCACTTTTTATCACTTTAACAGATGCGGGTGTAGGGTATATGAGCTTCGGCCAGGCCGAAGATAATGCTCTTACTTGTTTATATTTACAAATTGTAGTTTTAGTATTTGCAACAAATACTAATAATCGAATATATATCGAATCGAATATATAAGTATATAATCGAATATATAAGTGTTTCGAAAAGACTTGTAAAAGAACTTAAAGAAAAAAGCTTAAAAAACAACTGTACACGTTCTTTTCTGTACACGTTGAAATCTGAAAACGAATTTCTCAAATCGAAAAAGTAATTCTTGCAAGCCCGTTAAGACTAAAATGGATTCAAAATAGTATACCGACACCGACCGAGGAGCGAAAATTTAGTCCAGATGAGGCCCTAGAACTTTTTCTAGATTTGAAATCAACTAAAAATCAATTAAAAAAATCAAATCTACATATTTCCAACATACCACGAATTACTTGATTGAAAAAAGAGTGCTGCCGTTCAAAAGGTACGGTTGAAATAACAACAACTTCTGCTCAAGTACAACTACAAAACCTACTAGGCCATACAAGCAAGAGATATAAAGTCTTATAAACTTTATAAAAAGTCTATAACAAAGACTTATAAAGTCTGCAATTCAAGATCTTCAGCCGACAGTATTTGATTTTGGTAAAGGCTTATAATGATAGATGGAAAAGTTGGACAGATTATTAGCGGATACAAAAGCAACATCCAGCTGCATTATATGTAACAAAACTTCAGGTAAACTGAGTCAACAACCAACAGAATCATTGGAAAAATGAAGAAATATGTCCTCAACCGTACACAAAATCTTACATCACGGAGAAAAAGAAAACATAAATCAGCATTTATTGCAATTAGGAGACTTATCTGAAAAGGCACAAGAAAAACGGAATAAGGTCTATCGATATTACAGAGAACATAATGCACGGAAATTTAGTAGATCTTCCGCTAATAAGGACTTATTTAATATTTTATTAGCGCTAGTTCAGACCCGAGCATTTCTAGCATTCGACATACTAAAAGGATTTCTCCACAAACTGAACTAAGCCAAAAAACTATAGATCTTTTAAGTTCATCAGATCCTGTAAGTGAAGCCAAAAAATATATAAAGGATGTGTTCGAAGGCATTACCGGCCTATGTAAATATACACTTTTATGTAAATTATATTTTATAAATTCATCATTGTCGCACTTTATTTATTGATACTCGTATATGTATATGTACTATATTCTACAAATTAAGTAAAGCAATTATGTAAGTATTTGAAAAACAGAAATAAAATTAAATAATGTAAATTCAATGCATATTTCTTGTCTGCTAATAAAGTTAGTGTAACATTTTAACTGAGGTCCGTGTTGATGAGAGTTTTTTGCTATAACTCTTTAACTAATTTAAAGATTTTGGTATGCGCTGAAAGAGCATTTATTGTTTGATAAGATACAGTGATTTGTAGCCAAAAAAATGTACGAGTATATATGAGAACCAGGGTTGCTTAAGTCTAGAACACGAAGAAGTTTAGGTAGGACTTATCTCTTCTGAAGGCTACAAATGGATCGGGACGGCATCAAAAGTGGGTATTGTATGAAATGTAGTGGGAATAGAATATGATACGATTACGCAATGATTACCAGAAGCAGCAGGACGTCATAAGTAATTTCCTTAGCAAAATTAAAAATTGCTAGAGAAATCTCCTTCTCGTCTTGTCTCTGTTCGCCAATCTAATTTTGTAGTAGGGTCGATACCGATGGTCGAAATTCTTCACAATTTCGTTCCTTTTGTTCATTAGCCCTTCAAATCGCTCTCCGCTCACCGCTCTCCTACTCTCCTACGCTTCAGGTAAGCAAATGGAGCAGACGGCCCTTTTGAAAATTATTGCCAAAGTTTTAGAAGAAAGTGGAATCAAGATATTCTTATATTTTAAAATATCAATTTTTTCGCAGAATTAAAACCGAAATTAAATATTTTCACGTTTGTTTTCATTTTGGGTTTTTTCTTTTTATGAATTCTTTGCAAAAGATAAGATTGTTCAGTCGATTTCCTAATTTTTAAAACGTTTTTAGGTCGCTTTCTCTCATGTTCGGTACAAAATTTTAAATTGATTTTAAACTAGCTTTCTGATAAGCTGGAATTTCGAAATTCGTACTCAGCAAACATTTAAGTAAACAATTACTTACAATTACTTACTCAATAAACAATTGGAATTTCGAAATTTTCAGTTAGTAAATATAAACTAACTATATATTAAGCATAAACAAACCATCCACGCCCACTTTGAGGCAAAAAATAAAAATAAATTACATATATTTAAAAATAATAATAAAATAATATTTGACATAAAAAAATATTTCCAATGAATGTGTTAAGAAATGTTGAAAAAATGCGAAGTGTATTTTTTTTTAATTTTGCATAATTTTCGTTAAACGTTAAAAACTAAAGTTCTTTCGAAAAACTTTTTATATAAAAAAATTATTTTACTCGATAACATGTTTGCAAGGTACATGGTACACTCCATTCAACTTATGTATGCACATACCTAGATACATACATACATACATACCTATTTACATGTGTGTGTATGAACTTATACCCACACATTTGAGAGTGTATGTAAATCAATAAAAATTAAAGGCTTCACTCTTTCAGTTTTATTAACTATTTTAAATTGGTGGAGCACACAGTACACACACACATACATGCATTTAATTGTCCCCAAAATTTACCATCTCATTCGAGATCTCTCTCACACTCTCTCTCTCTCTCTCTCTCTCTCTTTATTACGCTAACTCACTCTACAGGCCGCCCTTAATGCGCATGATAAGTAAGGGCTGGGGAAGAAGAAGAAGAAAAAGAAACGCTACTAATGTATTGCTTAATTTTATTTTTATTTCCGCTTTTGATTCTTCTCTCCTTGCTCGCTGCGCCGAACGACGAAAATCCTGTCTTGCTTCTGCCGGGGGTCCGCCCCGAGCCGCCGACTACAGCATGTCCACACCTCCAAGGCAGGATACCCTTCAGCTCTGACTCCTTGGTGCCTCATACATTATGTATAAATTATTTATTTATTTGAGTGCGCGAATGAGGAAAGCAAAAGTAGCTGCAGCCTGACGTTTTCGGCATCCTGGTGGCGGCGGCAGCAGCAGAAAACGATGCAGCAGAGTCAGCAGCTGAGCAGCAGCATCGCTCGTGTCGAAGTCGACGACATCGACGCGCAGGTCAAAAGTACAAAAACAAATGAGCGTCAATCTAGCGACAGACAGCCAGCGAACTGCGAACACACAGCAATTTCTTGAGAGCATGAAAATTAAATGAAATCATACAGACTTTGATTACCGCAGCTCCGAAATGACGGAGGACACTGTGGAGTTTTTCTGCGAACTGATTAGAAGAATTTTTTAACTCAAATTCTTAAAAAATAGTATTAATATCATTAATTATTAGTAATAAACAATTAATATTAATATAATAATAATATTAATATATTATTAAAAGTAATAATATTAATACTAAAAGTAATGCGTGTTAATATTACCTCCTAATAATAGTTAATTATTAATATATTAATTGGTAAAATAATTACTAATAATTATGTAATAGTGTCGAATGGCAGCGTATGACTTTTATTTATTTCATGGTGCTCCCATTGGCTGATTTCATATAATGAGGCGTGTGGACAGTGCACAGTGTAACGAGCATGGACAAAAATCCAAATTAAAAAATTTTAAAATGTGAGCATGAGGTCTTATTCACAATATTTTCTAATTAAAAGATTTTTTGAATATTTCGAAGAAATTTAAAGAAATGTAGAATCTAAAAACCCTCAAAATAAGATCTTTAATGACCTATTTATGTAATATTAAACTGTAACTTTTTTACTTCCTTCCTTAAGTGCGATTATTTCAATAAACATTGACAAAATTGTCAAAAATTTTCAAGCAAATAAAGTTTACAATATTTCCACATGGGCAATACTAAAGAACCAGTGGGCGGACCATGCCCTTTTTTTGGATGAATACGTGTTGAAGAAGCACAAAACTAAACATGATATTTCACATTTGTAACTTCGGTTTTGGGCCAGATATGGTACACTTACAACAATTTTACAGAGATCTCTTCTCTCTTCTTACAATTTTGAAGAGAGGGGCCGATTGCATTCAGTTTTACATCAACTCTCTTACTCGATAAAAGCATACTGTGCGCCACGGTATTGTTGTTCTACGATCAGTTTTTCTATTTTTGCCCTCCTCTTGTACTACGACGTTACACTGTGCGTCGTAGTCTGGCAGAATGTTGTTGGCGATGGTGACGACGCATTAACTGCCGTCGTCGATGTAATGAAGCAAATGTTTTAAAATACATAACATGCTTGCATTAAAGGTGCATACACACTGAGTTTAAGTGTGGCCGAATGCTGCAGGTGAGTGCTGCTGATCGTGACCATGCGCCCCATCCTTACAGACAATACCACGCAAGCACTATGCATCCTTTCGGCTCAGAGAAAATAATTTTCTCCAATTCTGGAAATCCTTTCTAATCTGCAGTCGCGCTTCTGCCTCACTCCGCATTCTTCCGGAAACATTTCTGTTTTTGGTATCGTGTAGTTGTTTTCGAGTGACACTGGGTCTCTTCAATTGCAGTACATAAAATGTTGTAGCGTTGCCATATCAACCAATAAAAAGCTAACAAAAACAGCAGTTCGCTGCAGCGTATACGCTCTCAGTACTGCACAGTCATTCAATAATTTACTCACTCAGCGACTCGTTGGTCTCTCTCTCTCTCTCGTTCTTTTACTACAACCATGCTGTATCGACAGAGTACTCAGCATAATGGTACTATGGAAAAAATTGTAAAGAATGTGGTCAAAAAGAAGAAAAATTAAAAATTGAAGACGCCCATGATATTGTACATTTTTTTAATTAATATTGAAATGAGAATACTACAAAAGCGTAAAATAACAGCTCTCAATGAAAAAATTAATCAATTAATAACCTTAAATAAGAAAAACTTATGACTTGATTAGACATACTCTTATGTGGGTTATAAGCTTGTTATTAAGTAAATCTCTTATTCAAATAATAAAACTAAAAACTAATATATTACGCAAGCTCGCACTAAGCGTGACAGTTGATCGTCGTTTATACGTCCTTTCTCATAAGTTTTTCTCATTGCTCTGACGCTTGTTCCTTATATTGTTCTCCATCAAAGATTTTGCTTCAGCTTATGTGGTACACCCTGTTTATTCACATGAGTATCGTATCGTATTAAATGTATATCTTTAAAATATTATTTATGCCTTACAATTAAATACGACTTTGGAGCCAAGTACCGACAGAATTGAGTGTAAAAAGTTATAAGTAGAATTAAACATTCCAAATATTTTTATATGTACATACATATGTATGTATGTATATTGTATTTGAATGGTTCACTTGACAAATCGATTAAAGTTTTACTACCAAACTAAAAAAAATCGGTTATTAAAAAAATTATTTAATAATAATGATTATCACGAAATGACAGAGTTTGTTAAAAAAGAGACAAAACATGTTACAATGTAAACTTCTACACAAAGGCTTAACAAATTTTGTTAGTCTGTTAGTGATGTTAATCGTTATTATTAGATAATTTTTTTCAGTTCCGTGTAAGTTTGGAATATTTCAAGTTCTTTGAAACTAAAATTTTGTAAAAAAGTTGGAAATTGTAGTGAATCGATTTGGCAAGTTAATCTTTTATCACAACTTTTTTTTTCTGACTAAATTTTGAGTCAAGTAGAATTTTGAGAAAAGCTACAAAATGGCATATAGACAATTATTTGCTTAAAATTGAAAGCATTTGTTTGTGCTTTGGGTCCTAGAGATCAAACAAATGACAACGGCAACGCTCATCTCGCAATGGTGCTGGTGCTATCGCTTCAAAAAGTGCTAGGGCCAAATTTTAAAGAAACATTTTATGTAATTCTTGACCATTGTTCTTTAATTAGCTGTTTTGAGTGAAATTCTCTCTGACTCTCTCTCTATCTTTCTCCAACTGTGAATTTTTAGTCAAGCTCTCTTTCCAGCTCTCCCTCTTTTTTTAGTAGTTTGAATTGCTCTTCGAGTTTTGGCTGCTGCGAACTCATTCGTGCTCAAGACGAACTGCGTGCGATGCTGCTTTTTTCCACAGCGTTACGAAGCATCCCTTAATTAAAACAATGAAGTGAAACACACACACACACACAGTCAATCTTATTCGCACCACTACATTCGCCCCACGCAGACGTTCCGGCAGCATTGAATGTTTCGCAAGTGACAATGTGTGTGTGTGGCTGAGTGCGATTTATTTGCGAGGGTGCTTGGATGCTGCGCTGCGAGCCGTTAAAAGGCGTAACTGGCGTTTTTTCTTAGCAATGTTAACTGTTGTTGTTGTTTGCGCCGTAGTTAGTCCCCAGTATAGGGCTGAGTATAGGGTTCTTTATTTACATACTGTGCATGTATAGGTATATACACATTAATAAATAAACGTGTGTATATGTATGTGAAAGGCAACGGAAATATTCATGCGCAGCCACGAAAAGGAAAAAGTAAGAGCCAGCATGTAGTGGAAAGAGTTTGTGGAGATAATTACAGTTAAAAAAAGGAGGAGTGGCAGCGTAGTATGCTAACATAATATAATGAGTTCTCACATTCCTTAGGTACACGCCTTACATAAACATTTTTTATACATATGTACATATGCTCATACGACGCATACACTGCATACACATACACATATGTACATATGTATGTATATGTACATACGACATATCTCTATGTCCACGTATTAATTAGAATAGATTTCTGTGTGCGTGTGTATCTTTTTTTCGCACGTTCGTCTGTCAGAAGCTGTACAAAAACAACGGAAAATGCAATTTATGGTCTCTAGCAGACAATTGGTTGACAAGTTCACAAACACCCACACTCACCTCGCCCACTCCAGCGACCATTTCCTGCCCTGCTCTCTCAGTTCTACTCGCACGCCGCCTACTTTCGTGCCACAGCAAAACTCTTTCACTGAACGTCTCTCATTTCGCGCCTAAGTTTTTCCGACTGCTGTTTTTTGGGAACACAGCTGTATGTACCCACCCGGGAGGAAAACGTCAGTTTCTGCTGCCGCACCGTGGGCTGTCGCTTAAGTTAGATAACAACGCATTACTTCAAATTATATCATTTCATTAGCACGAAAGCAAAATGTCCTTTTGCTTTGGACATCCCTTTCCTGGTACCACAGTACGGCCGTATATAAATGTCGATTCTTTCAAAATATACGAATACATTTCTGTGCCAAAGAGAGGCCGCTTCTGTCATTTGGCAGCTAATTAAAACTTTGCTAAGCTTCTGAGTGTTCGTGAGCTCTCCAGCATCCAAAGTGCGGCTGTATTGGTGACTCTTTTAGGGGTGGAGACAACAACAACAATTGTTGTTTTCAGCTGAGCTGATCTGATTTTCGGCCGGACTAACGAGTAATACATTTTCGCAACTGTTTCATTTGCTCCATGCACTTGTATATAATGCGCCTCTATGTATTTAGACACTTCCAGATATTTAGACACTAATGCGTAGGCGTGCCTATTAAGGGTGCAAGTACGGAGTCTTAATTAAAAGGTTGCGTGGGGAGGGGGATACCGTACGGAAAGAGAGCATCCAATCAGAGCGTGGCTCATGTGCTAATGAAACGATTTGTGGACCCACACGACCACCCCAAAGTCAGAGTAACCCTTAGTCTTTAGCGAGTCGCTTGTCGAATGGATTCCGACGTATTAAAACGAGGATGTATGTATGTCTTACATGTGGTGGCGTTGGAAAATTAATAAGAGGCATGAACGTGCGTATTGCAGGCTTTTGGGAGCTAAAGCCCTCCATTCCAGGTAGAAAGGGTAAGGGCCTCAAATCGAGATTTCCTACCGGTAAAACCACTCGATGAGATAATCCTGCCCACAGAAATGATGAGAGAACAATGTATCAGTAGCAGGAAAGCTCATAATGACCTTGTAACCTCGGTAATAAAAATTGCAGCAGAAGATCAAAAGCTCCACAAGGCCTTAGTCGTAGTCCATTTAGGATGTCCTGAGAGTGTCTAGAGTGTGTAGAGACACACTCTCTTGGTGTTGAGGAGTTTCCTGATGATGAAATTATCACAAAGGAACCACAATATGCCTGGGCAAAGGAGTCAGTACATCTGAACCAACGCCGTTAAACCAACGCCTCCTTCCGTTTAGTCAACTTAGGGTGGAGACCAGGCAGACCAGGGTATACCTACATACGTAGACAATATCCACCAGCAGGGCACCTCTCAGCGCCGGGAAATAGAAACTAGTTTCCAACCGCTCCGCCGGAATTATACCGTTGGCACCTTCTACCTCTACAGCATGGTCCGTCCAATTCAACATGAGTTCGGGTCAGCCGGTTAACTGACGGTCGCTCTGTCTATTCCATTATGCAGGCGAAAGGCAATAAAATGCAACCGACTTGTTTCCAAATTACGTTGAGTCATATCGATTTTTTAAAGGTTGCTAGGGCTCGTTCAATCCTTGTTATTTAAGTGACCTTTAAAATACGAGGTAGCCTTGTTTTGTTGTTGTATTGTTTATATACGAATATGTACATACTTTGTAGTTTTGTAAGCGAGGAAAAAATTAGCAAAAGGAAGCATTGTTATTAAGATTAGAGAAATGTAAAAGGGACGAGTCTCATTTGTCCGTCATTTAATAATAACTAATGTCTTGCCTTGTTTCGTCTCGCCTCAACAGGAATTGATCCTTATAAGCGTTCAAAGTATCACATTGAATTGATTTCAGTCGGTGCAAATCCTGAGTATAACTTGCGAGCTCCGACCTTATCCAGTAAGTCCTCCATGGGTTCGCTGCCTGTGTTTTATATGAATTGAATAGATTGCTCAAGTGCTAAGTAACATGTTATGTTTTTCCTTAAACCCTCCTACTGAGGGTTACAATCTTTGCCGCGGCCGAATGCCGCCAATACGCGGAAAACCTGTATGCAAGAAACTTCACATTACCGAGAGAATTCTGCTGATTGAGGGTTATGATCCCTGCCGCGATCGAAGGCCGCCAATACGCGGAAAACCCTGTACGCAAGAAACTTCACATTAGATTCACATTGCACCTTTTTCGGGTGCAAAATAACATTCCAAATTTGGGCTATTTATCCGTGTATTAAGAATAGTTGCCGCATTAACTTTGGGACGACGTCCAGAAGCCAACAGTCGCACAGACCTCAAATGATGCAATTATATAAATTAATTACTGAGGACAGCCACGGAAATGAAGTGGATTTTCACCTACCCAGAGCCGTTATAGTTGCTTTAGTACTCAGTATAAAAAAAAAAGTTTTTTAATTTCGATGTCTTTTTCAGCCAAAATAAAAACGTCGCCCTCAATAAGGCGAAGTTCATCTGAAGTATATCCTTTCATAGTCATAATCTGCATTTTCATAAAGGGTTACATCAAAGAATATACAATATTCCAATAAATGAAAAGGCAGGCGGACTTGAAGAAGAGGGACGAGTCTAAACTTGGGAGGTGACAAAAGAGGAAGAAGAAAGAATCTAAATTTGGGACAAAGGAAAAGGGACACATTTTTGCCATTTAATCAAACTAAGCCACTTCAAGGCGTGATAATTTACACCAACTGAATTAAGAAATCTGTGGCATACTTGAAAAAATGCTATCAACTGCTATACATACTTTTCAACCTCGTTATATTTTTACCTAAATACAATTTGGCTTGTACAACTTTTATATATAAGACTATAAAACTAACAGCTTTTTTAGAAAATGAACTTTTTAATAATTCAAAAAAAATGAAGCAGAAAGGAACGTTTTGTAAAAAGATGCAGATTTTGAAAAACCCATTTCAACGCATCCTTTCGATCTTAAAAGATTATATAAAATTTCATTATGTCTTGTGACGATTTTGAAAAACCCATTTCAACGCATCCTTTCGATCTTAAAAGATTATATAAAATTTCATTATGTCTTGTGACTTGACACTTTCAGTAATCACTAACAGTTGGAAAATATTCATCTATTAACTCATTTACAACAACGCTTTTCTCAACAAACACTTCATTATATCGGATGGTATACAAGTGGGCGTGCCACGCCTATTTTTGGTGCGATGACTTTCACCCACACGGTAAACGCGGTACTGAAATCTCAGCTTTAGATGCGGGCTACAAGCTGAGATATTTAGCTCTAAAATTGGATGCATTAATATTTACTTAAAGGGTAGGCGTGTCTGTAAACCGATTTTCTTCCTTTTTCGACATCAGATAGCTCTAAATGGACGAAATATTCCTGCTAAATTTCATGATGATTTTTTTTGGTGACTGGTTTTTGTTACCAGTGGGCGCACCACGCCCATTATTGGGAGAATATATTTAAGTCTGAGACGTTAGACTCGGGAATAACATTTTAGCTTCAAATTCAAATTCTCTACAAGCGGAAAAATTAAGCTATAAGTAAAATTCATATTTGCTATAAAAAGTAGGCGTGGCACTGCTGTGATTTCCTTCATTTGCAAATACCAAACAGCCTATGAACAGACAAAGAGGCTGAATCGAGGCTCAGGAGGTGATTGTGAACAAGAATATATGTATGTATGTATATACTTTTCTCGACCTGCCACGCCTCCTTTACTGCGTTACAAACGGAAGCACAAAGTGAATATATCCTCATCCCTTTGGGTGTGGGGTATAAAAATACATTTATTACTTTAAAAAAAAATTTAAATTAAAAAACTAGAATCTCTTTAGTTCTCGAGAGTTTCGAACTCAATCGAATCAATCCAGCCGCAGGAGAATGAAATAATAGTATTCGCCGCATCAGTAAACACAAGATACATAATTGAATTTCTATAAATCTGGAGGAGCAACGGAACGACTTCAAGACAACAACAAGCGACAGCGACAACAACAGCAACAACAACAACAACCACAGATTAAAGTAATGCACAGCGTTGAATGCTGCCAGCACTCACTCCATCCATCCTGCAGTGTACGTATGTATGTATGTATGTATGTATGTACGTGTGTGCGTTTCTGCAGGCATATTTTTTTAGCTTTTACATAGTGTTGTTGCTGTTGCTGATTTTTGGTTGGTAGTTGCTGGTGGCTGGCATTCGTTCGGTCTTCTGCCTGCCTCATTATTATGGCCTTTTTCGTTGCTGTTTTTTTTTTGATTTCTTAAGCATACTCAAGTATAAATCCGCAAATCCTGCAACATACTCGGCGAGTATGTATATTTTATTTTGTTGTCTTCGGTTGTTGTTGTTGCTGCAGCTTTAGTGCGCGCTCCTATTGCGCTGCAGCTTATCCGGTAGGGGCAGGCTTTGCCGATTTGCTGCTCGCCGTCGTCTCGTTTCGTTGCGTTGTCTGGGATGCTTTGTGCGAATGCACCGAAAGACTACCAATTTTTTATTTTAATTCATTTTATTTGTCGCTTTTGTGGCCTATTTTGTTTATTATCGTGCTTTTGCTTTTTTCTTCCATCCATTTTGATTTTCAATTCTTGTTGGAAATAATGAAAATTTAGCCGTGTTGGCTAGTGTTGGCACACACACCAACACGAACACGTCCACACGAGTTAAGGATAAAGCACACGGCATCCAAGCAGGCTGCCCGTGAACCGCATCCGAGTCTTCTGGCGCGTCGGAAAATGATTGTCTTGATAGTTATCGAAATGTTTTAAAGACGATGATATAGACTTGCGCAAACTCGGGCCCTCAGGAATTTCCTGAGTAATAACTTAATCTCAATGCGCCTATATCTACTATTAGAGCCTTGAAAGGAACAACCCAAATAAACGTGTTAAGGCAGAAGACTATCCATCCGACTTAGCTCTTGAATGCTGGATGCAGTTTGAGCTATTTTCGGCCGGAAAACCGAGACAAATGCGTTCAAAAAGAAACTACAACCTTCTTGGGGTCTATGTTAATGCCCTGGCTTGGCAGTTAGTCCTTGTTATACTGCTGTGTATAGTTTTTCTGTAACACTGACAGTGTTAGCAGGCGGAAACTTCACATCGCTTACAATAACTTCGCACGCTTCGTATTTAACATCGCGCTTGGCGAACAGGTTTCTGTTCAAGTAAAAGAGATCTGTGCCTGCACAATTCAAAATGTTGCTAAACACCGTACCACTCTTACCACTCTTCATGCACCGATCATGGTATGGAATAAAAAATTTTTTTATTAGTAACGTTTTTACAACGAACTAAAAAGTATATTAAAATTATTCCAAATTTGAAAAACACTTTTTCACAATTTTTTAAACATTTCTTGACACATTCATTGAAAATATTTTTCATGTCAAATATGATACATATATACAATATCTCTAAAAATATTTTTTAATGTTATATGTATATATGTATGTAATTTTTTAAATTTCTTGCCTCAAAATGGGCGTGGATGGTTACTTTATGCTTAATATATCATTGTTGCTTAATAATTTATGGGGCAGTAGACCTATGTATGTTGTTAATTATATTACAATGTTGCTGTTATAACAATGTTGTAAATTATATAAAACAATAAATCCTATGGAATAGCAAATATTGAATGGTATTTCCTTTCTACATACACATATACACAGGAATTTCAAACATTTCATAGTTTCTAAACTACATTTAATAGTTTCTGAACTACATTTGATAGTTTCTGAACTACATTTGATAGCTTCTGAACTACATTTAATAGTTTCTGAACTACAAATGACCATTTCTGAACTACAAATGACCATTTCTGAAATACAAATGACGATTTCTGAAATACATTTGACGCTTTCTGGAATAAAAATGACTATTTCTGAAATAAAAATGACCATTTCTGAAATACATTTAACGCTTTCTGAAATACAATTGGAAAAGGTATAGACCCTAAATTGGCCTGAAAATACCTAATGCGCTTTTGTTTAGTTGATCTTGTTAACAATATTTCTTTGACGTTCCGGTTATTTTCTTGGCAGTTCATAGTCTAAAATAATTTAATTTTGTCAGTACGTACCCTTAAGCTTTTCAGTATGCGATATTGCCCTTGAAGGAGCTTGAATAAATTATTATTTTTCTACTGCAGAAACACTCACACGAACAGCAATAATTACAATAATTATTACAGTCATAATTAAACCTGCGTGTTTCTCCAACGCTGCCTGAATTATAAATACATTTGAATTTATGCCTTTGCGGTTTTGCACCCTACACTACAGCACAGGCAGAGACAGACCCCCTGAGTGCTAGTGGTCCCCGTTGAACGACGCTTCCCAGGAATGGGTGCCTCGTTCGACCAATTCCATACCTTAGTGCAGGAACTAGTGCGGTCCGATTTAAATGTTTGTCCGGCAAAGTCCTCACACAGTCGTCAAGAAGAAATTATTGCGGACTGGAAAAGAAATTAAAAATGTTAAAGCGAGAATTCGGACAATTTTATAAAAATGAACCGCGGGCTACTCGGACACTACACTGATAAAAATCTCATGGGTTAATCTGCGGACTGGCAAAGAAATTAAAAATGAAACATTGATAGTCACATTTTTGCTTTCATGGCCTACCTCAGATCTATAATTCATATTAATTTGTTTTACATTGGCACTGTTTATTATGGAAGATTTTTGCTTCTCATTTGTGAGTACTTTTCGTGTTTATAAATAATGCAAATAATAGCATATTACTTTTCAGGCGGTGCGTTTAGCAGTATTCTACGATAAATATTGTTACCTAACAATTTTAATAGTAACCTGAAAGTAAAAATAGTTTCCTAATAAGTTCTGCAGTATTTTTACCAAAAATTCTTTAATTAATAAATTAATAAGAAGGTTAGGTTCTAACTGAAGGTTCTAACTGTGCAGGTTAGGTTTACAAACTTTTCGGGTTAGTGCAATTTTAAGCCAAAATTTGGGTTAGATATAAATCTAAAGAATTTTATGAGTGTAAGCCATGTTTTTGAATATCGATCTTAAGACCAGACCAATCTTTACGGCAAACCAATTAATAAAACTGTTCGTTTACTGAGACGGGCCGTGACGGGACGGGACGGGACGGGCCGGGCCACTCTCTCTCGCTCTCTTTTTCTTTGCGCTTGTCATCTTCAGCATTTGGCTTTTTACGTTTTTGGCTCTTGTCATTATTTTTCAATTATCAATTTGCTTGTGCTCTGTCCGTCCTTGTTCAAAGCTGCTCCGCTTAATTCTAACGTTACTCATAAGTTTTGATTGTGTGTCATGCGGACAGCCATGTACACACACATGTAAACACGTGTGAGCACCTGCTCGCTCGGCACGATTTTGATGCGTCCAATATATGTACATATATTGATTTTGACCATTCCGAGTGGCAGCGACGTAGTAAGGGGGAGGAGGAGGGCGCCCTGGGTGACACCCGAGTAGAAAAATTAACAGTACAAAAAATTTATTGAGTAATTTTCAAGTAGAAATGAAAATATTGGGTGTGTTTTTAGGACCGATTTAACTTCATATTGTAAAAAACGGCACATAAAATTTTATTTTAATTAAATTCTATTATTTATTTGAAAGACCAAAACATGGCATTAAAATTTAAAATGATCTGAGGACCTTGGCCACAGCGGTTGTTCTTGATAAATCGCATTTTGAGCCACTTTTAGCACCGTTGGCCGTATGTCACAAATAACACTTGTGCCGGTACGACCACAACGGAACTCAGTAAACTACTTCTTAAGCATCGAAATTGATGGTGCAGAGTCCCAATAGTATTTATCACGTCTTTCCTTGGTTTCGGTGATGGTTTTTTTAAGCGAAAAATAATGCTTAATCAGCATACGATACTTGATTTTTTCCATTTTCGTTAAAATTCACGAGGTTTTCTAAAACTAAATGGCTGTGAAACACAAACTAAATGGCTCAGCTTGCCTAAAACTTTACAGCAGTCTAATGATAGATGGCAGTTGACGGAAGCAGTGTCGCATTTGAAGTTACTGCAAATTCAAAAAGTCACTGACTCAGTTGATGTAAAACGACCAAATCCCGATGCGACAACATCCTTTAATTACAGAACGAAACCAGGACCAAATCTACAGAGGGTCCAGCGTCAGCGGTCTACGGCCGCAAGAAAGCCGTATTAAAACATTGCTTGTGATGTTGTTGTAACCGGGATATTACTGCACCTCGAAAATCTTTTATCATGCTGCGTAACGATGAAGAAATAAGGTCCACTGATGCCAGCGTGCATTAAAAAAACTGCACCAAACGGTGCTTGCCTTTGATTCTCGTTATAGGAATAGAGTCAGCCTATTTCGTATCGAAATGTTCGAAATGACAGGTGAACACCTCTTTTGTAAATATATGTATGTACATAATACGATTTATAGGATCTCATGAGCATAAACAAAGTGTTAAATGTAGCAAAATTGTGAAATGAGTTGAGAGAAGAGCCCAGACGACCAACCGGACGGTCGTTGCTACCGAGCTGAGCCCGGCTCAATGTAGAGCAAATTAGCAGCCAATGGATTGGCTTTCGTTGTTGGTTCGGTTTTTTTTTTGTTTCTTCAGCACATAAGCTTATATATTTTACACGGATATGCATATAAAGCTACATGAAGACACACACAAACATAAACACTAAATGGGCGTATTGTTTTTGCTGCTTTTGTTTTGTTTTGTTGTTAGACTTAGGAATCAGGAAGGAAGAGGAAAGAAGAAGGAACCAGGAACCCGAAGCACCGGATTGTAGCAAGCACACTTAGGTTATGGATCTTCAGTGCCTTTCTGCCTTTAGTGGTTGTATTCGATTTTTGGTTTTATGCGCGTGCTTTCTCGTAACCGTCAAACAATTAACGACTTAGCCACTAACTGACTAGCCGCCACCTGGCAGCCCAAAAAAAAAAAACTTATTTGAGCCGAAACCATCGGTTTCATGTCTTCGTGTCTTCACGGTTATTTTTCACAGACGAAGAAGACAAATTTGCCTTTTTAATTGGCCTTTTTTACTACTTATAACCTTTGCCATTAGAAACAAACACAAAAACAATTAAGAAAAACGTCAGTAGCAAAAAGTAAGGACTCAAACCCGAATTCCTTGCGATATTCTAGTAGCCCCACCTAACCCCTTTCATCATTCATCGCCCAGCTTTGCGCAGCTTGGTCCAGCCTGCCGGTTCGGCTGAGTATCTCCTCGGCACTCGCTGAGTTGGCGAAACTCAAGCGCGCATAACCGTGGTGGGGCCCACAACGCGAGCAACTGGTGGCACTGCTTGTTGTTGCAACTCACTAATTAAATACCGCGCTGATTGGTCTTAACTGTCCACCCCAATCTACACCCCAGGCGCACACACTCACACCCAAATATACCCAGCTTCCACACAACCAGACAAACAGACAGACAGTTGGTCCGTGAGGCTGTGACGGACAGACGAATGGACGAATGGACGAATGGACGACTGGGCTGAAGGAGATCCGCGGAATCTATAGTGCGGATGTCCGCATTTGCGCAGCACCAACGAGCTCGGTCGGCATAAAAACGCCAGCGAACGAACGGGCTGCCTAACAAGAAGCAAGCGTAGAGTCCAACAACATAACATAACAACACGAAAGCAACAACAAGCAGCAAAAACAATTCGCCCATTTAATTATGTTGGTGTGTGTCTTCATGTAGCTTTATATGTATGTATAGTCGTATAAAATACATATATAAGCTTATGTGCTGAAGAAACAAAAGACACCGAACTGAGCCAACAACAACAACAACAACAACGAAATCCATTGCCTGCTAATTTGCTCTACATTGAGCCGGGCTCAGCTCAGTAGCCACGGCCGGCCGGTTGGTCGTCTGGGCTCTGCTCTCGCCGGTGCTTGTGTGTGCTTCACACGCCTCCTCGTCTCAGTTGTTTGCTGAGCGAGTTAAACACAACGTTTTAATTAGTCGATGCTGCTGTCCGGATGCTGCTCGGCTGGTGATAGCTGCCCATCGCGCGGCTACAGCGTGAGTTAAACCCATGACGGCGGTTATATTTTATGTATTGTTTGCATTGCATTGTTTTTGTTGATATAAGTATATTTTATTTTCACTTTATGTGCTTTATATAAACCTGAAACTTTACTCAACTCACGCTGTCTGTGGTCGTGTAAAACCACCCTCGCTCGGCGGCAGCCGCGGCGCAGCAGCTTGGAGTAATTAAAACGTTGCGTTTAACTCGCTCCCCAGCAACCACGAAGCGGTTGGTTGTTGGCGATAATTTCCGTGCACACTCGTAACTATACCGATGTACCATTGGGCGTACAGAAATCGTATGTACGTGTACACTTTGGCTTGTCTTCTGTTCACTGTTCGATGGATGCGATTCGTGAGCAATGTTACATACATACCTCTTTTTGTTGCGGCACTCGCCCCCTCCTCGGGCTGTACAGCAACGGCTGGATGATGCTTTCGTTTAGTCTTAATTGTGATTGGCGAATTGTTATGCGCTCAATCTGGGACAGACTGAGTTAATAGTTTGTTCATGTCTGTTCACATGGCCATGTAGTGATAAATCAGAAAACCTGTTGACAAGTAGCCCGGCATCGGCCCACATCTGCTCGTGGGTGGCCCCGTCTTCGACCAATCACGTTGCTGCCAAGAAAATAACCGGTAACTGATCGATCGAGTAGAGTAAATAAGTCTGTGGTCACCAGCAATAATCGCCTAAGACTAAGTTTGCTATTTCGAGACAATAAGTTTTTAAAGTGTCTCAAACGAGATTACTGGAACAGAAGAGAATATGGTTTTTTAAATAACTTTTGTTTTAAAAACAGTAAAAACGTTTTGTTTTTACCTAACACTGAAGTGCAATGTAAGGAATAAGGTAGCATACTTAACTGAATTTTTTCTTAAGTCGACTTAGGCGATTATTGCTTGTTACCACAGCAATATTGATGTAGAAACGTTGTAAAACACAGTAAAAGATAAAGATTGATAAAATTATGTCAATTATAAAACTAATACGAGTATTTTTTAATATTAATATTTATTAATATAAAATTTCATAGTCTCAGAAAAAACCGTGGAAAATTGCATGATTTGGAAACGTAGTAAACGCAGTAAAAGATTAAGATTTATAAAATTATGAAATTATTATTTATTAATATTAATATTTATTTAGACAAAATTAAATATTCTCACAAAAAATCGTGAAAATTTTCTTGATTTTCGTACATTTTATTGTTAATATGCTATTAATAAAATATTTAAAAATACCACAAGGACTCTTTGGCCTTAATTGTAACTTGGTCTCCTTTCCTGAGGAACTTAACCGGGTGTGTGTTTGGGGGATAAAGGGCTCTACGGAACTTTTCTGAGGAGATGTGTCGAGATCTGCAAGATCAAACGTTCGATAAACTAGACGACAAGGTCATAAATCAGCAAGGTCTCTGCTGGTTCCTGGAGGAGCCACCGGACCCACTGAAGATTCAGCTCTAGAAAGTAACGGTGCTAATTGCTGACAGATTTGCTGTCGATTTTCAGACCCATAACCCATAATTGGGAGCTTTAATATATTGGAAAATAATTATTGTCATGATATTGCACTGAAAAAACCTTTCGGTGAAAGTAGCCGAATATTTTGTGTAAATTAACTAAGTAACTGTGTCGCTATAGCACCCACTAAGCGAATTAAATGGACGTTACCCGGCGTCTCCCATCATCGATTCGACAACCTTCTTCTAACCCACGAAATTGAACCCAGTGAACCTGGATTCTGGCCGGAGAATGCTGTCATCCACGAGTATATATTTAGACCAACAAGAAATTGTGGTAATATTAATGTTTTATAAGGACCAAAATGTCAATGTCAAATGTCTGAAATGACTAATTTGACTGAAATCCTATTAAAAAGCGTTGATCCTTATTTTAATATTATCATGCTCACCGAAACATGGTCCAGGCCTGATGCTTTGAATTCTGAAATTCTTTCGAATAATTATGTAGTGTACCGGAAGGACCGAGTGCTTTGAGAAACATGAAAACCAAGTGCTATAAGCTGTACTGTAATATGCGTTCGGCTGTAAATCTATCAAATTATTTATCTATTAGGAATAGATATCGGTTGTTATGTAAGCAGAATATATCTTTAAAATTAAATCTAATATACGTGGTGATCCTAAAGCATTATGGAATTTTGTAAATTTTTATGAACTTTTATGAAGCTTGATGCTATGGAGTCCGACAATGCAGTAATTATATGTGATCTTTTTGCCGACTATTTTAAATCAGCGTATTCTTCGCGTCGAGTTATTCCTCGGATACATATCCTTATAACATTTCTTCGAGTTCTATTGTCCAGCCTCTCATCGACGATTTGATTATTCTGAATGCCCTAAAAGGTATTAAATGCACTTATAATCCTGAGCCTGACAACATTCATCGCCCCAGTTTTTTGGATTTCCTGGGTCCAGTCGTGTCTCAGAAATCGCCCTCAAATAGTTGTGTTCAATAATACGGTGTATAAGGAGTTTGCTTTGCGAGTTCTTTGAGTAGTAGAGCAAATAGTACATTAGAATTTTTAAAGCGATGGGCCAAGGTACTGTACACCTCTCTGATGAGACCGATTCTGGAGTATGCCTCGTTAGGAGGCCTCCTGTTTGAAGCCAAATGAAAGCTGCTACATCTCGCAGATGGAATCGATTCAAAACAAATTCTTGCTTTTTTGCCTTCGAAATCTTCACTGGGATGAATCCGTAAACTTACCGTTTTATGAATCCCGACCAAATCGTATTTCCAATGTTTCCTTGTCCAATGTAAGTTCGTTACTGTGGCTACTGAATTAGCTGAAATATCCTTTGTAATGTAACAATATATTCGTATGTACACAATTTTCAAAAAATAATATTATTATTTTAAATTTTACGTGTTTTCGTGCTTATTCAGTAGTTGACTTCGTTCAGTCAATTCAGTTTGTTAATGGTGCTTCTTTGGTTTTGCTTTAATGCGGTTATTCTTCGCTTTCGTTTGAATACGAGTCATTGCTATAGTAATGCATAACTCATTATTACCCATTGGGATATTGCCAGAGAATCGAATTATACAAAACAGCAGCGGAAATAACATCAGAAATAAGCTGTATGAGCTGCGTAAGAGCAACAACAAACATTCATGGCGCATTCTTTGGAACAAAAGCTGGGGACGGCCGTTCATTGCGTCTCTAGCCCAATTATTCTTGTTTTTGTTCTGATCACTCGGTCGTTGTTGTTGTTGTTGTTGGTAGCATTGTAGCCGCCGACGAACTTGATGGGCTGCTAAGGCCTCTCCACTTAGTCCACTTCGTTTCCTGCCTGAGTTTTAGTATGTGATCCGCGGCGCTCAGCATTGATTCTGTATGTACTTCTTATCCCTTTCTGATTTATTTCGATATGCCTTATGCCTTAGTTCGCTATGTTTAGGCTATTCACAAGCCTCCTAAGTTTTCAGGATCACAATTTCAAAGGCACCATACTACATTTGGAGACAAGACTTTTCTCATTATTTAAAAGGACGATTGCGCGGGCAAGTTGTGGACAGCCGTCTTGTGAATTCGTCCAAATCGGACGCCATCCCGAAGCAATTTTGGCCACCATAGCTCCACCACCGATAATTAGTTTCCGATTATAAAATCGTATACCGAGAAGGATTTCAGAACTTTAAATACCCAAAGGGTCTAAACTGATCAGCAGTTTCAGGATTTGGTTTTTTGTTTTTGCTGTAGTTGTTGTTGTTGTCGTCGATGCCGTTTTGGTGTGTTTTGGTTTTGCGTTTATGTTTGCTTCGACGGGCGTCATTTGAGCCCGACTATAAAATTAAGAGCAAAACAAAAAATCAGCCGGTAATGAAAAACCGTGATCCAAGCTTTTTTCGAAAAATAAATTAAATGAAATTAACAACAAAAAATAGAAGTAAGAACCCATAATTGGCCTTTTTGGGTAATTTTAGAGTACGTGTGAGTTGATTTTTCAGAGTTGGAGTTATAACGTTCACTGCGGCGCACTATGGATCAGAATTTTAAAAAAACCTCTCAAAAATTTGTAATTTTTTTTGTTTCTTAACGGAATTGGATGAAATTTGGTATACATAAATTAGACGACCTACTGCATATAACAGAAAAAGAAACTAAAAAAATTTTTATTAGCGTTGTTGCTTTTTTCGCTGGTAAAATTATGCATCTCGAAAAGGAAATATTTGGATAATGGGGTTTTTCAAAATGGCTCATATCATACCTATTCCAACTATTCAGAAATTTTTGTAGTAATTTTTAGTAACAACAAGCAGTTCATTAAATTACTTTTCCAACGGTGTATTAACATGTGTATTTCAGTGTCATATTAGTAGTACATTTGTCTACTTAATATACAGCTTTGAAAAAAAACGTATTTTAACGTTAAAAAATCTTCCACTTTGCCGGCCTGGAGCTTAACACAGGCTCCAATAAAAAAACCAATTGGGGCATAAAAGATCAGTTAATTTACCAAATATAAATTATAAGTTTCATATTTATATTCGCGTTTTCGTTCTTTGTATTTTTGGGACTCTTTTCAAATTCTGCCCCATAGTGCGGCGTTGCGGTTACGTTTTGAACACATTTCGTGCAACATCATAGTAATTACGTATGCATGTTTGTTGTTGTTGTAGTTGTTATTGTTGGCTGGTGTTGGTTCTCGATAATTGTTCCTTGTGCTGCCGATGCCGATGCCGCTGTCGCTGTCGCTGTTGTTGTTGTTGTTCTTTTCGTTTTGTTTCCAGCGATTTGTGCTTTCTTATTTTTAATCACAGTTGGCGCGTCAGAGTTGGTGGGGGTGCATCAAGACGCACAACGGCGATGACGACGCTCCGGACTGGACTGCTCTGTTCGTTTGACCAAGCTGCCGTCATTAAAAGCATTTAAAAACCGTTGCAGCGCAGCGGAAGTTGTTAAGACGCCTTTCGTCTATAATTAAAAGTCTGCACAATACAACAAGAGCAACAACAACAACAAAAGACAAAGACCACAAAAATATTATACGTCCGATAATACAAGACGCTGGCAAGAAGAGGATAAAATAAACTAGAAACCACAAAATGTTTTCAGAAGAAAACAAAATAAAGTAACGTTCACCGAAAGTTATTGTTCGCTTCTGCTGCGCTTGTCAATCATTAAGTTGAAAGTTCAGAAAAAACTAGCCATCCATTGCGATACACATACGTATGTACATACGTATATTGTATAATTTGAGATACGAGTACATAATAATGTCCGCTACGATACATTGCACATATAAAATTCTGTCCACCCGCTGCTTTATTCCTCACTTGACTCCGTTAAAATTGTTATTTCTTTCCTAAAGTTATCCTTATCATATCATATCATATCATATCATATATCATACATATACGATATATGAAAATATATATATGAAAATATATATATATATGAATATACGATATATATATATATATATATCGTATTTTTTATATATACGATATATATATATATATATATATATATATATATACGAGATATATATATATATATATATATATATATATATATATATATATATATATATATATATATATATACGATATATATATATATATATATATATATATACGATATATATATATATATATATATGAAAATTCAACTCTCAAAAACTCAACTAGTAAAAATAACTATCAAAACTGTATGTTAACTGAAAAGACAGTAAAAATAACTATCAAAACTGTCAGTCAACCGAAAAGACATTAAAACTAACTATCAAAACGGTAAATTAACTTAAAAGACAGTAAAAATAACTATCGTAACATTAAATTAACTGTGAAGACAGTAAAAATTACTATCAAAACTCTAAATTAACTGAGAAGACAGTAAAAATTACTATCAAAACTCTAAATTAACTGAGAAGACAGTAAAAATTACTATCAAAACTCTAACTTAACTGAGAAGACAGTAAAAATAACTAGCAGAACTGTAAATTAACTGAGAAAAAAGTTAAAATAAATAATTATCAAAACTGTAAGCTAACTGAGAATTTAAGCTCTTCTGTATTACGAGTACGAGTTCATTGTAAAAATAGTAAAAAAAACCATCAAGAACCGCAAAAACAGTTAGGAAACACATAAAATTATATTGTATAATACAGATAATCATTTACTCAGTCCTGATATTCTTTACCTTTTATTCACTTTACCTTAAATTCGCTTCACCTTTCCTTTAGAATGAAAGAGCTATACATGTGGAGAAAATGACGATAGATAGGATCCAATCCTGAATATTTGTATTACCTGAGTAAATAACGTATTGTCACTTCCTGCGCTGTGACGGAAACTGTTACTTTTATTGACATTTGAATTTTGGTTGACGATTATTAAATTTACTCTCCAAAGAAATCATGACCAGGGATGACGGCAATTCGTTCTAAAACTCATAAATATTTCATCCTCCTATTAAACTTGAACATGAACAGAAAAATATTGATTAGGATTTAATTTTTCGCTTTAGAAAGAGGTCTGCCCTCCTCTACTCTAATCTTCTCTTCTACTAGAAAATGGAAATAAGAGTTACGAGCAGGGTTGACATTCGACAAGAATTGGACCTTGTAGGTAGTCTACGTCATAAACTGTAGAGTACTTTTCTACATGTCGAAAACCTCAACCTTGTCGAAAACTCTTAAACATTCAAGAACTTAAAGAATGTTTAAAAAATATTGAAATTCATGTATTTTTCATCGAAAAATCTTTATAGCATTCATTTGTTCTTATTGCAATTGATGAGGGTACATTTTTCAAAATTTTCGACAATTTTAACGATAATCCACTCCATTTGGTTTGGTAGTCTACCGTAGGTATTCGATATGTCGAAAATGTCGAAAACTCGACAAAGCATTCGACATGACAACCCAGGTTACGAGACAGAGTAGCGGACTAAGGGTCCAACCAAAATAGAAGTAACGAGACGAAACGAACGATGTATTTATAACGTCATTTACACGTTACTGCCCAAACGAAGTAACGTTAGGCGAAATCATATATGAATAAAAGATTTTCACGAGACGCAAGCTTTCGCTTCTCAGGTGATATGAGCTGCGCGTTTCTGTTCGCTCTTGCAAATCGTAATTACTTTAATCCTTTCTGTTAATTATTTTATGTAACAAAACTACAGTAGGTACTATAATTAAGAAGTACTGTTCTTTTTACACGGTATTGAGAGATGTTGATGTGTCTGTTGTGACGCTCAAATAAATTCAGACACCACATATATATTTTTGCCTTATTGTTATTATTCAATACTTGAAATGAGTTTAGATGCACTAGTGTTAAGTTATACATATGTATATGTAATTAATACCGTTTTAAGTTACTCGATTATGAAATTTATATGTAAATATATAGTAAACTACTACTATATCTATACATACTATATACTAGTTGAACTCAGATTCTTCCGGGGCAGCCAAGCCCACTAGTGCTCTCCAGCTCCAATCGTGGTAAGTTTGGTATATCCTTTATATTCCTACCTTCCTTCCTTTATATTCCTTTCCTTACTAAGAATAGTCCTTGTAGTTAAAGTAAGAACTGATGCAGTTCTGTCAACATAAGCCTTTTACCAAATTGTGCTCAATTCACGCGTTGGATTAGCAATTATCCTTGCTTCCTAGAGCCTATATGCTAAAAAAGCTCACGGTGATTATTCATAACTAGAAGTACCCAGCCCCGCGTTGCTGTGGCTCATTCTGGTTAAATGGTTAGAAAGCTTGTGTTGCTTTCGACCACAAATGAAGTATTCTTCATACAAAAGTTGCAACCCCTTTTCACCCCTTCAGGTGTTGGATTTTGAAAAATGCCGAAATATGTATTTGATTAATTATACCAAAGAACATTAAGACCCAGTTTCAAGCAAATCTGAGCACAAATAAAATATTCCTCATACAAACTTTGCAACACCTTTTCACCACCTTACGGGTTGAATTTCGAAATATCCGTTCTTAGTGCTTGTATAAATCATAAAGGAAACGTCTGTGCAAAATTTCAGCTTTCTAGGTCCAAGCGTTTAGCCTGGGCGTTGATGAGTCAGTCAGGACTTTCATTTTTATATATAGAGATTACCGGTTATTATGCATAGTCCCTGCTCGGTTTGGTAAATGTGATAAATTCTTGCAAAAAGGCTTTACATTACCGAGAGGATCCTGCTGGTTGAAGGTTATGATCTATGCCGCGGCCGAAGGCCGCCAATACGCGGAAAAACCTTTGTGCAAAAAACTTTACATTACGAAGAGAATTCTGCTAGTTAAAGGTTATGATCTCGGCCGCGGCCGAAGGCCGCCAATACGCGCAAAAACCTCTATGCAAAAAACTTTACGTTACCAAGAGAGTTCTGAGATTGAAGGTTATGATCTCTGCCGCGGCCGAAGGCCGCCAATACGCCCAAAAACCTCTATGCAAAAAACTTTACGTTACCAAGAGAGTTCTGAGATTGAAGGCTATGATCTCTGCCGCGGCCGAAGGCCGCCAATACGCGGAAAAACCTTTATGCAAAAAACTTTACATAACCAAGAGAATTCTGCTGGTTGAAGGTTATGATCTCTGCCGCGGCTGAAGGCCGCCAATACGCGGAAAAACCTCTATGCAAGAAACTTTACGTTACCGAGAGGATTCTGCGCGTTGAAGGCTATGATCTCGGCCGCGGCCTAACCTTTATGCAAAAAACTTTACCGAGAGGATTCTGCTTGTTGAGTGTTTCAATCCCTGCCGGAGCCAAAGGCCGCTACATATGTATATCCGTACATTAGAGAGCTGCATAAGTCGTTTTGAAAACAACTAGGCACTAAATGACAATCACACTTACCAGGTTTATCAAAAGAAAATGAGTCGGCAACCCGACCCAATCAAAACACCAATACTAGTATAATAGGAATAGTAAAAGAAAAAGAGTGTAGCTGCGTTTTTAAATTGAAACACAAATGAATAATGTTACAACAAAGTAAAATTGCGACAACAAAGGAGAATGGCAAACAACGAAAAAATACTGGCGAGAAGAACGAAATTTCTAGTTTCTAGTTTCAGTTTCTTTGTATCTTTACTTGCCGATATCTTCAGACCAGAGATGTAAAGATACAAAGAAACTGAAGAAAGTCGGGCAGCTACTTGGGTTTTGGAAAAAAAATTTTTGGACAGTCACACTTGTTTATGAAATCATAAAAGCAACAACAGACAATTCTTGAAAATGTTTTTTTGTTTTAATTAGATTTTAAGTCGACTTATTAAAGCCAATTAGAATAATCGATATTCGTTATATGATATTATGGTATAACAAACAGACAGTAAAAGAGAAAACGAAAATCTTTTCATTGGAATTTGGTCCTAGAAATATAAATTTTCTGTGACGAAGCCTGAAAATTCCCCCTAGTTATACTTCCTTACTCCAGTCGTAAGAAAGTAACGTTACAGGGTCAGTGTTTAAAACTCCTTTAGGCTTTGAGTATTCAAGTAGCTTATATGCTCCAGACCTCTGTTTCGCTTGCAAATAATATTAAGTCGGGAATTAGTGGTGTCTCTGGGACCACCCTCTGAGCAACATACGCCTTCGCGGACGCACAAACATAAAATGTGAATACTCCCAGCAGATAAAGCTTCCAACATTTCGGACATTTCGCATTTTTGTTCGACATTTCGGATTAAAAAAGAAATGAAAAAACGATAAGTGAAGACGTAGAGCATAAGTTAAGAGCGTAATAAGTTTACCAACTACAAGCAAATAAGCTATTAATGTTACCAAATATATAAAAAAAATTAAAATGAAGAAATAAAGATCAAATTAATGAGGTGAGGTGTTTTCATGGGAGTTTATCTGCATACAAAAGTCTGAAACTAACCCTTAATTAGTGGTCACTATTGATATACATAAATTGTATTGAATTGAGCACAGTCGCAACATTCATTTAATTTAAATGAAGCTCATCGCATTTTGAAAATTTTTAGCCCATCGAAATTCCTTCAGAGAGATTTAATAAATTAATTTCTCTTCTCAGAAAAAACCTAGAAGAACGCGCTGCCTTTGCGTGTGTTGCTCTCAATGCGGAGAGAAGTCCATCACATTTCGGTTTTTTGTTTTAACAGACAAAAGCGAAGAGAGTGAGTGCGTGAGTGGCCGGAGCAGAAGAAACTCGGGTAGAAAAGCAGCAGAGTGGACCGACCTCACCGGCCTGCGCGGCGGCAATAAATTAATTTATCGGGGTCCCGCTTACCGGGTCCCAGACGGGGCATCAGGGCGGGGCCCGGGGTTACGGCTTAATACTTGTTTCGCGGATTTTGAAAAGATTTTACCGCCTCTGTTTTTTTAACTGCGACTTTTAATGTTTCCGAACGGCTACCGTTCGAGCGACGCAGTCGTTGTTTTAGCCTTTTTGAGATTCCTGCAGATAATCCTTTTAATAGTCTTGGATGACCGCACCTCTCTCGCTGACCGTTCTTCCTGGCGAGCACTTTTTTGCGCATCCATTCCTTTAATTTTGGGCGAAATGTCAATTTTTGAGGATTTTATGTTGTGTGTGTCTATGCGAAGGCCGGTCCCGAGAGGACACGCAGTTAAACAGACAAAGCCGCAGAAACGAACAATCGGTCTAAAATTTACGAGCGTACTTTACATACATACATAGATGCAGACACATCCACACACTCCTGCGCAGGGTCCAGGAAGGAGGGGGAAACAATTTATTGGCTTGGTCCCGTGCGGCACTGAATTTTTCTGCGAAACAAACTGAAAATCTTCTAACCGCAGCTGCTGTCATTTGAACTGGCGATGTTGCTGCCGAAGCTGCACGTAGAGAGCTGCTGTTGCCAAGAGTCTGTTCTTTCATGAACACTCTGCAAGCCGAGCTGGTCACGATGGGTTTGTGTGCTTTAGATCTAACTGTTTCTTGCTTGCCAAAATCTTGCTTTGCTGCTCTTTATTCCTGAAATGGTACGCTTGCGGTAAACTATCCGAAGTGGCCTGCGCACTGCGACGGACCCAGCCGTCTGCGGAGCCACAGAGCCACAGAGCCACACCTGTTCTAATTGACTGCCAACTGTTCTGCATACAAGCGCAAAAGCAAGAGCAGGGGCCGACGGAGGTAGGTACAGTGTCAGTTCTGCGGCAGGCATTAAAAAATCCCTTCGCTTTCGCTTCCACGAATTCGGAACCTTCGTTTTAATTAATAAGAACTCGCTCAACAATGCCCGGTACCGAAGCCATTGTCCCCGTCAAGAATGTGCCAAGAACAGCAACAAACCAAGTTAACAACCCGGCAAAGCTGGCAGAACAGACAGCTGCAGCAGCGACCAGAACGCGTGGGTTGGTGTTAAATACAACAAGCTTAAAAGTTATGAGCCCAACGCGAAATATAATTAAATAGCGTTGATCCTTTTAATTCCCGCCTCGTAACCCCCGGCACACTCGCGCAACACACCCGGACCCGAACCGCCGTCTCTCCGCGAACACACAGCACGTTCTGCAGCCATGAACGCGATATACGGAATGTGTGTGGGTGTAATTGTTGTTGTTGTTCCTGTTATTGTTGCTGTTGCTGTTGGCGTTGCATGCTCGTTGTTGGAAGCCTTCATTTTCCTTTAATAAAACTGCAATACGAAGCAGCACTATTGCCCGCGCACAGTGGCTCAGTGCATTAAAAAGTCGCGTTAAAAGTAAGCTGAGGCGAAAATTCGTTTGTGCCGCGAAGAAAAGCGAAGATGTTGAGAGTAACCAGAGGCCGGATAATGCCGAAATTGAACATTTTTAACTCGAGCCTAGAATAGAGATGCAATAAATGTGCCCGACACGTAATTTATACAATTTTTACAATATTTACAATACCTACTTCGCCGTAATTTCATATTTTTAGCCCAGGTTTGGTCGATGACATAAGTTTTGGGCGTTATTTTACACTAAGAAAATCTCTCATTCTAACAAAAAATTATATAAAGCCTTAAAAAAATGAAATAAGGCCCACTTTAGGTGTTTTAGCACTTTACGTATATTCGCCTATAAGGTTTGGGCGTTATTTTACACTATGAAAATCTCTTATTCTAACAAAAAATTACCATATAAAGCCCAAACAAAAATGAAATAAAGCACACTTTAGGTGTTTTAGCACTTTCTGTATATGCGCCTTTTTGTCGAAAATGAAAAAAAACCAAAGTAAGAACTTGGTTGTTCATACTGGGGTATGAATAACCCAAGTATTGGGTGTTACTACTTTCGGTCGTCTCACAAAAAGTGAGGCTTTATTTCATTCGGGAGCTATGTTATAGATCCCATCCTATGAGAGCGGAGTTACAGATTGCATAGGAAGAGCTTGAGCTGGGAGCAAAGTTGATTTTCTGAGAATCCCTGAGATTTTGTGACCATGCTTTTTAGTTTGACAAGTCTATCTGTTAGCGATCGTGGCGTCGATCACTGTGCGCGCATGTTGCAGAATGTGCAGCATTTAAATATTGCTATTGTGTATGCGCGTGTATACAAAATGTATGAATCCATCTTAATTTTTTTTTCCGTGTGCTTGCGCACGTCGGGACGGTCGGTTTTGCGCCTCTGCTGCTACCGCTGTCGTTGCTGTCGTTGCTGTCGCTGTCGCTGTCGCTGTGGCTGTTTGGTTTGGCTTGGATCGTCGTGTGTACGCAGGATTAAAGTAGAAAAGCCTTAACGCGTGCGCACACACCCGCACACACACGGAATCGACTTAAACAATATAAAATTATTATTCGCCTGTATTTATGCATGTATGTATGTAGGTATGAAATCATGTGTGCTCGTTTGTAATAACCGCATCCATATAAATTCATACTTCAGCATGCAAAATGGTTTGTTATACTATCTCAGAACCGGGCAGCAGACACTGTTTGCGCAGGCGCGAAACACGTCGCCTCCACGTTGTGATAGTCATGACTTGCACACACACACACACACACACACACGCACACGCAGCAAGTAAAACGTTTCATTGTACGCATTGTTTGGGTTTATGCATATTTGCATTCAAAAATCGTTGAAAGCGTTCTTACAGATTTTATTTTTTATTTTTTTGTTGTTTTGAAAACGGCCAAATTAGGAATTTGGTATAGTGAGGAAGGAGGGCTTTTCCTCCTAGACCGACCTAGCGATGATTCTGGTAGTTCTTTTTCAGTGTTATTGGCTCTAAATAAGTTGAATAATGTCTTAGAGATATAGGGCCTATGGAATATACTATGTACATTAATGCATACTTAACGTATGTAAAATCAACTCGTCTGTCTGCGTCCTGCAGTCCGTAGAGAATTTGCCCCGTTTGTGCCCCAATTCTTCTCGATTTTGACCGCCAGCAAAGGCAAAAGCTAATTAAGCCACTGTTTTCCAGTAATAATATTGTATGGTGAACACAGTAGAACATAAAAATGTTGATTCTTAAGAAATAGTCCGTGCTAGTCCTTTATTCTGGCTCAGAATTTTTATAAAAATTTCAATTGCTTCGTTATCGCTCCGGTTACCGATCACCGGTCCATTCTTCATATCAATTCTAGCCTTCTTGACGTTTAATTTAAGATTTACGCCTTTTTCGATTGTGACGCATTTCTTCGCCGCTCTGGTGACAAAAAATACACAGAATACGATAAATAAAAAGCCGCAGTAATAAAGCGCGGCATCAAGTGTTGCTTCAGCCAAAAAATTTATTAAACAATAATTAATTTGACGTTGTTTTTCTGGTACACACAAAAAGCGTCTTCGTTGTTCGTCTGCGTTTTTATAGCGATGGCCACGATCGTGCAAAATTTACGAAATGCGCGAAGAAGTTTACTCTTTGTTGCTGCTGCTGCTGCTGTTGTTGCTGCCCGCACAAAGTTCTTTTTATTACTCGATATGTGTTGCTGTTGTTGCTGTTGTTGTTGTTGTTGTTGTTGCCGCTGCTGCCGCTCAGTCGCCGGCGCAAGTGATCGAGTTTGCCGCTTTTTTGTGGCTGTGGCTGCGCTGCTATTGTTGTTGTTGTTGTTGTTGTTGCTGCTGTTGTTGTGGCTGTTACTGTTTCTGTAAAACCCAAAATCTGGGAATGGCAACACCGACGACAACAACAACAACATCAGCAATTCATTGATACGCCACATAGCGTGAAGTTTTCGCCGAAGGGTGAAGAAAAAGCATTATTAAAATCAGAAGAGCAAAGAAATACACTGTGAGATAAAGACGGTCTGTGGACGGCTGCTTGGGAGCATGTGTGCCGCCGTCTAAGAGTTGATTGACATCAAAGTTTTCACTTTTAAACACCTTTGATTAACTTCTAACATCAACCAATTCAGATCAGATCATTTTTTTTACGCGGAAATGATGAAAATTTCTCGCAGCTATTTTTCCGTAAATACCGCACGTACGGTACGTCGTTTTCTCATATTCGCTATCGTCTATTTGTGCGGACGACTGCAATTAATTTGAACCGTGTAAGATTTCGTTCGATAGCGCCGACATACAATTCAAATCCTTCGTCAGTGTTGTCAATATTTTGACAATAGATGCAGTTATTCAGAGCAGCGCAAATAAATCGTGCGCAGCGAAAGCCCTTCAACTTCTGCGAATTGACAACCAATAAAAAAGTTGCTGCTTTTTGCTGTCGGCACAAAAGGATCACATTTGGAGATACCGAGAAGAAGGTACGCAGCCAGAAGAGGGGCCGGTGCCGAAGACCGTCTGCGCTGTATTTGTGGTATGTGTGACCGTCACCAATAACAAACACGCGGCTGTCCTTTGTTTTAATTCGCGGCATTCCGCTGGGACCAAGCGGCCTCTGCCACAGCCGAGGTTGTAGCTGTTGTTGGTCTTGCTGTGTTGGATGTTGGTTCTGTTGGCCAGCATGCTGGCTGTGTCCCGTTGTCACATAACTGAAGGACAGCGGCAAGGCATTTAAGCCTAGCCGCTGTGATGGACAGAAATGATTGCGAGCAAAAATAAAACTGAATGAAATGTCAAAGAAGCGTTCTTTTTTTCCTGGAAGGGGCTACTGTTGTATGGTAGTCGTTGTTGTCTCGAAGCCTCGAAGCTCCCTCGAACGCTTAACGAAGCGGCTTTACTAACTATGGCCACTTCTTGCGAGGACTTCTCCAATCTTATCCCATGACCTATGAGGATGTACCGAATTAATTGCCGTCGGCTGCCCAGGCAGGGCCATTTCACAAACCATTCAAAATTTATATAAACGAATAAATTTTGCTTGATTTTTAAGACGTTTCGGAAGCCTTGGATTAACGATCATCGGTTAGCTGGTGGCTTATCAAATGAAACGAAAAATTTCATTAAGCATTGCTGATTAATACACTCGTAATTCAAGCGATGAGACGCTAAGCATCTTAATACGTATCGTACACTCAAAAAAATGGAAAACCAAATCTGTAAAAATGCTACAATAAAAGCGGTTAAATTGCGCATTTACGCGTCTGATATTGTGATTTGAGCTTAGAAGAAACATTTCTTTTTACACACTTTTATATGTAAAAAGTCAAATCACAGATTTCAATGCGTACTCTCAGAAAAAAATAGTATTAACTATTGTTTTTGACCTGCTTGTGACAAGCAAAATAGTTCTCAAAAATTAACTGAACATTCAAAGTGGCCCCACTTGTCAGCATCAGTGAGGAACATGAGTACCAACATAACGTCACGTTACGCACATTGAAAATCGAATATACGTAACCCGCGAGAATTCAAAATTCGCGATACTTTTTGAACGTATACTATTAATTTCGTAATAGTATGCATAAAGTCTATGTACAGGATGTTTTTTTAAGCCCGATAGAACTCCAAATGGTAAAAAGAACACAAAAAAATTTAATTTTAATAAAATTGTTTTCTTCACTCGAAAGAGCAAGACATGGCATTAACATTTACGTTCTTGACGTAGTGCATTCTGGACGTCCAATTTTTAGTCAATTTTTCGAGTACTGCTGGCCGTATGTCACAAATAACACGGATAATGTTGGCGTCAATTGTTGCTGGTTTATCAGCATAAACCAGTTCACTTCACCACTTCACGTGACCCCACAGGAAATAATCGAGAGGCGTCAAATAGCAAGACCTTGGAGGCCAATTGACAGGTCCATTTCTCGAAATCAAATTTTTGCCAAATTTTGATTTCAATAAGTCGATGGTTACCGTCGCCGTATGGCAGGTAGCGCCATCCTGTTGGAACCACATTTCGTCTGGATCAATGTCATCCACATGTTCAAACAAAAAATTAGTGATCGTGGTGCGGTAACGACCTCCATTTACTGTAACGCGAGCTGCGGCCGCATTTTTAAAGAAATAAGGTCCAATGATGCCACCAGCATGTAAACTGCACCAAATGGTGAATTTTTCTGGATGCAATGGAGTCTGTACAGTCTCTTGTGGATTCGTCTCACTCTATATGCAATTTTGCAATTTTGCTTATTAACAAACCCGTTAAGCAATGGACCACTCACGATTATGTGCGCCATAAAATTCACAAAGTCTATAAGTTCCTCGAATCGACGACTGATTTTCAAAGTAAATTTGAATAATTTGGTAGCGTTGTTTAAGCATGAGTCTATTCATGATGATTTGCCAGACTATGCTGAACATAAGTAACAACAAGAGCAGTCAGAAGGACAGCTCGTACTGACAGTTGTCACTATTGAAAGTTCTATCTAAGCTAAAAAAACACCCTTTATAATAGTATGTTTCTATAAAATGAAACTGGTCAAAACATTGAAACAATAGCAAATATACACAATTAAACAATTTAAAATTATATTAAATTAAATTAAATTAAATTAAATTAAATTAAATTAAATTAAATTAAATTAAATTAAATTAAATTAAATTAAATTAAATTAAATTAAATTAAATTAAATTAAATTAAATTAAATTAAATTAAATTAAATTAAATTAAATTAAATTAAATTAAATTAAATTAAATTAAATTAAATTAAATTAAATTAAATTAAATTAAATTAAATTAAATTAAATTAAATTAAATTAAATTAAATTAAATTAAATTAAATTAAATTAAATTAAATTAAATTAAATTAAATTAAATTAAATTAAATTAAATTAAATTAAATTAAATTAAATTAAATTAAATTAAATTAAATTAAATTAAATTAAATTAAATTAAATTAAATTAAATTAAATTAAATTAAATTAAATTAAATTAAATTAAATTAAATTAAATTAAATTAAATTAAATTAAATTAAATTAAATTAAATTAAATTAAATTAAATTAAATTAAATTAAATTAAATTAAATTAAATTAAATTAAATTAAATTAAATTAAATTAAATTAAATTAAATTAAATTAAATTAAATTAAATTAAATTAAATTAAATTAAATTAAATTAAATTAAATTAAATTAAATTAAATTAAATTAAATTAAATTAAATTAAATTAAATTAAATTAAATTAAATTAAATTAAATTAAATTAAATTAAATTAAATTAAATTAAATTAAATTAAATTAAATTAAATTAAATTAAATTAAATTAAATTAAATTAAATTAAATTAAATTAAATTAAATTAAATTAAATTAAATTAAATTAAATTAAATTAAATTAAATTAAATTAAATTAAATTAAATTAAATTAAATTAAATTAAATTAAATTAAATTAAATTAAATTAAATTAAATTAAATTAAATTAAATTAAATTAAATTAAATTAAATTAAATTAAATTAAATTAAATTAAATTAAATTAAATTAAATTAAATTAAATTAAATTAAATTAAATTAAATTAAATTAAATTAAATTAAATTAAATTAAATTAAATTAAATTAAATTAAATTAAATTAAATTAAATTAAATTAAATTAAATTAAATTAAATTAAATTAAATTAAATTAAATTAAATTAAATTAAATTAAATTAAATTAAATTAAATTAAATTAAATTAAATTAAATTAAATTAAATTAAATTAAATTAAATTAAATTAAATTAAATTAAATTAAATTAAATTAAATTAAATTAAATTAAATTAAATTAAATTAAATTAAATTAAATTAAATTAAATTAAATTAAATTAAATTAAATTAAATTAAATTAAATTAAATTAAATTAAATTAAATTAAATTAAATTAAATTAAATTAAATTAAATTAAATTAAATTAAATTAAATTAAATTAAATTAAATTAAATTAAATTAAATTAAATTAAATTAAATTAAATTAAATTAAATTAAATTAAATTAAATTAAATTAAATTAAATTAAATTAAATTAAATTAAATTAAATTAAATTAAATTAAATTAAATTAAATTAAATTAAATTAAATTAAATTAAATTAAATTAAATTAAATTAAATTAAATTAAATTAAATTAAATTAAATTAAATTAAATTAAATTAAATTAAATTAAATTAAATTAAATTAAATTAAATTAAATTAAATTAAATTAAATTAAATTAAATTAAATTAAATTAAATTAAATTAAATTAAATTAAATTAAATTAAATTAAATTAAATTAAATTAAATTAAATTAAATTAAATTAAATTAAATTAAATTAAATTAAATTAAATTAAATTAAATTAAATTAAATTAAATTAAATTAAATTAAATTAAATTAAATTAAATTAAATTAAATTAAATTAAATTAAATTAAATTAAATTAAATTAAATTAAATTAAATTAAATTAAATTAAATTAAATTAAATTAAATTAAATTAAATTAAATTAAATTAAATTAAATTAAATTAAATTAAATTAAATTAAATTAAATTAAATTAAATTAAATTAAATTAAATTAAATTAAATTAAATTAAATTAAATTAAATTAAATTAAATTAAATTAAATTAAATTAAATTAAATTAAATTAAATTAAATTAAATTAAATTAAATTAAATTAAATTAAATTAAATTAAATTAAATTAAATTAAATTAAATTAAATTAAATTAAATTAAATTAAATTAAATTAAATTAAATTAAATTAAATTAAATTAAATTAAATTAAATTAAATTAAATTAAATTAAATTAAATTAAATTATATTAAAATTATATTATACTATGCTCAAAACTATTAAGTATAATTGCAATAGATGAAACACTTTTAATTTTAAAGAATATCTATTAAAAATATATCTTCGTTTTATTAAATAAATAATAGAATGCGTCTCATTAGAATAATAATACCTCAATTTTCAAAAATATTCAATTTTCAATTAAATTTAATTTTCAATTAAATTTAATTTTCAATTAAATTCAATTTTCAATTAAATTCAATTTTCAATTTTCTATTAAATTTAATAGAAATATTTCAAAATAGGTTTTAATGCGAAAAACCTTTTAATTTTCGTACTATGAAATCAATGGGCGTACTAAAAATTTAGAGAAAAGTTTTTCGACTCGAAAAAATTACCTTGCTCGAAAAATGGAGTTTAACAATAATTATATATTTTTGAGTAATATGTGCATTTTTTTATGAGTTAACACTCGGCAGACGCACTACGATTTATTCGGCAGAGCCGAATATTCGGCTTCTTTAAGAAAGTTGTCAAATACCGAATATTCGGGGCTGAATATTCGCGGAATCTCTAGCTGGTATATGGTACCATACCATTTGCCATTTGCCATATTAACATAATTAAAAAATGGGAGCATAACAGACTACTTTGACAGTTACGCCTACCGCTAACTCTTTTCTGGGAGAGCGAATTCTTTGATCATTCTTTAATGACCGCAGCGCTAGCAAGGCACGCTAGAGAGTGCCTTCTTCTAGTTACCTCTTCAACTCAATCTGAGCTAGCAGCCTGCCACACGGTTGCCGGCGTGTGTGGTGCCCCTCCGCTGAATGGTTCGTGGCCGTGGGCGGGGTTCAGGGCTCGAAGTGCGCCAGCGCGTGTAGCGTGACATTCAAATCACATGTAGCCTTTTAAAATATGTCGTTGACTGCTCATTTCATAACTATTTTGCTTAAATGTAATTAATGTGATTACAATATAATTTTTTGATCTATTATAAGCAATTTTCTCTTTTAATTGCCCGGCAGTTGGGTTGTCTGATTAAAGGAAAACAATAACAGCTGCCAGTCGACGGCAGCAGCACAACGACGACAGCAACGCTATATACGCACACATATAAGCATATATGTACATACGTAATATGTATTGATATATGAGTAAATAATTTGAATTTCACATGCAAATAATAATATAACATGCACTACTTCACATACATGGCACACACGCGCACTTGCACACACACTGTAGGCAGTCAGTCAGTCAATCGGGCCCTAACTTGCTCTTATGTAAGTCAATCATTAATTCTTCTACTACGGGCCGCTCCTAACGAAGTCGGTCCTAACTAATTGGTTAGGTTCAGCGCAGTGTAGAGTGCCGAGGTTCGTTTTCCACGATAGCTGGCTGCGTTGGGCTGCGTTGCGTTGCGTTGCGTTGGATACCACTTAAAGCGAGCCGAGCCGAGGCAAATTAACTCAGCCCGCCCGCCACTGACCGACCAGCGTACAAAGTGGATAATTACCAAGTAATTATCTTGGCAATACAGCCACAACCATTTATTAGCGACTACACGCTGATGACAACTTAAACATTGTTCTGACTGACAAAATTTTGCGCACTTTTCAGGCCCACAGAGAATGCTAATACAAAGAGAAGCCGCAGACCCTCGCGGAGCCCACAGACCGGAGACGGCACACAATCTTAAAGCACCACGTTAAATACCAAACAATAACCTGAAGAACCATCAACATAGAGCGCCAACAGCAGCGAAGAAAGCAGCAGACATTTGTTAAACAAATCATAATAATTTTCGCAATGAAGCAAATACCGAATAAGATCGAGCAAGCAAATTTGATCAACTTCTAATGCAGCAGAGCGGAGGAGGGGGTGGGTATTATCAACCCATTGCGCATGCAAACTGAATCTGAGCAATTTCACACAGTCTAAACAGCAATAGCGCAGAACAAAAACATAAAAAAAAACATCAAACTTCGAGCCACCAACTCGAAGAGCTGGTATCATCAAAACCAAGCGAGGTCATTGTAGTTGATCCCATTTTTGCGTATGGCGCGTTTGTGGGACTATTGTAACGGACAGCGAAGAAATTGGAAACGTCGTTGAAAGTTTCTAATATCTCGTAATAATTATGTATTCATCTAAAAGAAAACATTCTATTGTAGCTGAGCCATGACTAACGTACACGAACTTGTCTTGAACGACTCAAGCCATACGTTTTACAAGCCTTTAGTACGCTTTCTATTTTCATAGACCATGTTGCACCATTCGGAAGTAGCCCTTTTTTGTTTTAAGGAGACGGAAATGCAATGCAAATGCAAAATAACCCGCGTATATTATTCTCTATTTTAATTTAATATAAATTTTACTTTTGTACAATAAATGTTGAATATTACTTGTAAATCCTACATTAAAAAATAAAAACAATCGACACTGAAGTTGTCGAAACCGGTTTGGGTCCAACCCAAACTTGACAAGAGATGACGAAAATTTATCCCGAAACCCATCATCGATTAACAAAAATCTACAGGCTTTAGATCTTGAAGAAACTCTTTTTTTGCATTATTTACAATATTATTTATTGAAACCTGCTAATAATTATTACGAGTATTATCGTACTTTTTATTAATATGTACTATTTGAGTCATAAAATATTAACAAGAGCCATATTTGAGCCATATCATATTTTATGACTGAAATTGTAAGCTTTGGAGTGCAATAATATCATTAATCCATTTATTGACTTATACTTGTATTATACTCATGAACGCGTTCCGCTATTATTCATTTGCAGAGTTTGCATCTGTCATGTGTGTTTATCATCGCACAGCTGTTATTTGGTTGGCAGCTGATGCCAGATATGATGTCGCAGTGGATAACATGCGCATGCATTAAAGCAACGCTGCGAGAGCTATTAACGAACTAATTGGCACTGAGAGAAAAAGCTCTCAGCACTCTTAACACCAAATCATAATATGTCACACTTGCCCTTGCCGACTGCAGCAGTTACAGTAACCAAATCCGCGACAGCCAGCAATAAGTCCAACGCTCCAATAACCGACGCTCTAGCGGCAGCGAACACAAATCTTTCTGCCTTGGCCATCCATCAGTATCCAAAGGAACAAACTGCCCCCAGAAAGCGTCGCCGAAAACGTGAGAATCCTCAAGCTTGCTTCACGGACTCCACATCAGCAACGGAAGTAAGAGGCTAAAGGCAAAACTTTTAAGTTAGCCCCACACTAAGACGATAATCCGTATACCGTGTATCGTTCAGTGCAGGCATCTTAGCACTCAAATGTGTGCACTAGGATACAGCGATAGTAAATTCCGGGGGCGTGCTCGTATATCGGCATGAGAAAAAGTAGACGTCGCCGACGTTATTGTCTTAGATTTCAGATAGGTTGAATTCGGAAATATCATTTCAACTTTCTATTCAAACTTCAAGCTAAGAGAAGCAAGCAGCTCTCAGATCTGGGCCCGAATGGCGGCACTTAGTGGCACTTCGTAGCATTGAATATTCGTATCGAATTTCATGACGGGCGCTCCTGTAATTGTGAGGACTCGAGAGGCTCGAATCAATTCCTTTTCCCTTTTAATCGCTGAGAATATTCTTATTTGATGAAGGGTGGTATCATGTAAATCAGGAATTTAGACTTTGAGTTAGAGCAGTACTGAAGACAAAAAAAAACTGTTGACAGATCTCCATTAAAGGCGGTAACCGTCAAGTTATACTAAAAAATATCGTGGGAGGTTACTTAATAGAGATATTGAATATTTACTAAAATTACTGATTTTGTAAAGGATGCACATTTTCTAATTGTAGGATTGTGACTCGGATGACAGCTACCCAATGTCCTGTTCTGATGTTGAAAGTTTTCAAGGCAAAATCGTTTACAATCCGGATGGCAGCGCTTACATTATCGACTCGGAGAACGACTCATTTTCAAATATTTCGGACCATTGCATGAGCGGTAAGTGAGCACCGAAGCCCTTGTGCCCAAATTGTCCCCATTCCTTCCGTTTGTGTGCTACCGTAACCGAATGAAGACATCGACGAGAAGCTGCGCTGCTAATCTTATTTCCTTCACCTTACACTCTCCCATCGCTTAGTTGGTGCGTCCAGTGGCAATGCAAACATCGCCGGCAAAACCGTCGGCACCGCCTCGGCTACATCCTCTACCAACCCGAACCCCAAGATTCACTCGTTCCGCGTGGTAACCGCGCACGATGCCAGCGTGAGTGTCGACAGTGCGCCGAACACTTTCAAAATCCAGAAACCGATTTTAATGTGCTTCATCTGCAAGCTGTCCTTCGGAAACACAAAGTCATTTAGTCTGCACGCACACAGCGAACACGGACTCAACCTGCAGGAGTCGGAGAAGCAGTTGCTGACTCGGGAGTACTCCAGCGCCATCATCCAGAGGAATGTGGATGAGAAGCCGCAGATCTCCTTCCTAGAGCCGTTGAGTGTCCAGTTAGTCCAGGATCGTTGGCAACAGCAGCTGAGCGAAACGTTGCTAACCACCCCCACTGGTCTCCCAGCAGCAACAGCAACAGCGCCAGGACAATCGATACCTAGTATGGAAACAGATACTGTAGACCGTGCTGCGACCACCGCCGCCCCAAGTGAGTCAACCGTTGGTCACAGCGCTGCCACTTGTAACGCCGGTGTCAACATATCTTCCAACAACCCTGATAAAAAACCAAATAATTCTAGTATGTTTCAAAACCGGCAGCAGCAACAACAACATATGCTAAGTATAGATTTAAGTTTAAACTCATCGACGCCAGTCAGCATGCCCTCCAGCAACTTGTCACCTGCGAGCAGCAGCTGCTGCACCACAGTACCCACATTAAATATTGGTTCCTTGAAAACGACTACCACAACAGCAACATCGAAGACTCTAGAAACTACTGCAACCACTGACACCGCCTTCGATACGGCCGCAGCGGCCCTGGAAGCACCGGCAGTATCGTCGGCAGCAACAAGTTGCAGCACCAACCGAACTATTAGTAGTACTGATAATTTAAGTAATATATATACTATTAAGCACGAACTCACGACCACACCCACATCCACGCCTACACCCACAGTCACGCCCACCGCTATTGCGAGCTGCAGCAGTGCGCCACTTAGCCCGCCATCCAACACGAAGCCGGTCAATAGTGTGGTCGACTACCTGCAGCAACAGCTCCAGCAGCACATGCAGAGCATAACGTCTTCAGCGCCCGCCTCTCTGGTCGCCGTCTCGACATTCGCGGGCAGCACCGGCAGCGACAACACAGCAACGAACAGCAATTCGATGCTCAAGCAGAAACTGCTGCCGCCACCGTCGCCAGCAACCTCCCAGCACAACAGTCTAAGTTCCTTGCATGCATCCTTGGCTGCTCTGACCAACGATCAAAACAGCAGCAGCGTCAAACTCATCAACGACTTTCTACAAAATCAGCTAGCATCGCACCAGCAGCAGCATCAGCAACAAAGCTATAACATATCACTTGGTTGCACAGATCACACGGACGCCAAGGGCGTCGACTGCAAAACTTGCGAAATGCTCGAAGTACAACACCTTAAGTCGCCGCTGACGCCGCGCCCGCCAAGCAACGGTGGCAGTAGCAGCAACTTAGCCGCTCATCTAACAACTTCGCCGCCATCAACAACAGCCACCATGACGATGCCAACAGCCGCACTAGCAGCCAGTTTTACAATCGGTGCTTGCCCTGAACATATCAACGGGCGCCCTTTGGGAATAGATTGCTCACGGTAAGTCAGCGACGCCTTCAGAAACGTGGCTACGTCATATTCGTATAAGTATAGAGGTACCGCCGTGCCTTACTTTTTGACTACATTCCTTCCATCCTTCTTCCACCTTTTGTCAGTATTAGTTCCGTGATAATACAAATTAGCCTTCATATAGGTTCATGATAGCGTATGTTTCGTTAAGCCTTCGTTAAACCTTTAAACCGTCTTTAACCCTCGTGTTAAGGTTTACATTTTACTCTCATCTCTAGATCTTATGTATCATATACCCTTCATGCAACCTTATCTGTGAATTGAATAAAGAAATGGTGGGCGGATGAAGCCCGTTCTCGCTTCAAATTGCTGAAGATTGATAGTAGATGTGCGGACAGTAAGTTTGCATACTTTACCCACTAAAAACATCGTTTTCTTTAAAAAGCCTTTACTGGGACTCTTACCTAGCGGGCGGAACACATCCATTTTCTGTGGAATGATTTCGAATCCACAACAAAAAAGGGTCCTACACGATACGACGCCTTTAAATCAGCGCCATATACATATGTACCTCTTATGATCCTCCTGTAGTACGAGTACTACCTCTTTATGGCAACCCTTGAGACATAACGTATACTTACGATCAAGAGAGTGTGTCGCATTGGGCTTATCTAACACAATCAGGCAATCTTATATCTGTTCGGGTAGTCTGTGAGGTCTGGAATAAAAGTAAATTGTCGCCTAAAACTTGACTGTCATTTACTTGACAGTCAATTATTCTATTTAGTTGTGCATTGGAAAGTAAGTGAGGCTTTCTATGCAATTATGCCACCACGATGCAATCACATTCGCGCTCGTTAGAATTAAAGCCGCCATTAGTCTCTGTTGTTTGATTTGGGTTTGATTCGTTGTTGTCGTTGCAGTTGCGAGATGATACTGAACTCGGCGCGTCTGAACAGCGGCATACAGATGTCCACGCGCAACTCGTGCAAAACGCTGAAGTGTCCGCAGTGCAACTGGCACTACAAATACCAGGAAACGCTGGAAATCCATATGAGAGAGAAGCACCCAGACGGCGAGAGCGCATGCGGATACTGCTTGTCCGGTAAGTTTACTGATATCTACCCGCGGCTTTTAGCCGTAATGGGTACAATTGATGAAAAATTTATGTAATATATTTTGACCCCGCCAAAAACTACTTCTGGGTACGGCCCTGTCTGATCCTAAAGCATAATCCAAATTTATTTACTCTTTTGTGAATCCTACGAAAATTCGGACACTGTCCATCCATTTGAGAGGCCTTAGATCTATATATACTTTTTAAAATGCGTAATAGTTCCTTTGTATTTGTTCGTCTCAGGACAACAGCACCCACGTCTCGCGCGCGGCGAGTCCTACACTTGCGGCTACAAGCCGTACCGCTGTGAGATCTGTAACTATTCCACCACGACGAAGGGCAACCTATCCATACACATGCAGTCCGACAAGCATCTGAACAACATGCAGGAGCTGAACAGCACTCAAAATATGGCCGCCGCTGCAGCCGCCGCCGTAGCAGCAAACAATCAAAGCGATGCCTCCAACAAAATGCTGCTTAGCAACAATCTGCCCTCACAGACAGCTCAGCAGCAACAGCAGCAGCAGCAGCAGCAGCAACAACAGTTGCAAAGCTCTGCCGCGGTGGGGTCTAACAGCGCCAACAAGCCAAGGCCCTCGTTCCGCTGCGATGTTTGCAGTTACGAGACCTCCGTGGCTCGCAACCTGCGCATCCACATGACCAGCGAGAAGCACACGCACAACATGGCCGTCCTTCAGAGCAACATCAAACATATACAGGCCTTTAGCTTCCTGCAGCAGCAACAGGTGGCCGCCGCCGCTCAACAGCAGCAGGCTTCGCAGCATCAACAGCAACTTAACCCTCTGTCAGTAGCGGCAGCAGCTGCTAGCGGTAACCTAACGCAATTGCCAGCCGCACTAGGCGGAAACTTCTTGTCAGAAGCCGCGCTGGCTGACCTCGCCTACAATCAGGCACTCATGATACACCTGCTGCACCAGAACTCGGCGGCCGCTGCAACTGCCACGCAGCAACAAGAGCAGCAGAACCAGCTGCTCCATATGCCAAAAACACACCTTCCTGTCTCGCCTGCTTCGCCGCCGTCAACAGCAAGCGCCGGCTGTAACCAACCGCCACAGTACTCGCCCACTAAGTTGCCCACTTCCTTGCTGAGCGCTGCAGCGGACGCTGGAACGGACTTGACGCTCTCCTCTAGCGGCGCCCTGTCGCAGGACTCACTCGACCCCACGATCGAGCCCGACACGTGTCCAACGACCTTCTATAGCTGCCTTGTTTGTGCTACCTACAACACCAACAGTCTGGACGAGCTCAACCAGCATCTGCTGATCGACCGTTCGCGACACAACATCGCTTCGAATTCGTCCGAAATCATGCTAATGCTCAACAGCAACTACATCTGCCGACTGTGCAACTACAAAACCAACCTCAAAGCCAACTTCCAACTGCACAGCAAGACGGATAAACATTTGCAGAAGCTGAATTTTATTAATCATATCCGTGAAGGCGGCCCGCGCAATGATTACAAGCTCAAATATCACCAGATCAGCAACAATACGGTGCAGATCAAGTGCAACTGTTGCGACTTTTACACCAACTCTATACAAAAGCTGTCGCTGCACACGCAACACATGCGCCACGACACCATGAAAATCATCTTTCAACACCTTCTGTACCTTATGCAAAAGTGCAGCGCCGACATCGATCAGAGAGAGGTAAGTGGGAGTGGCTCTTCGGATGCAAACGAGCTTGGTGGCAATCCGGAGCAATTGTACGACGACAGCAGCAGTACCGGAGCTGCCGGTAGCAAAGCTTTGCTGTGCCAACCATGCAACTACAGCACACCGAATCTTCTCCAAATGGTCCAGCACGTCAAGAGTCTGCGGCACTTACAAGTCGAGCAGTACATAGGCCTGCAACGACGCAGCGAAGGTCTGGAGCAACTTGGCTTGGAAGATGTCTTCAAAGTCTGTGAAAACAACACAAACGCAGTTTCTGGCGGTAAGTCCTTCAAATATTTTCCGCATCTTCTTAAGTACTATTAAAAATAGTACTCCGTACTATTTTATGAGGCCAATATTTTATAAGTCTATACAGGAAAGACACTTTCAGACACTGAAGAGCGTATACACCACGCAGCACCTAAAATGGGCTTCAATAAGCCCTCTATAACTCGAAAAAATTAGTTTAATCATTGAAAGCTATGAAAATCGTAACTAAAATAAGCATTTTATGAATATTGGTTAAAAACGTTCATCAAGATTTGCTTCACGGAATACCAAAAATTGGTGTCCTATAAAGCCCGTTTTTATCATAAGTCTCACAAAATTTTAGGAGTATCCAATATATAGCCAGCTTCTGAAGAAAGTAGCTTGAAAGATGACAGGATCCTTCTCAAAGACCGCTTAAAAACCAACCAATTTTAAATGCACAATTTAAACCTACATTTAATTGAGGTCCACTCGAGTTCTCTATGTGTACCGTTACCGCACAATTAAACTGTGCGAACAGTCCTAACAACTTTTGGCTACTCAAGCTTATGAAAAATTAGAAAAACCATTCCCTTTAACCACGCGCCGATGTTACGCAGGCGTGGTGCACCGGTATCGGCGGTACAGAGGTGTGTACATATACTGATACACCCAATTGCAAACACATGCAAATGCACCGCACAAAAGAACTTATTTACACATGCGTACCAGCGGCGGGGGAGGGGGCGGGCCAAATTGGGGCTCCGAGACAATATTTAATCTTCCCTGCGCCGCGCCGTGGTCATTCTGTATTTATTTCATTTCAACTTTAATTCTGTTTTCTGGCTGGAAAGCATTTTATTGTCGGAGCGTGGGGCTGATTGTGCTTTCCGTTCAATTCTGCCTCCGTAACCGCAGCGATCGATCGTACGACCACAACATACGCCGCGTCGTTTGAAATTCGGCTGCTGCGGTCCGTGTTTTGGTTTTTGTTTTTGCCATTTTTGTTGCTGTAGTCCCTGCCACAACGGGCAAGGCGGCTTTAAGGGAGCTGCCGTCCGCGCAGCAGCAGCGCATCCGCCGCCATCAGCATTAGCATGAAATTATTACGATTTTCGTCTTTTGAATTGGTATCGAAAAATTTTAATCTTGATAGTCTTGATTTAAATTTCTCGGCGCACATGCTGCATACATACATTAACACATAAGTGTGTGCGTGCCGGTGTAGGTGCAGAGTAGTTATTATTTTTCTGATCCTACGAAACTCCAGTGCAGCACGTCCTGCTCCGCTCTCGCCGCTTCCGGGCGGCCGCTGCTTTTCGGTCGACCGACCGACAAAGAAATATTGCGCCGCGTTATTAAGAGTTTATATAATTTATATCTGCCTTGAATGTTCATGCTTAGCCGCAGTGGACGAGAGTTTACTTTAGCGCATACCCTGCGCCCCAGCCCAATGCACGGCCAGCAGCTGGGACCCAGCTAGGGCAGCCGCTTAAGCCGCACTGACTTGTTCACAATTTCGAAACTCTTTCTACCAGTACTCGCCAGCACTATTTCTCAGAAGAACAATTAAATAAAAATCGTTGCTTCTAAAAATTTCAATATAAGTGAGTTGGGTTCGAATCCACCTTCGTGATTTCGGTCACTTTGATAGCGAAGCGGATCTGTACTGATTACTGTACAGTGGACCCGTTTAATTGTTTTTCCCGCTTTATTACCCGCAAAAAACGTAACGAAAGTTTTCAATTCAGGGATGCAACATTAAGCGGATCCGGTAAATTGATTTCCCGGATAATTTTATAAAAAATCGTGTATTGTAGTCGATACAATTTACCGAGGATATTCATAGAAACTAAACATAGCTATTGCACAGAACTCCGAGATTTGGAGAAAGTCATTTTGTAAAGTATGTAATTATGTCTCTCATGATTTGTCCCTTAATATGCCACCATATGTTAAGGAACATCCATTAAAAATTCTTCTGCATCCGTTAATGCACAAGAAAATCCATATTTTTAGTTTTTGCATCGTCTTTTAAAATTGATTCGTGGCTTATACTCGATTTGCCCTATAAGCGACGCTATGAGGCTTATTTGGGAGACAGACAAAATTTCGAACGACAAAATCCCGACGATTTTTTCAAAATATGTGCTCTACAAATACGTGTTGTACATATCACAGCAATAATGTCACCATCCCACGTCCTTTAATCTCCGCGACCGAAGGCCGCCAATACGCAGAAAAACCTGTATGCAAAAAACTTAAAATAACCGAGAGGATTCTGCTGATTGAGGGTTATGATTCCTGCCGCGGCTGAAGGCCGCCAATACGCGGAAAACCCGATATGCAAAAAACTTCCGCATTATCGAGAGGATTCTGCTGATTGAGGGTTATGATTCCTGCCGCGACTGAAGGCCGCCAATACGCGGAAAACCCGATATGCAAAAAACTTCACATTATCGAGAGGATTCTGCTGATTAAGGTTATGATCCCTGCCGCAGCCACAGGCCGCCAATACGCGGAAAAATCTGTATGCAAAAAACTTCACATTACCGAAAGGATTCGGCTGATTGAGGGTTATGATCCCTGTCGCGGCTGAAGGCCGCCAATACGCCTCTCTGCAAAAAATTCCCATTACCGACAGGATTCTGCTAACATCTCTTAAATAAGCTAAAGCTATGTACATGAACTAAAGTAGTAAGTGTATCATATTACAATATATACCGTTTTAAAGTATATAGTATAAAGCACAAGTTAGTTTTCGATGCAAGCATTTTGGGATTTTTCGGGATTTTGTCGTTCGGGATTTTTTCGTTTTGGGATTTTGTCGTTCGGGATTGCGTTACCAACCCAATTTTTTTTATCTTTCAAAAATGTTTAGACTCGAAAAGAGAACTAAAATTCTATTATTCCTATCTGAATAACTTGAATAAGACTTTAGCAGAGGAGAACCTATCTCCATGGTGATGCGATATCACCGCTAGTGAGAACCCACAGTTGTGGAAAGCTTAAAGGTTAAGCGAGTAATGAATTGGTGAGGAATAATGAATATGACAGAAGAGCGTGGAGTCTGTCTACGAGCTGGTTTCTTCCCCGAAATCGACTATTCCGACTTCACACTCTGAAGGTCGAAAATATTAATATATTCCAGATCAAGGAGTATTTGAAACACACTGCACTAAACAAAAAGAACCACAGAACTTTTGCAGGTAGGTATGTACACACGTACCTGGAATCCCAAACCAGTGACGACGCCACAGACGGCAAGGAAATGACGAAAAATCTACATTTCCACCCACGATGCATCGTCATGCATTTTTATATAAAACGAGTATGTACATATGTATATACTATGTATTGTCCGAACTCATTTCTACAGTCTTGGGTAGCTTGGGTACGTGGCGCGACCCCTCCCAACCGGCCCGCCTCACAATCATATTCCGCTGTCGCAGCACTGTTTGAAAACAAAAGAAATTAAAAAGAGAATCAAACACGGACGACTGGAAAAAAGTGTTCGGAAAGTGTGCAGGCCGCGTGAACATCTATGTTTTGCATAGATGGGCATGCGGCTCTGCAAAGTCATTGTACCATGGATTTAACAATGCCAAGAATTCTCGCAAATCAATACAGCAATACAAAAAACAACAACGGCCAATGCAGCAGCAGCAGCAGCAGCAATACAGAAACTGCAGCAATTGTAATAACAACATCTACTGCAACAACTACAGCGACAATCCGTAACGCCAGCTTGCTGCAGCACACGAAGCAAACTGGCTTTACAGCGCTGCCGCCCCTCCCAGCGCTCGGGCGATTTACCCACCGTCCGCCATCCATCCAGCAAATCGACTGCTTGTCTGCACACCTCGGTGTCTGTCTGCATTCCGTCTGGCTGACGGTTTCTGTTTCCTCCTCGCTCCACTTTACTCTGCTCTGACCGGGGCTCGTCTGGTCTGGTCTGGCCTGGTTTTGCCTTTAAGCTGAAGTTCAAACCGCATTTTCTCATCGCATGTAATTTGGCCACAGCAAAAGCTGCTGCGCTGCCTCTAAAAACTGCTTGTTTCTTGCTTTAAGTGGTGGGGGCGTCATACTGCGCTCTGGAGTGTTGCGTCGCGTCGCGTCGGCTCTCTCTTTCCAGTTTTGCAATTTTGCAAAGTTTTAGGCTCGCCAGCAATTAACTCAGTGACTAGGAGTCAGCAGCGAAGGAAACAGCTCAGCAATTGTATAGACGCCTTGAGTCGTCTTGCCTGGCGTCGTATTTAAATTCGTCGGATCGATGATTTAATTATTAAGTTCTTCGAGTCAGTTCGGTTGAGAGTTAGGTGGTAACTTTACTCAGTTTGTGGCTTGGAAAATATACATATGTCCCCTACGTGTGTCTTCCCGTGTATGTCGGTCATGCCGCCCAAAATTTTAAGGCCACTATTCACTGTGGTCATATCATCACCTTTTCCACGGATATCGTTGTGGATACTCGTATTGTTGCACTTATTGATCATAATCGTCACTCTTTGGTCATTACAGACCACAATTTTTGCTCACTTGGCAGATTAATCCTCGCCTCTCAGTCGCACTCCTACAGACTCATTTCTAACCTCATTATTTCCAACAGGGTCATCGTCACAGCGCAATGATCTGTAAAAAGACTGAAGAACTGAAAGCTTGAATCTCTCTCACAATCATTAATCCATGCAAATTTCGAACGCTCCGCTTTACTGAATCTAGCGAATCTGAAGCTCATCCAGAGGAGACCATTATTGCTTGTAACTACATTTTTGTACTCGTATAAACAATTTCATCTAAGTCCAATAAGTATTAGCACAGGTTGTTTCGCGTTAAATTCACCCTTTTGCAAATCAAATTCAGCCTTTTGCAAATAAAATTCATCCTTTTGCAAATCAAATTCATTCTTTTGCAATTCAAATTCATTCTTTTGCAGATAAAATTCACCCTTTTGCAAATTAAATGCACTCTTTTGCAAAAAACAAAACACCTTTAGCAAATAAAATTCATCCTTTTGCAAATTAAATTCATCCTTTTTCAAATTAAATTCACCCTTTTGCAAATCAAGAATAGGATTTTCCAATAGAGCCGGGTCGATGTTGGCTGTCCGTGGCGGCCATGTTGTTTAATGTAAATTTAATGTAAAAACCTGTATTTGCTATGTACCTTCTTCCTTTTTTAGGTTCTTACGCATTTTAAGTCTTCACCTACGTTCACATTTGGCTGTGCCGTCTCTCAGTTTCCACCATCTGGTAGTTATGTACGTGAAACTCACTCTAGGTATCTTTAAGCTTGAATTTTTCCAAGGATTTTATTAGAAATGCATCATGGCGTGCATCACCTTTAACGCGCTTTGCATTGCTTCGTCTGAGCTGTCACATTCACAGTATCCCATTGTATCCCAATGTAACTTCGTCCTTTCAACAAACTTGAGTTTGTAAGCGCTCTAGTCCGCTGCATGGCCCACGGTGCAGCGCATCGAGCCCGGCGTCATCCTCCTTCACTTAGTTGTAATATTTATTTCATCTCGGAATGAAGACGTGCCCTGATGGTCCAATCAATTTCGTTTATTTTTAGCTGTGCACGTCAATATAGCCGACGCGACGCGTCGCCCTTACAACGACGCAGGGAAAAGAGACTGAGACAGCGCAGTGCTTATTCGCCGTTCCGTAACTCATCATTAAACTTTTAAGTTCGTGTTGTTTTAGCGCTCTTTTTGCGTTATACTCGTAGCGTATTTTTCGTTTTTATTTTCTCTGCGTGTGCTATTGTTGTTGCTTCTTTACCTTCTCCATCCGTCCGAGTTAAACTGCGACTGTGTCCTGAGGAAATTATTTAAGAATGCAAAAACGATTAGATCATATACATGTGCGTGCGTGTGTATGAGTGTGTATTGTTGTGTGTTTGCGCTCGTATATCTTTATATGTTGCGAAGATCGAACTGGGTAAACTGCACTAAATTGATCAAAGCCCAAGCATGCCACTCCAAAAGCAAGAAACAGCCACAAAACAAAAACAAAAGCAACCGTTGCAAAATTTCCAATCAGCATCGTGCCGAACCGACTCGCGCCTGGCGATATCTCAGGAACGAACAAGGAACTATACCGTGAAATACTAACGCTTCGCATCGAGTGTAAGAGATGATGAGTTGCAAAAATAGGTTCTCAAACTTTTTCCAGCCGCCACCCACTTTCCTAAGCATACATTTTTATAATGTAGACCAGTGGTGTTCAAACATTTTGGCAAGCACGCATTTTGACAGCGAGGTAACATGACGACCTGAAACTAAAATAATTAATAATCTAATTCTCATTGCTTAAAAACTATGTAGGTCTAGGTAATGTTAAAAATCAGGAAGATGCTAATTTATTTTTTGTATTCTGTAGTTTTTTTGGATCGAAAAGTCTCTGCGCCGCCCGTCTCATCTTAGCCCGGCCAAATACAAAGACGAAAATGTCGGTTGATATAATGTTGATATATGTAGTTTTTTAAAGCCAGAATTCTGAATATCCTGAATTTTTAAATTTTATTTTGAGTTTTTCGTTTGTTGTTAGTTATATAAGCTCCTCTTCTAAATTTGACGATTCTGCGAAGACATTTGCAAAAAATCCGTAACCCAATTTGGTATATTTATGGTTACAATATTCTCGAATCGCCCAAGAAGACAAAATGTCCTGGTAGTCCTACTGCATCGGAATTTTTTGAAGGCAGTTGCGTGTTTTTAATTAATCCATTAAATGGTGGTTTATTGTAAAATTTATCAGAATTTCATTCTTTCTTTCATGCCTTCTTCATTCTTTTAAGCCCGTTACTGCCCCCTACTTTCTAACTTTCTAGCGCCTACTGGGGCGGTACCGGCCAGTTTGAGAACCACTGCTTTTACAAAATAGTACGGGCTCGGTTTTTTCTTCCTTCCTCTGTGTTGCAATGAACGGACGGTTACCTTTAAGATGTAAGAAAAAATATAAAATCAATTAAAAACAAGTAAGAGCGTTAACTTCGGCTTGGCCGAAGCTCATATACCCTACACCCGCATCTGTCGAAGTGATGACAGTGATGACAAGTGAGCGGTGAGCGGTGAGCGGGTGACACCTACTCTAATTTTATTTATAGGTAGTAAATTTTGATCTATCAACTCATTTGCTACGCCGGATTTTCTAAATTTTTATATTTTATTAAAGACTGATCTTGTTGACACTTTGTGTTTCAATGCTACACGCGAACTAACTACAGATAAGTTTTCTGCTGCGACTGAACAACAGCACACATCAAATGTAAGGGCACGATCAGAAAGAGAGCATCTGACGACTCGCTCAAGTCCGCTCATCATTCCGCTGTCGGTCGTAATTTACGTTGGCCAACTAAGTTCAAGTATGTGAGTGAGTTTCGGCCAAGACTGGGCGCAATGCTTTCTGGTTAAATAGACGGTGTTTATGCCTTGCTGTGGCTGTGGCCGAGGTCCATCCAGGGCCGACTATCGAGAGGGTGCGGCGGCTGCTTACACCGCGGCCAGCGATGGAGAGGGCCCCAACATGATCCACAACTAAAGTAATGAGTTCTTACACATAAAGACTGGACAATATTCCTATCGTTGTCAGAATGACGAAAAGTACATTGAATTTATTAAAATGAATGAATTAAATTGAAAGGAATAAATTGAAAACTAACTATATTAAGCATCGAAAAAGAAATTGCAAAATTTTATAGTTTTTCTGAAGGAATTTAGTGTGTTAGCAATAAAAAATCACGCATTAAATTAAAATGCATTTATTAACGAACATATGTTCGTGTTTATAATTGTTTTTACTTTACAAAAACTTTACGGCCCTAATTGGTTTCTTGCACCCGGGCCCCTCTATAGAGCAGGCCGGTCCTGGGTCCATCCACTGACTGTTTGCGCGGCCGATTCGTACGGTCGCTGAGTTCTTGCGCTTCCTTTAATTCGATGTAATCTGCCGTATGGAAATAGCTTCGAATCTTCCGGTAATGGCATTTCAGACTCTTTTTATATGTAAGATATCAGCGATTAGCCACGAGGGCCGCGCCCAAGCCCCGCGCGTTATCGGCTGGTGCGCATATGCGAACAAAAGTAATTTGTGTCTTAACTCAGCTGACCCACCGACCAACTGCAGAAAATGATCAGCTCTCCAACCAACTGGCCGTCAGAGCAGCCGGGCAAATGATTTGTCAATTGACCAAGCAGCCGGTCGACAAATTAGCCAACCAACCAACTGATCAACTGGCCAATCAACATACCATACTGTAATCATAAGATCTTCGCGTTGGGGCTGCTCGTCCGCTGGCAGAGGGTGTTGATGATTTCATCGTTGATTGTTCGGAATCGGTTTTTGGAGTCCATGCCCGCCCCCGCATGCCCCCGTCACGCGATTCGTTCTCCTGATGTTCAAGTATTTTGAACCGAGCCGTCTTGTCTTGTCTGTTGTCTGTAATGATATGCAGCTTGCGTAAAGGATCGTTTGATTCGCTTTGTCTTCGATTTTTTCTTATTCGTTGTGGTGATTATTGTAATTATAAAATTAAATACATTTGGCTGGAGCTTGGGCTCCAGAAATTCAATTGCGCACATTCTTTGTATCCCCAGAATCCACCGCTTATTTTCGCTCAAATCGGCCTCAGTCTCAGTCTCTAAACTTCGTTAGCACTGAAGTATGCAACAAAACATTAATGTATTATTGTATGGAAGCATTACCAGGGTAGATTAGGGCGCCGATCTCCAACGTTTTTAGGCATAGAAAATGCTATTTAACCGTGGAATAGTATTCAGCAAAATTCAGCCTAAGCAGGGCCTATGTGTAGATGATATAATTGGAATTTTCTGTCAGATCAATTAGCCAACTAAGATCCTCAAGTGACGAAGTTGTTTGGTTAATAAACATTATCAGCTCAGACCGTATAAACGGCTTTCCACTGAAGCCCTAATCTTCGCAATACACAGAGCACCTCTGAGTCCGATCCCGCCAAAGTCGCCAGCAGCCCTCTCTTCGCCTTCAAGATCTGCTACATCAAAATCCGCTTTCTCGTTTTATTCGGCGCTGATGTGTCCACTCCCTCGCGATCTGCCAACGTTTTAATTCTTTCAGTTGTAGCTTTCAAGCTGACAAGCTGACAGTTGTAGCTGTTAGGCGCAGATGCATGTGTGTGGCATGAAACTGCTCACCCCAGGCACCACCATCACCGACTTCACAATTCAATTATTTTTGCCTAGAAGTATGCAATGACTGGGCGCACTGCTAAAAACGGTTGTTATTGCTGTGAAACTGCGCTGGCACTGCCTTTGCCACAGTTACTATGCAGCGATGCAAATCGTGCACCTTAACCTCGAAAGGCGCAAGAAGGTGCCAGCGCGGCAGTCAAAAGTATCTGGCCACCGACCGGCTTGCGACCGGCTTTGTTTGTATGGATTTTTTTTGTTTTTCCACCTACGAAATCAAATTCATAGAATCAACAACCACCAACACCGACGCCGACACCGACTAAACCATGGAGCATTGTCCGCGCGATTAATGCTAGATTTTTCAAGTCGAACGCGCACCACGTGTACAGCAGTCGTACTCGAGATCGAAAAGGCAACATCATTGTTCTTCGAGGTGCACAGCAAAGGATATGCAAAAATCACGCAGCAAGCGCAAACAAACCGATGCCTACCAGAAGATTGATAAGCGCTCCTTTGTTGTGGTTGTTGTTGTTGTTACTGCTGCTGCTCTGGCAATATGCGATACAACTGCAACATCGCTACGAACGCGCCATCGGCAGGTATTTTTTTTAAGAATAGAAAGTTATTGTTTTTTTTTTGTTGTTATGGTTATTATCCATGCTGAAGTTGCTGTTCTACGTATACACATACATATGTACATAGATACATAGATACATACGTATGTATGTACTAGAGGGCTACATAAGACGTCTCAAACTCTAACGTTTTTTGATTGCGGAGATTTCTTAATTTTTCGCATCGAATTAGATTGAACGAATGCGTTACCGAAAACTCGACACAAAACTACTCTAAAGAAAAAGATTATTCGTCGCGTTTATGAATTGAAAACATCCCATGCAGCGCTCTAGTATGTACATGAGCACAAGATTAAGGCTCTGACGGGCTGACGCTGCGGTATTTACAGTCCATGTAATAAGTAATCTTATAATTGCAGCAATGGCAAAAAAAGGTCGGACAGTCCAGGCCTGGCCACTCGATGTCTTCCTTTAAGTTAATCCCGATATCGTCCGTCCCGATATCGTCCGTCCCGATATCGTTTCGTGCGATGAGCCCCGAAGGCAGGGTTACGTTGCGCGTCCTTTGCATCCTATACTACGTGTACGCGTAAAGAACCGAATTATGATGTTCTATTGTCTCAACATAGACAATTTCATCGTTCTCATTAATTATAATAAATATTACTTATAAACTAATAGAAATAATACTTTTGTTTAGTAAAACTTTATAATATCGCTTTTATTAATTTTGCTTATATTTTAAGAATTCTTTTTTTTTTTTTGGTTTATTATTAAATTGTTTATTGAATAAAAAAAATTTTTTTACATAAATATTGTTTCGATTGTTATTAAAGTGTATGCAATTTTTTTGACGAGCGGTACTCAGTGTTGCAAAAACCGCTACGGTCCGCTAACATTTGGATGCCGGTCTTATAGTGCTCGGCGTGAGGTCCCTCAACATAGGCATTTGCTACCAACTTGACCTCCTCACTCGAGTAAAATATTTTGCCAGCAAGCCACTGCTTCAGTCGGGAAAAGAGATAATAGTCGCTGGGGGCCAGGTCTGGAGAAGATTTGGGAGGTGCGGAACCAATTCATACCGCAATTTCTTCAAATTTATCGCCGAATGAGCTGGATCATTGTCTTGGTGGAGAAACCTTGTTTTTTCCTCGCCAAATGTGACCCTGACCTCGTCATCCAATTGACACAGTAATATTCTTTATTGATAGTTTTACCACGTTAAACATAGTCAATATATATTATGAAAATTACTGCCTCGTTTTGTGATCTTGTCTCGACTTAAAAATCCTGTCTGGTTCTCGTCTTGACTGAGCCAAATTGGAAGCGAAGAACAGATTAGACAGTACAATAGAAAAGAATCGATATTTGCAATAAATCGATGTTAGGTTTGCATTTCTAACTGTTTAAAAGAATATTCTAAAAAATCTTGTACGAAAATATTTCTCATAAATTCTCGACTAAAAACCCGGTCTCATTTTCGTCTCGAACGAAACACCCTTTATCGTCTCGGGACTAGTCTCGACTGTCCCGACTGTACTCAAACCTTAAAAATTAACTTTATGCTAATGTATTGTTAAATGCCCAAAAATTACAACAGACTTTTAATATCCGTTCTAGTCGCCACAATTAAATCCGAACGTGCTAGTCCTGATCATTCATCCGGCATAAGTGACGCCTGCCATGCCGGAAATATTGCGCGCGACCACGTAGGCAGAGAGCATCATATCAGCACCTTGGAAAATGATTTTCTTCCAACAGCATCTAGCAGTAAATATGCCGCCACTGGCCTCGACATGTCCACATCAAGTGCCAATTGTTTGCCAGCTGTCATTATTAAATGCAACCACTGCGACTTCTTCTCGCAGTCGAAGCCGGAGATAGAGCATCACATCGAGGTAACGCATCCCAGTGCCGAATTGGATTACATTAGTATACCGACGAATGCCGCCGCCATTCAGGCCTTCCAAGCAGCAGTGGCTGCTGCCACCGCAGCCGCAGCCGCCTGCACCTCCCGTGACAAGGGCCTCTCAATGCAGAGAGTAATTACCAGCATCGATGATGAATGCCCGATTGCAGTCAAGAAGGAACGGCTCGGCGAACTCTGCGATGGCAACGAAGAAGAGGATCACAATGCTGACCCTGACCAGGGCCAGTGCTCCTCCATAACACAGTCGAAGTTTGACCAGCCTTCCTCTGTTTCATGCACAACAACACCGACTACCGCAAGTGTTCACTGTCCACTCTGTCAGGACAATTTCACGGAGAAGCATCTGCTGGAGCTGCACTTGATGGAGATGCACAGTGTTAGTTCCGACGGCTTGGCACGTCTGCTGCAGCTTGTCGACAACAGCAGCTGGCACAATATGCAAGTCACGAACACAAGTACCAGTGCAAAGAGTGAAACGTCACCAGAAAGCAACCTTCCCCAGAACGCGAGCTCCCAAGCCGCAGACCTTTACACGAAGTCAGACCTTGCCCTCACGGAACCGACAGCTAGTGACACTCAACTGCAATGCCCGCAATGCTCGGTCGCATTTAAACTGCAGCAGAATCTCCTGGCGCACGTGCAGGAATCACAGCACTACGCAATGCAAAATGGCGAGTACCAATGCCTCGCTCGTAAACAGTGTGCCATGTTGTTCGGCACCGCAAACGCCATGGTCGCGCACTTCAAGGATACGCACATGAACTTGGTCATCTCGGAACGTCACGTTTACAAGTACCGCTGCAAGCAGTGCTCTCTGGCCTTCAAGACTCAGGAGAAGTTGGCTACTCACACTCTCTATCACACTATGCGAGATGCCACCAAGTGCAGTTTGTGTCAACGCAATTTTCGCAGTGTTCAATCGCTGCAAAAGCATATGGACCAAGTTCATGGCAGCAGCCAGAGACGGCAAGCGCATCAGCCGCCGGAGTTGTCAGCGTCGTGTGACAGCACTGCGATCCCGCCTAGCAATTGTGCGCTGTCTTCTCAGTCCGCCGAGCAACACGACTGCATTGAAGCAGGCAACACTAAAGAGACTCAACCTCAAACCTTTCAATCCCAAACAGGTATGCAAATCTTTGTCGAAAACAGTATTAAAGATGACATTTTAGACGGCATTGTTGCAGCAGCAGCCGCCGAGTTTGTTCAAGTGGACGATGGTAGTGAACAATTTAGCGGAGCAGGCAGGCGCCAACTCGAAGCAGTAACAGCAAAAGAGTGCTTAACAGAATGTAGGTCGATTAAATGTGTATTTTGTCACGAGAACTTCTTTCGAAATAGAAACTTTTCAGTGCATTTCGAGAGCACTGCCGACGTATACACGATGAGGAAGCTACGAAATGAATACCCAATGCTAGCTGGAGTCTTTGCTAAAGAAAACCCCACGGCACAAACAGCATACGACGCCCTGGCTGAAATCCACCCTGACACCAGCCGGAGCAGCCAAAAGAGGTACAAATGCAACATCTGTAGGGTCTCGTATGCACAGAGCAGCACCCTGGATATACACATGCGCAGCTTGCTGCATAAGTCGCGTGTTAGTAGACAGCACAAAGAAACGCAACAGCGATGCGCCGGATCAACATTGTTCACTACCTCACGTCATCACTCGAGCGCAACTCTTACTGCCGCTGCTGACAAGACCGTGCGTTCTTTAGATCATCCAATTAATTTAAAATCTTCCACAACAACAGTTCTCAGCACACAAGTCGATATTTCTCCTGCTCACTCGCCGATGCTAAGCGAAGCGGTCGATTCGCAGACGCTACATGCGCCTCTCTCACATTCGAGCACATCGCATATCTCGCCCCCTTCGCCTTCACCCTATGAACAACCCCATTTTGCTGCCATTGCAGCGCTGCTCAAACAGCAACATACGCAGACCCAGCTTATTGTTGACGATGAAAACCGCTTGTCGCCCGATGCTCCTCAGCATGCACTACAAATAGAACCTGGACTGCTGGCCCAAAAAATTATAGAGCAAAATTTGCAGCAAGCAGCAACACACTTCTCCAGCGTAACACCACAAAATCTTCAATCGCTGCAGAATTTTCAGGGCCTTCAACAAATGCAGCAGCACTTTCCACAAATTGCAGCGGCTGCAGCGGCCTCTGGTCTCTCAATGAATGCAGTTGATATGTTGAACCTCATGCAGTTCCATCACCTAATGTCCCTCAACTTCATGAATCTAGCGCCACCGCTTATTTTCGGTGCAACGACGACAGGAAGTAATATTGCTGCTCCTGGCAGCACGGCGAGCAGCAGCAGCAATGCTCTAACTTCCAATGTCCTGAACCCAAACACAAGCACCAGTGTACCGAGCTCCACAACGGCTGCTACAAAATGTACTTCAGAATCTGCTTCGAATGATGGCCCTCCGCATTTGTCCCAACAGAGCTCCCCAACAACAACAACAGCAGTTCCAGCAGCTTCTCAGGTAATTGCAGTTTTCAGCTCTCATAAATATTTTTTCTCTGACACTGTATGTTGTAGGCATCAAACAACCAGAAAAGGGCACGTACGCGCATCACCGACGATCAGCTTAAGATACTCCGAGCTCATTTTGATATCAATAATTCACCCAGCGAGGAGAGCATAATGGACATGTCAAAGAAAGCTAACCTTCCCATGAAAGTAAGTCTACATACACGCCTGTAGCTTATAAATTAAATTTGCATTCATCCTTGAACATGCAGGTTGTCAAGCATTGGTTTCGCAATACTTTGTTCAAAGAACGTCAACGTAACAAAGACTCGCCCTACAATTTCAACAATCCGCCTTCCACCACATTGAATCTGGAGGAGTATGAACGGACTGGACAGGCAAAGGTCACATCCCTTGTTGAGGGGGCTGGTAGCGACAGTGTCGTAGGCGGAGGCATTGGCAACGTACTGCGGAAAGATCAGGTCACATTAGCCCATCAGCATTCTCTGCCTGAGTCATCCAAAGCTAGTAACATCGCCGATGACTGCGTCTCGAATCAAAGTCCCTTCAATTTGTCCCATCCACCGCAAGAAGGGCGGCGCCAAAGTAGTGACCGTCCTTGTTCACATGCAAGTGTTTCAAGCCCTTTGGATGTGCAAATTAAGGCAGAACCTAACGAAGAGTCTCTCTCTACTACTAACGAGAATGTTCAACAGCAACAGGAACAACTGCTGACGCCCACTTCAGAAATGCTATTGAAGCAACACCAACACTTGGCGGCTATGTCGGCAACAGCCGCTTCCGAGCATCAAACGAGCGACATGAGCGAGCACAATATAATGCAGTCCGCTGCACCAGCAACCGCTACGTCTGTTCATCACCATCAGCAGCATCACACATACTTCAATAACTACGAAACTAAATCCGAAAGTGGTAGCTCTGACATCCAGTCGCGTCCTCCCACACCGAACAGTTCTTCAGCCACCAATCCGTATTCCAGCATGAGCGACTTGCTGGGGCAGCAACTAGACAGTCTGCCGCTGAACAACATGTCGAATATGAACAACATGGGACCGCCCAAAAAGTTTCAGATGAGTAAGGTGTTCGAAAAGAGCTCCCCCTCCTCACAGTTCGAAACAAATTCTAACTCGTCCAACGCATCGTCAACCTCCAGCGGCAAGCGCGCTAACCGCACTCGCTTCACCGACTACCAAATCAAGGTGCTTCAGGAGTTCTTTGAGAATAACTCCTACCCCAAGGACAGTGATCTGGAATATTTAAGCAAATTACTGCTGCTCTCACCGCGCGTAATTGTAGTATGGTTTCAGGTGGGTGACAGTAAAATAGGTTCAAGTTAGTTTGCCATTTTGATGTTCACAAAAGAAGCCGAGCAAAAGAGGCCAATTTCGAATTCTCTTAGAAACCTCTTAAAATTTTCCGATTTTCCGACGCTGCTATATTTATACGAGTGTGTTTGTATTATTATAATATGCATATCTTTTCTACTCAGCGTATTTTTCAATCAAGACATCAATTATTCAAACCGACTTTGGCAGACCATATTTCAGAACCAGCCACGGTTCTTCATCGGCGATCTTTCGTTGGTGGTTTTCGTTTCCAATTTCCGTCAGTCAACAAATAAAGTCAAAACTTAATACGAGTTATTATATCGTAATAATACAAATATATCTTTTAGAGGACATCACTAATAGTGTTGTAGAGTTTGACGTTTTTTTTTTTTGTGAAATAACTTCGCTTGTGGCCTGGGATCAAAGCTTAAATATCTTAATAATAATTCGGTATTTAAAAAATACGAATACGGTACCCTTTAAAATACTGTCAGAAACCATCACACTCGTATGTACATATGATGGTTGTAACTCACAGAGACTCATAGTTGTACTGTCTATCAATCTGTTGATTGTGCCTTCAATTCCTTTGATCAAAAACCCTATCGCTTTTCTAAACATATGTGCTCATAATTATGAAAGTGCCCTAAGTCACTTTTTCTTTTGTTTCGAGATTTTTAAGGGTTTGCGTTTAACAAATCTATATTATAATCTATATTAAATCTATATTATATTATATAGATATTTTTGTCGTCTGCACGACAAAGTCTATCGGACAGCACGGTTGTTACGTACCAACCATTCGGTATACTGTAAAGTCTATATATATATATATATACGTATATACAGTATATGTGTAGTATATACAATCATAATTATGGGCACACAACCTAAGTCGAACCCTACACTTACTGCTTTTTCTTCTTCTTTATATCTTTCCAAAGAATGCGCGGCAAAAACAACGCAAAATCTATGAAAACCAACCGAACAATTCCTTCTATGAAACCGAAGAGAAAAAGCAAAATATAAATTATGCTTGCAAAAAATGCAATCTAGTATTCCAACGTTATTACGAGCTCATACGGCATCAGAAAAATCACTGCTTCAAAGAGGAGAACAACAAGAAGTCTGCCAAAGCCCAAATAGCGGCCGCACAAATCGCACAAAGTCTAAGCTCGGAAGACTCAAATTCGTCAATGGATATCAATAACGCAACTGCTGCAAATCTCCTGACCGGTCATCACCAGCAGCACATTGCAGCAGTAGCAGCTGCAGCTGCGTTGGTGGCGGGGACTGCAACCCCCGGCCTGTCGCCCAATCCCAGCTTGAATCTGTTGGCTACTTCGCCGCAACACCTCTTTGGCAAGACACCCAACATGACTGACCGCAGTCCATCGACTACACCAACGCCACCGCAACGTGAAGGCAGGAGCAGCACAGAAAAACAACAGAAGTACGAATGCGAAAAGTGCTCACTAACATTCCAGCGCTATGAACTCTTTCGCGAGCATCAACTGATACACATAATGAATCCGAATCTGTTTGGCCACCATCAAACGTCTGCACGACAAAATCTGTCGGACAGCACGGTGGCTACGTACCAACCATTCGGTATACTGCAAAGTCTACAGCAAGCCGCTACAGCCGCAAGCGTGAATCATCAGCAGCAACATGAAAGTTCCGTCGATCTAAGTCGCTCCCAGCCACTTCTCCAGAAGCGCAAGTTCTCGGATGCTTCCTCTAATGCCGACGAAATCACCAGCGAAAACGAAACGATGCAGGTCAGCAAGAAGGTGAAGAATGACAATTACGATTTTTTATACCAGTATTTTTTGCAAAATGAAAGCAATGTTGAGCTGAAGCAAAAATTTCAAACGCAGCAAGAGCAGTCGCAGCATTCCAATCTGGACTTGGAGTACCTGGCGAACTTTTACCAGCAAACTGAAATGAAGAAGCGCAGCAACTACGATTTTTTATTTCAATACTACATAAGAAATGATCAGCCATTCCACCAGCAGGCGGCAGCCTACGACTCGTCGAGCAAGCCAAACATGGATTTTCTACTGCAATACTATCAACTCAGCGAATCGAAGAAGTTTTTTCAGTTAGAAGCCTCGCCCCACCAAATATATGACTGCCACATAGCCACGCCCACGGACAGCAACCAACGTGATACGGTAAATAAGAGCAATTGCGAAAGTGTCGCTAGCAACAACAATATTGGCAATTACAGTGACAACAGCAACGACAGCTGCAGAAGTACGCACAAAAATAATACTAGCAGCAAGAACAGTCACGACAGCGATGATGAAAATCATGTGGACGAAGAACACTCAGGTGCCAATCATTTTTGCGAGACCAGAAGTGCGGCAGCTCTGCCAAACGACAATCACAGCGACAACGTTTCACATTCGTACTACAACAACAATTCGTACGACAACATGGACCTGGGCAACACTGTCGGTGCGGGCAGCGTTGAGGATGGCAAAATCAAAATGGCTCACGAGGAGTGGCAACATTTTGGGCGCGAGGTGAATCCTAATTCGGCAAATGAACATTACAAACTCAACAAAGCAGTATCTACAACGGCAGCCATGGCCGCCGCAATTACAACCACATCGCAATTGCACTCAGTAGCATCTTCACCAGATGCCTCGGACAGTTGCCAGACAGCGGCACAGTTGCCAGCCTACAGCAATCTGGAAGACTTCCTTGATGCCAGCATGATAGAGAATCACACACAAACCTTGACATTTAATGAAGTCTCATCCACTGTTTCTGCACCAGCCATTTCGGCAACAGCTGCTTTAACAGCCACCAGCAGCAACACATCCACACTCACCACAACCGAGCACAAACAAAACAAGCGCCTGCGCACCACTATCTTGCCGGAGCAATTGAATTTTCTATATGAGTGCTATCAGAACGAGTCCAATCCTAGTCGGAAAATGCTGGAGGAGATTTCGAAGAAAGTCAACCTTAAGAAGCGCGTCGTACAGGTGAGTTGATAGAGGCAACATTTGTGTTGAAAATTAATCACCCGTTTGGAGTCAAAGCCGAAAGCAAGCCGGTGTACAGGAGAACAACAGAACACAAAATGTGTAGGATTGGAAATTCTGTATAATTTTGTTTATGTTTTCGATTTATTGCTTAAGAATCATTGTTTTCCGCTCAGTATCTTCAGTTGCTTTCAATTCTAACTGTTTTCATTTTTTCTCGTTTTAGTAATTGTATTGTTGTTTGATTTGCCATGTTTTGTTGTTGTATCGTTTGGTTGTAACTAGCGGTTTCTCCAGGCCGTACGATTGGTTGATTGATTTGCAGACAGTTCTTAGCTCTATCTATTCACAACATAACCAAAAACACAATGAACTTCATTCAGGTTTGGTATCAGAACTCACGCGCTCGAGAACGCAAAGGCCAATTCCGGCAGCATGTGCAAATCATTAACAAAAAATGTCCCTACTGTACGGCTATATTCAAGGTGAAGTCGGCGCTTGAGTGGCACCTTCAGTCAAGGCATGGCGACCGACCTAAGCTGTGCGTAGAGAAAATCGCAGACATTAACACGACCGAAGACAGCCGGAGACAGGCGGAGGCTGAGAACAACAAAGAGCCGCACAGCGACAAGCAACAATTGCTGCAGTTGCAACCACAACCTTCGAAGAACACTCCCATAAATCTAAGCCGAGCGCAGTTGCAGCATAACGACAGCAATTACAAGAGCAACAGCATCAGTAGTTCTTTAGCGGAAGCGGCCCTCAAAAGTTTGCCAGACATGTTGCTTGAATACAGTTCAAAATATGAACAGAAAAACCGTGTTGTTGATTATGTGCAAGAATACCAGGAGGAACAACAACGTGACACAAATGATTGCGCTACGTTAAGCATGGGAAGCACGTTTGTTCAACGCTCAAATGCTGCCTCGCCTACTAGTCATGTATCCATGACAAGCACCTTGTCTTCATCCTCATCGCTGTCATCAGCCTCGGCGGCTCTGTCGACATCACAAAAACGCTCCCGCATTAAAGTGAGTCGCGAAAAGCTAACAATTCTGAAGGCATTGTTTTGTGATGCCCGAACACCTTCAATAAATGACTGCATGAGCATCGGCCGTGAAGTTGGCTTGCAGACACGCGTGATACAGGTAATGTCCAGTAGCAGAGCTTTTCATTTTTGGCACCTCGTTCTTCGACGATGAAGCATGCCATGTAAAAGTACAAATCTCGTTGAAATTTGACTTGTCGAAAATCTAGACTTGAACGGAATCAGAAATCGAACCGATAGGCATTATGTCTCCTCCTTGAGAAGATTTTATAACAGACGCAAAGTTATCAACAAGCTGCAACTTCAGCAAAATTAGAGGTAAACTGCTTGTACATATATTCTATGTATGACGTGACAGGAAGCATAAAAGCAACGTACAGTATATAGAAAACAACCAGGCGTACAGTATCTATAGAATAGTTGACCAAAAAGCTTTAGAAAGAATTCGGAAAAAATTTACTACGACTTAAAGAAAATGAATTTGAAAATTTAATGAGATAAACGAACCGCACACAAACGTTTAGTTTAAGTTTTTATTATGTTTCTTACATTATTTTTTCAAGGATTTTTAAAATAATTGGTTATGGTGTTTTGAAATGGGGCTTTCATTTCTCTTTTGTCTTCTGTTATGCGTTAATACGATGTACTTGAACTTTGAAGTTGTACTTAAGCCGTATCTTAGATTTCTTTACCATTTCAAATTTAAGGTTTGGTTCCAGAATGCACGTGCCAAGGATAAAAAGTCGCGTCAGCAACGGTATCTGTCCGACGACAGCAACTGCGATGAGAAGACACGAGATGGCACGCTGCGGGGCACCATGTCAAATGCTGTCGAGCTTCGCGATTGCCAGCTGTGTCAGCTCAAGCAAGTAAACATTCATCAGCATGCTTTCACTACGGACCATATCGGCCGTGTCAAGACACTGCTTGAGCAGACAAGGCTCGCCAAATCGCAAAGCAAGAGCACTGGCATTGCGGGTGAAAATCCGGCCAGTTATTGTCTTCCTGAAGCTGAGACTCAACATAAGCAGCAAGAAAAACACGTCGACAAAATGTTTGCCGTCGTCAATCCGACTGCCGAGGCGGCTGACAACGCTGGTGGCGTTTCTATCGCCAGCGGAGAACAACAGCTGGGGGCCATTGAACTGCTGCGCCAACAGGGCCTCAGCAGTAATGTAAGCCAACAACTGAATGACTTTTTTGGCATAAACAACGCTATACATAACTTCAACAACTATCAAAAACCGGATTGTGGTGAAAAAGAGGCTGGAAATATGCTGCAAAACAATTTGATGCTGAAGATAAATACCGACAACCTGGTCACGGACATGGCGACAGTGCCGCATACCACCGATATACTACAACAACTGTTCAGCTGCAATCACATTAGCGGTAAGTGCGATAATCGTCGACTGACGGACGAATGCGCTCACACGTCTCCTAAGTGCTGTTGCTGGCTTTGCGCACGTCACAGGCACGCAAGCAAAAACCTCAGCATTGGCATTGGCATTGTTATTTAATAATTTCGATTATTTCATCAATCTCATTTCATCTCTCTTTAGTTTTAGTATGCTTCGTATATGTTTTGAAAGAAATCATCTATTCTCAAGAAGTACATATACGTATGCTTTGAAACTCTAAACCTCACAAACTTAGAAGAAGTATTCCTATAGGCCTAAATATAATAAGTATGTATGATCCGATGTATCTGTATCGCATGTGGTGCCCCATAGCAGGTCACATAAAAAAATTACATTAATAACTGTTTTAAAAAGTTAAACTCGAAGTTATTCGTTATACGTTATATGTACGTACTCGTTTGAAAACATAGGAGGCGTCGTAAATTGAGTCCTTGTCTACGGAAAAACACAACAAATTATTTCTCGATAAAAACTTGCTTTTTTGTGTAAAACACTATTAAAATAGCTAAGAAAGTAAAGTAAGTGAATAAATGGTAATTTCTAAAATAAGATGCGACCGAATGTAAATATTAAGAGAATAGTGTAAATACGATATAAGTTACTCACAATTGTTAATGATACAGGTCGTATCATCAGTCGTGTCAACTACGAGTGGTTTAGATTAACGGTGAACATAAGGGCGAAATTCCTGTTCGAGAAAAACTAAATTTTCTTTGTCCTGCTTTTTCTGCTTTGTGCATTGTGCAGACTTAAAAAAGCAATATTTTTTATCTTTTCATTTACCAAGAGTCTATATCCGTATAGATATCTGCATATACATTAGATTAGAAACATACTACATAAAACCTTATTGACTACTTTGCTCTTTTTTCTTCGCTCAACTGAAAAATTTCTGTCTGCAGAAAGCCTTAGTCGGACCTTCAGTTCTGCCCTTATGCGTCTGAAATATCCAGTTTCTAGTATTTTATAAACCAAAGGAAAAACCTGGTCGTAGATCGTATTGTGTACTACCACAGAATAAATAGTATACAGAAGACGCAACCCCGATCATTACCTTCTCGCTAACAAAATTTACACAAAATAAAAATCAACTCCGTTTCTTTCGCTCGCTCCTTCTTCCTTTCCTTTTATGTACTTTCTTGTCTGCACACATGCTTGTACTCTATGTTTGCTAGGGCTCTAATATTGGAACCCACAAAGAAAATTTGCTTTGTACAAGATGCGTCTTCTGTATACTATTTATTGTGTGGTACCTCTTAAGCGCGACGCATTAACGATAGCCAGTGTCCGGCCGGCCCTCCACACGGGCATCCAATTTTCAATTCTGCCCACGGTATCGTTTTCATTATATGAATTGTATTGCGCTATTGCATATTGCATATGAATGTCAGATGTATATACATACATACATACATACAGATGCGTGAGAAATAAAAGTGAGTTAGTTGGTTTTTACGCGGAATTCCGAGAAATGCATATATTATTGCAAATACATAAAAAAGGGTGGTTAAATTTTAAGGGCCGATGTTGACTTTGAATAAACACAAATTATTTAGGAAATTATTGTCATTTATTTTTATTGTGATAATATTGGTATGATTCAATTAAGTATGGAACAAAATATCGGCCAAATGGCCGCCGCGACCTCGGCGGCACACCTCTATCCGAAGGTCAAAATTTTCGATGACGCTGAGGCATAATTGAGGTTCTATGCCGTTAATGTGCCGAATTATCTTATCCTTTAGCTCTTGAATTGTTGCTGGCATATCGACGTACACCTTTTCTTTCAAATAACCCCAAAGAAAGAAGTCCAACGGTGTCAAATCACATGATCTTGGCGGCCAATTGACATCGCCACCACGTGAGATAACAGGGCCATTGAATTTGTCGCGCAAAAGAGCCATTGCTTCGTTAGCTGTGTGGCAAGTGGCACCGTCCTGTTGAAACCACATATCGCCCACATCCATATCTTCCAATTCGGGTCATAAAAAGTTCGTTATTGTTGCACGATTTTTCCGATTGTGCGCACATTTGGACGATTAAACTGACCGAAAAAATCACGAAGTGCACGATATGCATTTTGATTTGAACACCCATTTTCATAATAAGCCTGAATAACTTTAACGCGTTGCTCGATTGTGTATTTTTCCATGGTTCAAATCGAGTTAGTCTGAAATTAAGAAATGTCAAATGAAATGCAGAAAACAACTTGACGTTTAGGTGTGGTTCACATTCAACATCAGCCCTTAAAATTTAACCACCCTTTAGATACGTACTCGTAACAAGCAACAAAACTGTAACAATAAAAATATGCTCTTATTATATACATATGTATTATACAAAAAACAAACATAAATAGATATAACCTCATATTTTTTTTTCGCTATTTAGCATATGAGTTGTTATTAGTTGATAGGTTTATAAAGCAAAATAGTATCACTCGGTTTCCTATATGTACCGTATGCCATAGTTTATTGTACAAAAATGTCTACACATAAGTAAATAGATAGCATTTCTACTGATAATTCTAGGAAAACTTGTGAACTACTCAGCCCTGCGAGTAATATACATAGTTTTCATTGCGCAGTTTTCACTTTAATTTAAGAAAATTTTCAAAATTCCATTTCTTTAGTACCAACATCCGAATATCCTCTAATTCTCAGATTTCTTTGCAGTAGGTTACAGCCTTTACGTTTTCTGTGCAAGACTCCGTGAATTCCGGTAGCATGCGTTTTTTCTTCTTATCCTTTGCGTTTGTGATTATTTCATTGGTTCAGCTTCCACAGACTAACAGCTTTATGTGGTATTCACATAAAACTGGTTTAGTTGGATTTAGGCCAAATCGGATTTTGAATTTCAATTGTTTGAAGCATAAGACAATTTCAATTATGTTATTGAAATTGTTGTTGTGGAAATTTAGCGTAAATCCAAGGAAACTCAACCCTGATTCGAAGTGGGAAATACATTCCAATCTAGTCTCTTTATACTCTGATGGAAAGAGATAGGTTAGGTTAGGTTAAAAAGGCTTGGGATGTTCGTTCCAGTTCACCTAGGCAAGGTTTGGCCTATTCAGAATGATTGCCTTCAAATATTGGTACCTAGCAAATGTTTTGTCGTACATTTACACCATGCAACTGATCGATCCGTGAGCTCAGAGAAAAACCAAGTTCCTAGTGACAGAAAATGGCGTCTTGCAAGCGCTGGACAACGGCAAAGTATATGGTATATCGTCTCTTCCTCATCAACATCAACAGTAATCTACCCTGGCACCCGTCTTCCATTTTGCCATCATGTGGCACAGTGCCCTTAATTACCCCTACCGCAATTCGCAGCTGGTCCCTTATAAAAGAGAGGAGATACTTTGAATTGCTCCAGTTTAACTCGCAACTAGCCATAGGTTGCGAGAGACGTGACAGTCATTTTTGTTTCTCCAAAGATAATTTGCTCTCTAGTTCACTATATCGTCGATTGATCTTTTCAGATGGAATATAGCATTTCTACACTTTAGCACAATCCCTGATTTAACCGACTCTGACCTCAGAGGTTTCAATGCAGCCTCGATGTCGACACAGATATTGATAACCGAATGTGGTATCCCGATAAAGTAATCCTGCATGAGATACGAAGCTGCTCTTCTAATGGCATAGACTTCTGCCTGCATTCATCCCGCAGCCTAACGATTGCTGTTCCCCTGTTTCCGAAAAGAAGCCCTCTCCCGCTACATTTTGTAAACAAATGGCCACTTTTCGTTAAATTAAGAAATCGGTAATTTTAGCAGCATGTGTAATATTTGTATATTTAGTTTCTATTGGTAGCAATACAGCTCTATAGCTGATTGTCAAAATAAATCCGAATTTGATGTGAACACTCGATCATCTGTTGATGTTCGAAAGCATAAATCCGACTTTATGTGAACATTAAATTAAGGCCTGATTAGTCGTACTTTCAAACTACTTTTTTCTAACATACTTCTTTAGGGGTTCAAAGAGGAATCATCAGTATTGATGTTGTCACCTTCATTTGGATTCTGCTTGAAAGTGTGTACTTTTACACCCTTATTCACAAGCTCACTTTTACTCTTCGTCTAAAACAGCCATTTATAAAATGTTCTAGTTGCTTTTTTGAGTCTAAAGACAACCAATGACAATGAATAACAACTAATGAACACAAAGGCAATGAATGCACGAATCACAATGAATAAAACGAACAAAGTGAATGCCACCAACACACACTGACTTTATGCGAACAGAATATGTAGGATACGACATGAGAATGTTTGTTATTGAAATCAAAAGAAGTATGCTTTGGAGTTAAATCAGTTGGAATGGGAGAGGGTTTTTAGAATTAGGAGACATGAATTTTTTGTAACACTTGATAGGAAATACATAATATGTAGGAAAATATGATATTATCGTATTACGAAATTAAATTTGGGCATGGGTGGTGGGTAACAAAAAGTGGTCAAACGGGCTTCTCTGACCCCAACATTTGATGGGTGATGGGTGGGTAAAAACCCCTCAACCCCAAATTTTTTTTGCACTAATCTATAGGAAATATTGGGAAGCGATTTTTGAACATGGTGGGAGGTGGTTGGCGACCTAAAAATTTTTATTAAAAAATAGGAAACGTCATGAAACGGATTTTGAACGGTAGGGGGGGGTGTCTGGTGCCTCCAAAGGTGTTAAAATAGGGGGTACTTCCATAAAGTAATATTTGCTATTAATTTGTAAAAAAATGTACTTGCCGAAATCCCCTCGTTTGACACTTTTGGGGGCACCCGACACCCTTTGCACCCAGTCCAAAATCTGTTTCATGCCGTTTACTATAAATTTGCGCAATAACAATTTTTGGGTCGGAAAACCCCTGTACTGCAATACTAAGGGTATTCATGAAATGGTATAATTTTATACGTTGTATAATTGTATACGTTGTATAATTGTATAATTTAACTGGCTTGTCTCATGAACACACCCTTAAGTCGTTTAGGTATATGCTGTTTATTGATCAGCTGTTTGAACGCGGCTATTGAATATTTCTAGTCACAGTTTGCGCGGCCGTTTCATAAAACAGCTGACTTGCACGCATAAAATTAAGCAACCTGTTTACACACCGAAATCGTAGCGGAATTTTATACACCTATTGTGAAAAATTTTCCAAACAAAATTTCACAGTTCGTTTATGCGGAGATAAAATTATGCCGTTTATACGGCTTTTACGCGTTATCATGAATACCCTTACTGTGATTTAGTGCATTGATGTCTTCATGACGTCTTGTGCAGCTCTCTAGTATGTATGCTAGCACTGAACATATTATCTAGTACACAACGCTCTTAGCACATTGCAACTGCGGCGACGTCTGCCGAAAAGTGACCTTTCAGAGACGAGGAGTGACTCGGTGAGCTTGTGCATAAGCGTGTCAATTTTTGCGGGACTTCTATTTTTCAATATATTTTGTACTATTGTTTTAAAAAAGATTTTAAATTTGTTGTGGATTTATATAATTTAAAAATGATATCTTACTCTATGGTTGAACCTAGTCTACACTAATTGACCTTTTAAGGTGAATCCCTTCCGGAACACAAGCCTATTAATCGAGTGGATTTTCAAGAATTTTGCTACTTATTCGCACATTCATTCGAAAGTACGCAAGGATAAACCTCGCATTTTAAACTAACAATTTTACTTTAATAGTTTTGCTTAATATGGTAGGATTTAAAGACAGGTGAAACACTAAGCTTCAATAAATAAATATAAACAATAAATATAAATATAAACAAAATTACAATGTCTCATAAGCGTCATTACAATCCCTCATAAAAACGATAAGGCGTAACCAGTTTAAAATCAAGAATTACTTAGGTCAGAAGTAATTGAAGAATTTGGATTGTCGGATAGCCCTAAACCAGGGGTGTTTAACCTTTTGCAGCATCGAAAGGTTTTTACCTTTTGTGGGCCACATGGTAAATTTTTTAAAGGCAGGCGGGCCTTTAAAAAAGTCAATTACATTTAAAAGTTTAGTTTTATTATGAATATGAAAAATGCATTGTATGTATAATGCACGAGGTCTGTTTAGAAAGTATCGCTAATTTTGAATTCCCGCGAGTCACGTATATTCGATTTTCGGAGAGGAGCCAAAATACGTCCAAGCAAAATAGCTGTCAAAAATTAACTGAACATTCAAAGTGGCCGAACCTGTCAGCATAAGTGAGCGAGCGACATGAGTATCAACATAACGCCACAAAAAAATTGAAAAGCGAATATACGTAACCCGCGGAAATTCAAAATTCGCGATACTTTTTGAACAGACCTCGTATATACATATTATTATAATCTTAGTGAACTTAATTACAACATCAATGTGATGTCGTAATTTTGAAAGAACTCGAAATTAATGTGATTTCTAAAAATGTATGTGTGTATCAGTCAACACACTTCGTTTTGATGTTTCAGTTCATGTCATTAAAGAAACAAATTTTTCGACTTTGTTCGAATGAAATATAATTTTTATAAAAATCTTCAAGATCTTCGGTATTAAATACATACATATATCCTTCAGATTGGCTGCAAAATATAGTGTGCAGGGCCGCAGGTTAAATACCCTTGCCCTAAACAGTGATCGTCAAACATTGGCTGCAAGAATCAAAATAGGCAATAGATTTCGCTGAATTGAAGTTTGATAGTCCCTGTTTGGGGGATGGCATTAAGAGACAATGAACAGATTTATGGTCATAGACACCATAAATACCCAAGCACGCGAACTTCTCAATCAGCCTACGTATATATAGTATATAGTATAAGTTAAATTCATGTATTTATGGACACATAAAGCTGTATGAGCTGTGCGAGTATGTATGTATGTATGTATTTGCATACGTATGTGTGTATGCATGTGAATATGCCATACATTAAAGGCGAAGTCGCCTTCTGAAATGGTTGCAAGGTACGAATTACGGTCTGCGAAGTTTACTATGAAGCATTTGAAAAAATCGCACACATGTTTAAAGCTTAATTATGTATTTAAACGGCCAAACTAGCGAGACATATATAAATTCTATACATATGTATATAAATTCATATACTTTATTCGTTGTATCACCGGAAAAGCCACAGAAGTAGCTTTCATTTTATTTTAAAAATTTCTTTAAGTGTATACTCTATTGTTATTATTTGAAACTAATGATTTTGAGAAAATAATAAATTTTATTTTGGAATGTTTCTAAAAGTTTGTGTTTTTAAGTTTGTTTTTTTATTTTCCTTGATTTGAGTGATTCCGGTTCGTTAAGGTTTTTTCAGTTTGGCTTATAATTTTCGAAGAAAAGGAATATTTGTCAAAGTTTATATTTCTTACAGTCATCGGCGGCAAGTAAAGCAGGTTTTAACCTCGTCAAATGGTTAAAACCGCAATACCATTATAAAAAGGGAGAGTGGTCGGCGTTGTCGGATTTCTTAGCCCTTGGTAAGTAGAAAAATGATTGCAAAGGCAAAAATTTATTTAATAACTATTCAAGGCAATTAAGCCGCAGTGGGTTCATCATGAATTTTAGTTTCTGTTTTGTTCTTGATGAGTGCTTTGGTCTGAGCGATTTTGCCGTAATAGCGTTTTTAAAGACTTCGACAAATATTGGGTTTTCTTAAAAGTCATGACGCATATTTGCAACATATCATCAAAGAATATACAATATACAGGGGTCCCGAAAATAATGGATAACCCGACGCGTAATTGTAGGGGCTACCTGTGCTGCTCTGAAAAAATATATTTTCAAACTGCTTTAAGAGTTATGCCACTTTTTTAAAAATAATTTTTTTTTTTTTTGCAACGTTGCTTAAATTACTACTGTATATACTATATATCTTACTGAAAGGAGTACCTTAAAAGTATTGATTACATAGTATATATATTACCAAAAAACATACAATATATACTGTATATTCTTTGATATTACTTAAAACGAGTACATGGATCTTATTTTATGTATTGAATAATAAAAACAGAGAAAATATATATGTATATATGTGGCTTCTAAATTTATTTGGGCGTCACAGCTGGAATGACATCTTGTATTAACAGTTATCCGTATAAAAACTAAAAATTCCTATCTAATATTTCCTCTACATGTTCTTGCAGTTCACACTGGATATTGTGTTGGCAAGGCTGCGACTAAAGAAAAGAGAATCGGTATTTTATAGACGTACGTATGTGTAGCAGTGAGTAACAACGCTAAGAGCCAAAAGCCAGTAAATGCATGTGCTCGTATTCATATAATTTTCAAAGCTGCTGGATTTACCCCATATATTATATGTACAATACATCATCGCTACATACATACGTATGTATGTATGTATGTGCATTTGTAAACGCATGCATTCGGACATCAAAATATATTTATAGATATGTGTACTCTGTGTATATAAAAGCGGAAACAAAACAAATGCGAACATTTTATTCCAAATAGAATAAAATTTATTAAAATACTACACTTAGAGAGGAAATGTAGTCACACATCCACACATCCCCACATACACACAACAAAAAGTTCCTATTTTACACATATGTATTATTACAGATTATTAAAAAGCTAATATTTATAAATTAATAAGTGGAAACATTCTTTGAGAATGTTTTAACATAGTACGATAAACGGGAAGATAAGCGAAACGAGATAACCTAAAATAATGAAGAAACTATAATAATGTTATAAGAATGATGCGAATGCACTGAGAAAGTAATGAAATGAATAAATACAGCATATAATATAAAGTATATTAAATTCAAAACAACAACAACAACAATATAGTATATACTCGTATATGAATGTATGGAAATGTACATGTATAAATAACTGTACATACGCATATTTATACACTTTCATATACATACATAATACTCGTGTTTATACATATTGTGCAATAATGTGTTTACGATTACGAACGTATGTATGTATGTACGCTTAGTTGTTGGTACACATGTTGTATGTACAATATGTGTGTATGTATATGTAAATACAAATTTATATATTGAACGTTATTCAATACATAATAAACATATATATACATACATATACATATATAGTATGGATTTATATGTAAATATAATAAATTAACTAGTAATTAGATATATTTTCAGCAAATATTTAATTTGCTGAAAATAATAATTTAATAATGAAGCATTTGCTCCTAATAATATTGTATGTACGTATCGTATAAGGATAAATGTTTTCATAAAAATTTATGTTGTATAATATAGTAAATATATATGTACGTATATATGTACATAAGTACGGCGTAAATAGAACAAGCGTCATAGGCTGAACTCACACCGGATCAGACGAAACGTTTCTAAATCATACATACACACTCCAAGCGAAACACAATGAAGCATGTGAAGTATGAAGTATGTGAGGTAAGTGTGAAGTATAAGAAATGGAGGGAAAGAGGGAGAGTTGTTTTCGTTTCTTTCGTTTCTCTGGAGTTTAAGCGGAGTGAAAGAGATAGAAATGCCTCAACAGTAAAACTACCACTGCAAATTTTCGAACAGGCAGTAAAAATTACTTTCGGTCGGGTATAGGCACCACAGTTTTGTTATTAACTGCAATTTTCATACGATAGTCACAAAACAGCAGTCCTGTCAATTTGTGCCTAGCTGTCTTCAAAACAGCTTGTGCTTGTCCGTCATGTTTCCCACAACACTTCAATAACAATAAATCGTTAACAGTGGTTCGCTCCAATAACTTAATAATTTTTCTATTTTCACTTATTTTTGGAATCTTTGTTGCTTCCTCTTGTCTCATAAGAAACAATGTATTATTGTTTCATCAAACATAATAACACGTTTTGTCTGATCCGGTGTGGGTTCAGCCTTAGAGCCCTATTCTGGTGAACTGTGACACGTGTCATTAATAACAAATATGTTATCCTCCTCGACATTCGAATTTGTCATTGGTATTCTGGTTGATCTGTGACAACTATAAAACTCTTTGTATTCCCCACTAGTGGTGAATAAAGAAATTCTATGGGAAGACAGCTGTTTTGTTAATTTTGATAAGCAAAAGAAATCATGAAATTTAGAAATTTCGGTTCTTTTCTTCGTAAAAGAACCATAGACCACAGCTCAGCAACAGTTGTAAGTTTTATTTAGAACTTTGCAGGCACCATCCTGAGCTGCAGGTTGTGAGAAACAGTCCCTGGGCTACGCTTTTGTAACGCAATTCCAATCCAAGTTATCGCGCAACATCCGGTGATAACTCGAAACCTACGACTTCTTCTCTCTTAAGAAAAGAAGGGCAACTAATCTTTCTTTCTATCTTTTCTTTCTTTAGTCATACTAAAATACTCGTATATTCAAACAGTCTAATTCATAAAAAAATTCTTGAAATGAAACGGAGGAAGCGGGGAAGACTTTGCCGCTCTTCTGGGTCCCAGCAACTCCTACAGAAATCTTGCCACTCCCAGCCTTAAAGAATGTCTATATACATATGTCTAAAATATTTCTAAATCTTTTAAATCAAAAGACCACCATTATGTGCATGCGGAATTTTTTTTTTTATTCTCCGAATTCCTTTGATTTTAACAATGCTTAATTAACCTTTACGGCCTCCTGGAGACTTCGCCTCCTTGTTTATGACTCTCGAAATTTTTAATTTTATTTGGTTGATAAAATTAATGGCATTCTTTGGGAAATCCAAATCCCTAAGGATATTTCAATATACATGTATATCCTAAAGTCTTTTGCATTAGGCCTACAAAAGTGTGTGTTCAGAAAAACAGTTTTCTTCAGAAGAACAAATGGTACAACTTCAACATGGTTCAAAATCTAATATTTCGATTCGCGAATACAATGAAATGCATTGCATAAGAAACATTCCGCGGCTTTATTCCAGTGGACAATAATAAGTCTCTTTTATATATGTATTTTTTAGGCGTATCTAAAAATTACGTCCAAAAATATTTATTTCCTGTGAAAAGCCTGCAAAATTTGCAACTACCTGAAAAATTTTCTTTCGTTCGTGATTATTTTATACAAAAATTCAAAATACGCTTAAAATTGCCCCAGCTTGTTTTTAAACGATGACTTTTAATAACTGTTTCATAAAGCTATTTTAAAGTTATGAAGCGTTTATGAATAGTGTTTTTCGAATGTTGTATTTTAAAGGCTTTATAACTCATTTGTAAATTTTTATGAATTAGACTGAAAATATATACATACACACAAATTCAGTATCCCACAATAAAATTCGCAACAAAGTTGTTTATTTCATTGTCACCTGCTTTTGAAATCATAACAATAATAATGACACATGCCATGTCACTTTTTAACCAGAACAGCTATCTTTCATTGGAATGACATGGGTCACTGTGTGGAGTTTCGTCACTCAACCAGAATAAGGAGATTAGTCGGTGGCTGGTGACAAAATTAACTAACGTCGGGGAGGAGGGCGGGGCAAGAGTGATTTTACCCTCTAACCCACAAAGATGAAATAATGAAAAGAAACTAACGAAAATTTTTCACTCCTTTGTTTTTGCGAGATGTGCACAAATATGTAACTTTTTTGGATTTTTTTTATTTTGTGACCAATAGTAGAGGAAAACAAATAGCCGCCCTAAGGCAGCTTTGTGGTTCGAAGAAACATTTTAATACCCTACACCCGAAGGGATTAGGATATATTAACTTTGTGCTTCCGTTTGTAACCCATTAAAGGAGGCGTGGAAGGTATAGCTTCATCGAAAAACACCCTGTATGTATTCTGGCTCAGAATCAGCTCCTAAGTCGATTTAAACATGTCCGTCAGTCTGTGGAAATTACGATTACGGAAGGACGAATAGAGGTATCACCATGAAAGTTGGTACGAATATTCTCTGTCATCATAATCTCTTTGGTATTGAAAATGGCGAAAATCGCATTAGTGCCACACCTACTTTTAATAGTAAATATAAAATCATCTGGTTTTAGAGCGACCTTTCTAATGCACTTAAAAATTTATTAATTTATTTTTGAAATCTTGTAAATATTTTTAGCAATTTCCTTGTCCGAACACACCGCATGTGTAGCTAAAACTGCCGCTGGCACTTGTTTTTGACTGACTGGCAAAATTTTCCAGTCATTTGAAAAATGGCTGCTTTGAGGAAGTCCTATGGGCCAGAGGGTTAATATCTCTATCCTGTTTTGCCCATTAATCACTAGAAGACCAAAAATGCACTTGACCTTTTTGGTTATAGGACAAGAAATTTTCAAATCATCTATGTATGTATGTTCTGAAAGGATACCAATTAAAACTATACGTTGCACATCTCCTTTTGAGAAACGAAAGCAAGAGACGAAGTGTGACAGTCAAGAAAATCTAGACATTGATCACCGTATCTCGCTAAGTACGTATACATAAGTACTGAATATACTAAAAAAGTTGAAATCAACGCCATAGCTTCCATCAATCCATCAGTCTCTCAATCTCATTGTTTTCATACAGGAAATTTTTTAGAGGGATTAGCAATTCTTTGTATAGTTTGTCGCCAACAGATTTATTAAAAGTATAAAATTATAATTTATTGATTCATTAGGTCTTTGTCAGTGGCAGCCAGTAGCATATAAAAATAATTTATTTTGACGTCACTATTGCCAGAAAGGAATAACCTTTAGCCAATTTCGAACTTTCCAATTCAGACGAATTATATTAAACAAACTAAGCATTAATCCTCTAAACGGAATGACATGTCTTAAAGCATTTCTTCCTCTTCTTTACATAAGCTTTTTCACCCTGCCAATTTATATCTTGTATTACATATACCCAACGTATACACTTATATGTACATATATATCCATATATGGTCATTGCGTAAGAGTTATTAAATTAAACAAATATTTTTCGTAGGTGCCAAGATTTTCAGAATAATTACGCGGAAAAATTTAAATGACTGAGAAAAAATTTAACTCGCAAGAACTCGCACACAAACACATTGGGTGCGTTCAGAACAGTCAAGCCGTGTTGGCTGGTTCTTGTCAGCATAAATCATGTTCTCTGAACGCGTTGCTGATAAACAACAACATTTAAACAACAACAACTCTTCATTGCCAAATTCCACGTTGCCGCACGAGAATATAACAAAACACAGAGAACGAATGAGCTGAGCAGATTCAGCATAAAAATTTTTGGCTAGAAAAAATAGCGACTGCTTTGTCAGCCCTTCTGACCTTTCTACCCCCTTTAGACAAAAAACCAGCAAAAAGCCAACAAGGCTTGACTGTTCTGAACGCAGCCATTGTTGCTTGTTAAAAAAAATTTTATTAGTATGACAGTTCTACTTTTTAATTGACTGACGACTACACAAAATCTTATACACTAATGCCCGGTTTTTCAGTGCAAGCTTAAACTCGAGTTTAGCTAAACCACCTCCAAGGCTTAAGCTTCACTCCTAAGCCTGTCGGGTTTCAGAGTGGGTTTTATGTCGTACGCTTAGCTAAGTAGTATTTGTGGTGCTATTGTGAATTGTTTTTGTAAATTATATGTTGTAAACAGGTCTCGCAGTCGGTATATGTCGAAAATTATTATAAACTTAAAATTTATGAATGAAAAAGTTATTTCATTCTATAATATACATATATTTATGTTGTAAAATGCAATTTAGGCTTTGTTTAATTATTCAAATTTAATTTTAATTTAATAAAAGAGTGAAATATGTGTTTCACCCCTAAACACGAATTGTTGAAAAGCGCATTTGACGTATAAAAATTACTTTATTAAATAAAAGCGACATATTCCCAATTTGTTGTTTCAAAAATTGACATCTAAAGTTTAAGCCCAGGAAATCTACCGCTTAAGTTAAGCGTCACTTTAAGTTAAGCTTATATCTTAAACTCACACTGTGAAACGCCTCAAAAAGATAAACTAGAGTTTAAGCCTCAGGTGGAGCTTAAGCTTGCACTGAAAAACCGGGCATAAAAGGAAATAATATCCCAGCAGGGAAAGTAATCATTACGAAAGTGGTTATGTATTGATTACTTAATATTGGGAGCTACTTTCCGCTGGATTACAGCTTGTGTAAATAACTCATAACTTTTAACATAGGCATGTCATAGGAGATAAAGAGCCTCGCTTATTTAGAGTACTTTCTGTAAGCGAGAGGGTAGGTACCTATTGTATAATTAGTTTGGGAGCTACAGAATAGGTGCTTACTTCAAATACTTTTTGTAAGCGAGAGGATAGGTACCTATTGTATAATTAATTTGCAAGATATAGAATAGGTGCTTGCTTCAAGTACATTCTGTAAGCGAGAGAGTAGGTACCTATTGTGTAATTAGTTTGTAAGCTACAGAACAAGTGCTTACTTCGGGTACTTTCTGCAAGCACTACTGTAAGCACTTATTTTATATTAAAATGTAAAATGAATTATAAACCTCTTTTGTTTTCTCCAAAACCACACAATGAAACTCTAAAAATTTACGTATTTCAGATTTATTTATGTTGTTGTATTTTAATTATTTAATTGCAATAATAATTTTAATTAATTACTTATTTAATTTTAATAAACTTATTTTTAAAATGGAATTGTTTTTAAAATACATATTTTTTATTATTTTTAAAACCTTTCTTTACATACATATATATTCTTCGTATTTACTTCGATCAGCAATACTAAGTTTTCGGCAAGAAGTTGTATAATTGTGTTGTTTTTATCGTCGATATTAGCTGTAAAAATAATTAATGCTTTGTGAAAAGGTTACAATAAATAAGTCGATTAACTTCATTACCTTTTAAATAACTAATTTTATCTACCTTTTCTGCCCTCTTATCCATATTTTGTATATGGTTAATTTTTTTTTTTTTTAATTTCACCAGGCGAGAAAAGTGCCTTCTGCTTATGGTTTTTATTTTTTCTTTTATTTTACTTTATTATTTAGCATTTTTTACCGGTTTGATAAACGTTTTTTAATTCCTCTTTCTTGACAAATCGTTTTGTGAATTACTTTATTACTTTTTATTATTTTTTTTTTATTAAATAACTTTTATGCAGTCACTTTCGTTGGGCGAATGTTTAGTGTAAGAGTGAAATTTTGGGTGTGAAATTTTGGATAGAAAGTGTGGATGGATTTACATGGGGTTTTTCATTTAGAATAAGTAAATGAATATATTTCCAATGTGTAAAAAAATTTTACTATTGGGGTCTTTTGAGGAGGGGGGTTACTAGTCCCCTTTTGGAGTTGTCCAAATGAGCCGTGTGTGATATCAAATTAAAGCTCTGGCTAAGTGCTATCAAATGGCATATTACATTTTAGTTAAGTGCAGTTATTTTTAGTGCATTTTATTTAAAAAAGATATTAATTTTAAAAGTTTTTTTAACATAGAACTTATTTAAAAATTGAACTTTTTTTGAAATTTAAAAAACTACACGTGCTACTTCTACGACTTTTTAGAACGAGTAAAATCTTATTTACTGTCTTTATTATTCGATAAGCGAAGTAGATGCTGTAGGTAATGACCTCTTTATTTAAAATTCAAATTGTAAGCGAGGCATTTCCTTGTTGGAAGGCCTTCTGCCTTTTTTGATATTTCAAAATAATGCGTTCTATAATAATCAACAATAAATTTATCCAGTAATGACCACCCATTATACTGCTAGTAATTATGGAGCTACCTTTGGCAGAAGTGGTCCGAAATTTTCGACTGGGTTTTATTATGTGAACAAATTGGCTGCGTTCAGGATCGACAATAACTTTACGATGTTGTGAATCAGCGGTGTTGTGAACGGACCGCTGACATATTATGCTGGCAAAGCGGTCGACATTTTTTTTAGCAAAAAGTTTTTACGCTGAAGCTTTATTCAAACAGAATAAAGTTATTGTCGTTCCTGAACCCAGCCATTGTATCTCTTGTTTATTGAATAATAAACATTTCATTTTGCAATTACTAGAAGATTATCGGCGGTGTTACCCCGATGCGACTAAAAAACGCCTTAATAAAAGTCGGCATGTATTGACATACGAGTATATCCAGGGCGTTCCGTATAAGAGGCATTAAAAAATCTCAAAAAATAACGGGAACACTTATATCATTCCTGTTTCCTGTTTTTAAAAACCAAATATCCAACCTTTAAATTACTTCTAAAATAAGACTTCTATGTCAAATAGTTATTGAGAAAATTCATGTCAAATTTAAAATTTTCAAAACAAATTTCGAAAAAAAATGTTTGGTCGCAATTTTTGACAAAAAATTACATGAATAAGTATACTTTTTCTTTGGTCACGTAGTTCTCTGATAAATTCTGCAAAAAAAGTTTCAAACAGAACGGATGTATGTCTTATAGTTCTTGAGAAAATTGAAAATTGCGAGATACTATACTTCCCTCCCAAAAAAAACACTTTTTGCCTTCAAAGTGCAAATACTGCAATCAGGTGTACGTAGTCTTCTGCGGCACGACTTGCCGATATCCGATCTCGCTAAAAGCTTGTATATATAGTAGTTTTCTCATCACATTTATAAATTTGCGAGGGTGAGGGAAAAAAAGTCTCACACAATTTTTGTACCCCTATAGCTAAGGGCCATATTAATGTACACATTGTTTGTGTAGAGGGGTGAACACAAGCATATGTGAAGTGGGATGAAGAAATTAAGCTGCAAAATTGTGTTCCGAATCTATCTACTTATGAGTCCTAATCGAACTCCGAATCTCGTGAAATGCCCCTAAGGTTTTATTTGGCTGTATAATACTTCGACATGATATGGTATAATTTTACACGTTGTATAATTTTACCAGGAACACACCCTTAAGTAGTTTGCGTAAATTCTGTTTATTGATCAGCTGTTTGAACGCGGAAGCAACCGAAATTAATTTTGTAATAAAACCATTAAATTTATAAAAATTAAATATGGGAAAAATTCATGTTCTCACCTCAGTCATATTTCACAGTTTGCGCGGCCGTTTCGTTTAACAGCCGACTTGCACGCATAAAATTATGTGACCTGTTAACATACCGTAGCGGGAATCGTAGCGGAATTTTATACACCTATTGTAAAAATTTTTCTATACAAAATTTGACAGTTCGTTTATGCGGAGATAGAATTATGCAGTTTATACATACGTTATCATGAATACCCTTTTTATATTTTTTTCGGTTTAGTGTATATTACACACATAAGAGTAAATACACACACAAAAACAGAAGCAAGCAAAGATATGTATTTATTTACATAAATATAACTCGTGTTTTCATGCATATAGATGTTACATATGGTACAGTAACTTTGATTAATCGGTGATTATTCATAATGACCGGTTATTATGCATAATCACCGCTCGGATTGGTAAATGTGATGAATATCGTGCATATTTATCAAATTAAACGGTGATTTTATTTTATTTAATACCCAACTCGTAATGACGAATGTGATAAATATCGCAATTTCCGATTTGGAAATAATGAATGTTGACCAATTGAGGCAGTGGAATATAGCGCAGTCTCCCTGCCTGAAGGTCTTCGGCCGCTGCAAGGATTATAACCCTCAATTAACAAAATCCCCTCGGTAATGTAGTCTTTTTGCAAAGATTTATCACATTTACAAAACTAAGCTGGGATTATGCATAATAACCGTTAATTATATTTAATCACAGGATTAATCAAATTTCCCGTAACACATATATGTATGCATTTATTACACCGTTAATATAGACAGCAGTTTTCAACTATGACGCATATGATTACTCAATTATGTTATGCACACGTTTATCGCGTTTACGCGGTGTATGTATGCGCAAGTGGAGAGCGCTGCTTTTTATGTCTATTCACCTGTGAGTGACTGTTCAACAAAACTGTGCAATATTAATTTTACATACTTACACTTTTATATTTTAAAAATCCTTGTAAGCATATACTAGCAATATTATAATTTGTATAATGTATACACACATATAAAGGGGCAATGCATGCCTATGTGTGTAAAAATCTCTTCTCAACTTGGCGTACTATTACACAGTTTTAGCGTTTTAGCACTTTGTCAATTTGTTTATGTTTAGCTTTTGATATATTTATTAGATCATCGACGTACTCATATTCATAGTCTATGCTGGGAATACGTCGTAAGTAAGCAATTATACGTCGTACGTAATGCAGAGCAAAGTCTTGTTCACACCCTCACTCACACTAAACTATTAGCAGTAGGTATTAGACGATATTTAGAGAGGTATAATGTACAGGCATTTACACACTTTGTGTGTAGTAACATTGTGTTATCGGGATTCCTCTTCCGACAAGGAAGCCAGAACATTTATCAGCTCAACCACCCAACAAATATTTAGCCCTTGGTTTAACCACTAATCACGTCATTACATTAAATGCTTTAACAATTGAAATTCGAGAGTTCCTAATTTTATTGAAAAACTAATTAATAATAATGATTGAATGAATTAAAAACTATTTGGAGTTACTGCATTCTTATAAAATACGAGTATATAGAAATATATATAAAAACTTAACAATGCTGATGATAACGTTAAAAGTTCCTAAATATATATAAGAAAATTAAGTATCGGCCAAAATGAAGCCGAGCGTATGTAAACATGGTTTATGGTTCTGTTTCCACTTGTAAACGCGCAAATCGGAAAAGACAAGATCAAACAGGTATATTTTCTATAACAGGCATGAGAATAATTTGTGAAAGTATATACATAGTCATGTATATACATTTACAAAAACATAATGTAATTATAGTAGCCACTTACAGAAAACAACTATTGTATGTATGTATGTATTGCATACAACACAACGCATGTAATGTAACAACAATTAAAGTAATTCGAATCCTCGCAAGATTGTGAAATATATAGTACGGTAATAATTTTGTGGAAGAAGCAACTATAGTAAAATCAGTAAAATTAGTTTATAGACATATACACATGTATGTACACGTACTGTCATACAAACCCACAGAAAGCAAGTCACACAAAACAATAAGTCGGATGTTATTACATTGCCAATTTTTGATTGATCAAATTTTCAAAAAAATTAACTGTTTTTGGTCGCTCGCCAATTTTATTTGGTGCTATGTTACATTGCAATAAATTGATTGATCAAATTGTCAAATTGTTTCGTAATGTTCTATGCCTATTTGAACTACTTTTTTACAGCTGTAAAAGAAATTATCAAATAAACGAAATTTAACAAGTAATTATGATAAATACAATAATAATTGAATAAAAGTTGACTATTCGAACTTTTCCACACCCTTTTTGATTAATTTTTTGTAGCTGTGAACAAAATGCGCACAATCAACGAATTGCTGGAATTGTGCCTAAATTTATTAAATGCTGCAAACATAATGCACGAAACATTGTTGTTATTAGTGCACATCACAAAGTCTTGAAACAATTCATATTTTGTATAAATAATGCTTTAAAACTAATGCGGCGAAATGTCGAAGTAGGAAGTGTTGCTTTGTGCAATTTTTTTTTACATAAACCTCCGTTTTGCTATGAAAATGGACTAGAACACTGCTTACATTGGTGATTTGGCCTCAACGACAGCAAATTGTTTGATTGCCGTTTTTGAAATTCATCCTGGTTCATTCTCTCACGTTACGGATGAGTTGACAGATTTCTACAAAATGCAAACACATTTTGACAAATTGGTCAATCAAAAATTGACAATGTAACATCGCCCTAACACGAGCGACATTGTCTACTGCCGGCAAAAGGCAAACTGCACACAGAAAAGATTTGTTCGGATTTTTCAAAAAGGGGTGGGGGAGAGGGTATCAAAAGGCTGTGGGGTATCAAACGACAGGTTTCGACATTTTCGGACTATTAGTGTCTGTAAATTAGACAGACTTATCAGAGTGTCTGTGAATCCCTTTTTCAATTGAAAAATTACTCTTTATGCAATGAAAAGAATTATATACTTATCAAATGAACATATGTATACGTATATAAATACTTCTGCCAAACATTGTATTTTCTCTTTACATTTATGTAAACTCAAACTGTTTTCCAGTAACTGCAAAAACTGTCTGCAATAGCCTCTTGATGAAACATTTCAAAAGGAATGTTCGCAATGTCCGCGTACAAACGCAATGCGGATTCCGCATTTGCAAATACGAGCTGAAAGCCAAACGCTCATGAATGATTTCAGTGACTTCACTCCCAAGGCAGGGAGTTTCCTGTAACCATTTTTAATAGCCACATCTAACGCCTTTTGACTTCTTCTTTCACTTTCACTGCGAAAGCAATCGAACAAGCGAGCAGTTGTAATTCGGAAGGAGTTAATGAAAATCCTTAATCATCCGTACGTAGCACAATACCATTAAACAATATAAAAAAAACAATATGAGTCAACATATCACGGTATACGTAAAACAGTGTAAGCAAATATGAAAACAATTATTAAAACAATTCTTAAATAATCTGTAAATTCGGCGCGCATTGCCGCCAACTTTTCTAATAATGACAAAAGCTGAAACTAAACTCAAAACTATATTACCAACATAGATTATGAACACGCGCGTATACTCCGCGCGGTTTAAAAGAACGAGCAATGAAAATGAAGAATAGGCAAGCATTAGAAAAATATAAATATCAACTACGTAAGATGCACCCACAGTTATAAACCTACACCTACATAACACAAACACAAGGTCCATTTCCGTTACGAATAGGTAATTTTCAGAAAGTAATTAAAGTTTCATTCAAATACAATATATATACCTACATACGATTATATATAGTCCCGCTACTAACAAAAAACAAGAGATCACATTGTCCTCAAATAATTTGAACATTATTGTCATGATAATGATGACTAAGTGAAAAAACTCCACCACTGAAGCAACAAAAAAAATTATTAAATAAAAGCCATGACAGATCGAAAAACACTCTTAAGTAAACTAAAAATATTTATACTTTAAGGTAAATGAGTAAAAAGTTCCTATATATTTCAAGTATTCAAAAGATGATGTGCATATTATTATTGCAAGAAAAAAATAAAAAAAATTACAAAACGGAAGATTGTTTTCTTTTAGTTTGAGGATCAGGAATAAAAGATGACGAGAATAAGTAAGTAAGAGTATGTTGAGTAGAGAGGCACCAATTACCATTTGCTATGCAAATGCATAATTCTGCATAAGCACGATCGGATGTATTCATTACAAATCAAGAATACAATGGTTAGACATGTTGAGCCAGTTATTATGCAGCATGCACAATGCAACTCGTCACACTAAAATTGAAGAAGTTTTCCAGGAGCAGGAATTTTGTGAAAACGACTCAGACTTTCACCTTATAGTCCAATGCTTAAGCCCATTGAAAATGTCTGGTATGTTGTAGAGTTATTTTAAAAGAGAACTTTTAAAAAGTTGTCAAGTATTCTTAATAGTAGAAGTGAATTAACCATCAGAGAACAGATAATAAAAACTTTAGAAAGCCTTATTGAAGAAGGTCTACAGAGAATTACATCAACCATATGTGCCAATTCCATCGCAAGCATTCACAGAAATTTCACTGCGGCTTTTACTTAGAAAATATGCAATATGAATGAACTGAATAAAAAATATTTTGTATTAGTTCTTTAAAATCGGCTCCGGGAAATAACGCCCAAATGAAATAAGGCCCAATTTTTTTTTTATATGAAGATTTGAAATCGTAAAATTTGGGCCTTATTTCATTTTTTTTGGGCTTTATTTCATTTTCAACAATAACTGAAATTGAAATAAGGCCCACGTTGGGCTTTATTTCATTTTGTTGTGGGCTTTATTTCATTTTTTTGTAAAAATTTCAAAATTTTTGAAAATGAAATAACGCCCAAAATTACGGCGTCGACTGAACTTTAATGCAGAAATGCAGAACTTTAATGCATGCAGAAAGACCCTGGATAGAGGAAGGCTTTTCAACAAGGAGATGGTTTTGTTGGCTGAGGGTTTTAATCCCTGCCCCGGCCGAAGGCCGGCACGCAGAAGGACCCTGGATAGAGAAAAACTTTTCAGCAAGTAGATTGTTATATCCTCAGCCAACAAAACTATCTCCTTGCCGAAAAGTTTTCTTCTATCCTGGGTCCTTCTGCGTGACGGCCTTCGGCCGGGGCAGGGATTATAACTCTCAGCCAACAAAACCATCTCCTTGTTGAAAAGCCTTCCTCTATCCAGGGTCCTTCTGCGCAGGCAAAGTGTCCTTCTGCGTGCCGGCCTTCGGCCGTGGCAGGGATTAAAACCCTCAGCCAACAAAACCATCTTCTTTTCTGAAAAGTTTTCTTCTATCCATGGTCCTTCTGCGTGCCGGCCTTCGGCCGGGGCAGGGATTAAAACCCTCAGCCAACAAAACCATCTCCTTGTTGAAAAGTCTTCCTCTATCCAGGGTCCTTCTGCGCAGGCAAAGTGTCCTTCTGCGTGCCGGCCTTCGGCCGTGGCAGGGATTAAAACCCTCAGCCAACAAAACCATCTTCTTTTCTGAAAAGTTTTCTTCTATCCATGGTCCTTCTGCGTGCCGGCCTTCGGCCGGGGCAGGGATTAAAACCCTCAGCCAAAAAAACCATCTCCTTGTTGAAAAGTCTTCCTCTATCCAGGGTCCTTCTGCGCAGGCAAAGTGTCCTTCTGCATGCCGGCCTTCGGCCGTGGCAGGGATTAAAACCCTCAGCCAACAAAACCATCTCCTTGTTGAAAAGCCTTCCTCTATCCAGGGTCCTTCTGCGTGACGGCCTTCGGCCGTGGCAGGGATTAAAACCCTCAGCTAACAAAACCATCCCCTTGCTGAATAGTATTTGTATATTAACCAGTCCAGTAAGTCCAACAGCTGCTTCGTAGCTAACCCATTTCAGCATTTATCGCAAAATTGGGCCTTATTTCATTTTTTTTGGGCTTTATTTCATTTTTTGGTAAAAATTTCAAAATTTTTTAAAATGAAATAAGGCCCACGTTGGGCCTTATTTCATTTTTTTATGAAATAACGCCCAATTTGGCAAAATTTTTTTGAGGGTCATTTGGGCGTTATTTCCCGGAGCCTTTAAAATCCAAATATAAACTCTCATATTGAAATTTGTTTTCTTGTATTGAAGTTTTACTATTCTCATTTTGAAGTTTACTATTCTTATATTAAAGTCTGCTATTCTCATTTTGAAAATAAATTGGTAGTCTTAATTCATACATATATTCCTAGTCAAAATTTTAGCCTACATAAATTGGATCAGAACACATACTGCGATTTTTGAAGTCGCATGCCCAATTTCTCGTAGTAAAAGAAATTTTCACCGTGGCGGACTGTACAATGTACAGTTTTGATGGTAGGTTACTGACGAGTAGAAAGGCCTGAGTTCGAACCTGGATGCGGGAATGTTTTTAAAAAAATCTTTGTAATATTTATTTTTTCAATTTAAGGCATTTTTAATTTTTTACATTTTTCTTGTTATTCTCGTCTCCATGGCAGGTGTTCTTTTTTTGGGTAACGATGTGTACAATAATTTTGAATGCATGTGTTTGTATCATTTAGCGTCTGTGAGTCATCGCATGTAGAATGAGCTTTGCGTGGCTATTCTTGAGTTCTCAGAGTTGAAGACGCTAGACGTCGAAAATAAATGAAAACGACAGAGAAGAATGCCTTTTTAGCAATAAGAAGAACGTAGCGCAACTGGGTTTTTTCTTATTGAAATATTAGGACAAAATGTCGGTATGTTCGGTGCATTTTATCCGGTACAAAGAATTAATATAATTTTTTGTTAAATGTAACCGAATTTAATCCTAGTTATTCATTTTTTTTCTAATTAGTGGACATTTGGGATAACGATAAGCTAATTCATGTTCATACATATAGAAAGAGTTCAAATTTAGGAAAGTAAGCTTACAAATTTTTAATATTTAAGCTTTTAATAAGGGTTAACGTGCAATAAATATTTATTAATTTTTGGAATTTAATTTTTCAAAATAATTTTTTAATTACATATTTTTAATAAATACTACAAATATTTTAATATTTTAAAAATATTTTAATAAAAAATTATATAAAAATTTTAATATTTTGAAAACATTTGTAGTATTTATTAAAAAGAATTAAAAAATTATTTTGAAAAATTAAATTAAAAAAATTAATAAATACGAGTATTTACTGCTTGTAACAAATATTTTTCTAAAATATGAGCTCGTTAATCCTTATAAAATTTTAACATTGTTTTAATTCTCAATTTCTCATATCGCGTAACCTAAAGAATTACAAATTTGCAAAATTGTAAGTTCCGAAAATTTCTAGTTGCGGCCGCAAGCGACGACAACCTTGCCTACCACCAACACACTACCAAAGCATACACAGACGTATAAACTTACCCAACACAAGCAGCAAACAACTGTTCGTTGTCAAAAGCGACGAAACGAAAGGGCAAGAAATCCACATGAAATGCATTCTACTCGGGCCATGAACGAAGAAATAAGTCGTTCAAATCGCCTTATTTTTGCTTATCATGTGTTTTGTGTGTATGTTGCACTAGAAGCACCATATAAATTGTTAATAAGCAATGGTCATGGTGAGGGAAAAGAAGAGAGAGGGGAAGCAATTCAAATGAAGGCAAGAGTGGCAAGAGCTCGGGCCATGATACTTGGGCCCGAGCTCGGGTCATGATACTCGTCGAGTGTGTGCCTATACTAAAAGAATACATGTTGCTAATACCCCTTTGCCTACCGACCGACCGCATCTGTTGCGAAAAATTGAAAATTTTGAGTGATGCGCCTTCTATACAATATATATTCTTTGGTTTTGATCTAAGGAAGATGACGCGTAAGATCTTTAATATCTGCCATAGCAAAACTACTGGCAAAGAACATACAATATAAAGAATGCGCATCTCATATAAGCTAAATTTTTGCTTACAGGTTCTAATATCAGGACCCAAACTTCAATTTCTATGGCGGCTCTCTCGCATATCGCTACCCATGCTTTTAATTTATATGACGAATCTCTCGCATATCGCTACCCATGCTTTCACTTTATATGACGAATCTCACCCACATGGCGAACCTTTCTTACTATTCTCTGTGTATAGCCAATTATCCCAGCGGGCTCGATAGCCAGCGCTTCTCATTTGTAAATGAAAGAGACGCGCATCTTTTTCTTACCCGTAGGTGCTGCCAATATAGCGCTTCCAAAGATGTAAGTTTCGAAATAAAAAGGCATGTCTGAAATAATTGAGAGCATATTTTTGAATTTGATTCGAAAAGTTATAGCGCAGTTTTCCCAGTAAAAAAAAACTAGCAAAAAAAAGTTTGGAAACAAAAGCAGTTTGGAATACAAAGAGTAGAAGTTCAAATCCCGACGACGCACAGTGATTCGTCTAGAACAAGCTAGCTGGACAAAATTATTTTTTTGGTTTTTTGTATTTGTTAGGTTGTGAAAAGAAAAAAATTGTATGGGAGCGGGGTTGCTTCTCCCCCCGTTTAGCCGGTTGGGGGGAAAAAATGTATAGAAAACACGTAAAAACAGTTGTTGAATCGAAGAAAATAGAAAAAACACGTAAGTAAGAAATTTTTTTTTCTTTAACAAAATATCCTAAGAAATTCTTGTTAAAATGTTGAAAACCGTATGGTTCTAAGTGGTACGGTTTTCAAAAAAATTAATGTTTGCTGACAAACCGATATGAGGACAGTAAGTGTAAATTTAATGAAAGTAGACATTTTTAATAAAAATTATTTTATTTTATTTTATTTACACAAATACATGCATACATGTCAGTTCTTTATTTAATTTAAGTTTAGTTTTAAATTAATTTATAAATACAATCTTAAAAAAAAAAAAAATTTTTTTTCCTTCTTCAAATTCACAAGAAGAAAACTTAAATGTCGCCTCATGTCCTCTCTCTGAAATTTATATATATTATACGCGCGTTCGTCTATTTTCATTTGGTAAAAAATTTCATGGCGATATATTTGCACATCTATGTTTTTTCCCCTACATTCTAAAGGATAAGGGCATACATATAAAATATACTCAAAAAAATGGGCGCGGTCCGCCCACTGGTATACCATACCATATAATGAGGTGTTCGTTGAGAAAAGCGGTGTTGTAAACGACTTAATAGATAAAAATTTACTATCTGTAAATAAAATGAAAGTAGGTGTCACCCGCCCACTTTTTGTCATCAATTCGAAAGATGCGAAGATGAAGTTAAAACTCTTACTTGTTTTACATACACCTTCATATACTTTCTGTGTCGTCAGTGTCTTCAGACGAATCATTCACTGAATCGTTCAAGTCACTCCTATCTAAATTATATACATTTGTAGTGTTGTATGTTGTATGTGTATCGGGGGGGAGTAATAAAGCTAGAACTTTTTTTTCGTCTAAGATGGTGGTCCCGGAAATAAAATTTTAGGTTAAAATTCCTTCTACTGAGAAATTGAGCTCTAAGCACGGATGAATTCATATTCCCTATAAAAAGTAGGCGTGACACTAGTCCGATTTTCCCTATTTTCAATACCAAACAGCCTAGGATAACAGAGAATATTCGTACCAAATTTCATGACGATACTTATTCGTTCTCCTGCAATTGTTATTTCCACAGGCGGACAGATTGACGGACAGACCGGCAGACAGACATACGAACGGATAGGCTAAATCGATTCAGGAAGTGATTCTGAGCCAGAATATATATACATTTCTGTACCTGCCACGCCTTTTTTACTGCGTTACAAACGGAAGGGCAAAGTGAATATGTATGCCCTCATCCTTTAGAATGTAGGGGAAAAAACATAGATGTGCAAATATATCGCAATGAAATTTTTTACCAAATTAAAATAGATGAACGCGCGTATAATATATATAAATTTCAGAGAGAGGACATGAGGCGACATTTAAGTTTTCTTCTTGTGAAGTTGAAAAAAGAAAAAAATTTTTTTTTTTTTTTTAAGATTGTATTAATAAATTATTCCTAAAACATATAACTATTAAATTTATCCTTAAAGAATACGACTAACCCTCAGTTTAAAGCTGCATAATACAAAAATAGTCAAGAACTTCTTTAACGTGAATAATAATCGTATTATCAGATGAACAAACGCAGCAAATTTTCCTTAAAAATTTACGTTTTCCAACATACCTACCCGCGTAAGTCATCATAGTAGGTTGACCGGGGAAAAAATTTTTCCGAATTCTAGTTGTGTGGGTTCTCTCTTTGTATTGCGATACGAATTTTCACGATAGTAAATTATTGTTTTTGTCCAGCTAGCTGGTTCTAGACGAACCACTGTGCGACGCCATGAAAAAAATTATAGGTAAAATTTTGAAATACGATATAAATAAAAAATCATAGAAATTGAATTTAAATTCTAATGTGGGAGCAGTAATGATGATATTCAACATTAATAATATTGAAAAATAAAACAAAAAAATAAATTAAAAATTTTTTTACCAAACCGGGAATCGAACCTGCGATTTTTAAGCCCGCAAGTCAGAACTCTGTGCTCCTGCCTATGCCTCTATATATTTTGTCCATGAAATTTTACTTACATATACGCTAGGCATTTTGAGAGGTTCGAAATTAATTTTCGAAATTTATTTTGATGAGAGGGCTGCTATGGTGACAATTTTGTTGATCGCATCTTCTTCGCTTTCCCAGGATACGATAAAAATGCGCATTTTTTTGCGGACATGTAGAGTAAAAAAGGAAAGAGACTGTCATACCAAAAGGCAGCGCATTAGCGCACTTCAAATGCGTATCATCATGCGTATTGGAGCGCTCTTTGGCCCGCTGGGATGCAGCAATATGTTTATGCACGCATACATCTATAAATATTACGATTCTCTCACAGCCTCCAAAACAGAATTTGACGACCCAAGCTTTGCCATTTCTATGGCGACTCTCTTACACTATTCATATGACTACCCGTGCTTACACTTTTTATTGCGGTCACTCATACAATGGTCACCTTCTCTTGTGTCATTCATCGCTCTGCATATACGTATTTTCTTCATGCAATCGCAAAATATAAAAACTGCAATAGCGATTTTTGCATGGACACCTTGAGTATTTATTCTTAGAGAAAACAATTTGTTTGATACCTTCGAATTAATATTTATTAATAATAATTATTAATTCAATAATAATAATAATAATAATAATAATAATAATAATAATAATAATAATAATAATAATAATAATAATAATAATAATAATAATAATAATAATAATAATAATAATAATAATAATAATAATAATAATAATAATAATAATAATAATAATAATAATAATAATAATAATAATAATAATAATAATAATAATAATAATAATAATAATAATAATAATAATAATAATAATAATAATAATAATAATAATAATAATAATAATAATAATAATAATAATAATAATAATAATAATAATAATAATAATAATAATAATAATAATAATAATAATAATAATAATAATAATAATAATAATAATAATAATAATAATAATAATAATAATAATAATAATAATAATAATAATAATAATAATAATAATAATAATAATAATAATAATAATAATAATAACAATAATAATAATAATAATAATAATAATAATAATAATAATAATAATAATAATAATAATAATAATAATAATAATAAAATTAATAATAATAATAATAATAATAATAATAATAATAATAATAATAATAATAATAATAATAATAATAATAATAATAATAATAATAATAATAATAATAATAATAATAATAATAATAATAATAATGATAATAATAATAATAATAATAATAATAATAATAATAATAATAATAATAATAATAATAATAATAATAATAACAATAATAATAATAATAATAATAATAATAATAATAATAATAATAATAATAATAATAATAATAATAATAATAATAATAATAATAATAATAATAATAATAATAATAATAATAATAATAATAATAATAATAATAATAATAATAATAATAATAATAATAATAATAATAATAATAATAATAATAATAATAATAATAATAATAATAATAATAATAATAATAATAATAATAATAATAATAATAATAATAATAATAATAATAATAATAATAATAATAATAATAATAATAATAATAATAATAATAATAATAATAATAATAATAATAATAATAATAATAATAATAATAATAATAATAATAATAATAATAATAATAATAATAATAATAATAATAATAACAATAATAATAATAATAATAATAATAATAATAATAATAATAATAATAATAATAATAATAATAATAATAATAATAATAATAATAATAATAATAATAATAATAATAATAATAATAATAATAATAATAATAATAATAATAATAATAATAATAATAATAATAATAATATTAATAATAATAATAATAATAATAATAATAATGATAATAATAATAATAATAATAATAATAATAATAATAATAATAATAATAATAATATTCAGTTCATATATATTCATATTCATATTTCATATATAATAATAATATTTAATTAATAATGTTTATTATTATTATTATTCATTATTAATTCATTCCATTTAAAATGCAATAACTAGCGAAGCTTCACAACGAAGCTTATCTGCTAGTAAATAAAGATAAACAAAAGGAGAAAGTCATATCAAGTTATAAGTTATAAGCGGTTTTTACTACGAGTTTTCAAATTATATTCTTAATTATATACCATACCGTACCATAATACAAATTATTGTTTATATTATTGAGTAGATCCTTTGCATTTGAATCATATGTTCCTTTAGTTTTCCTTTTCGAGCCGGAGTTTTGGGTAAGTTGACTAAGCTTAAGCTAACTGGTAGCTTATTCAGCATAAGTGGAACCTGAACTGCAAGCGTACTTTTAGCATAATTGTTTTTAGGTTAGATTAGGTTTTTTAGGTTTCTGTATTTTCCTTCGTCGTAAAAAGTACAAAGTACATGAAGTTCATATAATGATTTGATGTCTAGAACGCTTTGTTTCTTTTTTAATTGTTTAGGTTAGGTTTTTTAGGTTTCTGTATTTTCCTTCGTCGTAAAAAGTACAAAGTACATGAAGTTCATATAATGATTTGATGTCTAGAACGCTTAATTCCTTATTCACTTGACGCTGACGATAACTGCCTCCCTTTAAACCCGGTAAAATTCTCCATATATAGTTTTGATTGAGTTGTAGTTTTTTGTATTAACCCGCTGTACCCCAAGCCGTTATTCCATGTAGGAGATTCGATTCCACTAACGCGAAATATGCTTGCCGCACCACCGAGTAACTGGCACAAAAACTGAGATGTCGTATTATGTATGCAGCCTTTCGCAATTTCTTATGTAGTTCTTCCGTGTGTAGATTACATCTAAAGTGACCGTCCACTGTAACTCCGAGATACCTATATGAATTAACTACCTCAATGACTGAGTTGCATAAGCATGGTGCGTTGTCAGGGCTGGATTGGCTATGCAAGCAATAGAAACCATGAAATATTAAGGTTATGTCGGATCTCGGTATGGAAGGCGGCCTTATGTGCAACAGCTTGCTCTTCGCTGCATTTAGGATCAGTCCTTTATCATGTGACCATTTAGTCACTATGTCTAATCTTCTCTGCATAATCTGAATGGCACAATTTAAGTCCGCGTGCGACACAACTATTGCAGTGTCATCAGCGTATCCATACACCTTGCAAAATTTTAAGTAACCAAATAAGCTATTAGCATACAACAAGTACAATATAGGGCCAAGCTTTGAGCCTTGAGGTACCCCATGAGATATGTCTGCATGACTACTGTATTGAATTTCGATTCGCACACAATATTTACGCAATGATAAATAACTTCTAAACCAATCTAGTGTTTCACCTCGTATTTCTATATTTTCCAACACATTTAACAGGCTAGAGTGAGATAAAGTGTCGAACGCTTTGCTAAAGTCAAGGAACAATACTAAGCTGTGGTGCTTTTTGCTCATTTGTTCGTTAATTTTCTCCGCAAAATTCCCCAGTAATTTATTAATATTTTTCCCCTTCTGGAAGCCATATTGGTTGTGAGATATTATTTTATATTTTTGAATGTATTCTTCCAATCTTTTTACGATTACTTCTGTCAACACCTTTTCCACTACCGGCAGTATAGCTATTGGTCTATAGTTTTTAGGATCGCACTTCGCGCCCGACTTGTATATCGGTCTTATGACCGATATCTTTAAGGAAGTAGGCACCTTAGATTGACGCACACTTAAGTTAATAATTTTAGTAATTACAGGAGTTAATACCAGCGCGTTTCTTTTAATGTCTTTAGGTCTGATGCCGTCAATTCCTGGGCCTTTTTTGACATTTATATTATTTAAAATATAGAAGATCTCGCTTTCATCAACTTCAGGCATATAAATGGAATTCGGTCGAGCACTCTCTGATACATTAAGCGTAATTTTGTTGCAATTGTGAGCTAAATTCTGGACTTCTTCTTTGAAGATGCGCGCAAATTCGTCACAAAGCTGGCCTACGTCACTCACTTTAAAATTTTTTAATATAAATGCATCCACGTTATATACAATTTCTTTCCAATTATTTCATTAATTGTTTGCCAGGTTTGCCAGTTTTTATTTACCATATTTCTAAAATTCTTATACTCCCTTTCCCTTTCAACGTTTCTTGGATTCCTCCGCCATCTTCTATAGAGCCAGTCTCTACTTTCACATTCTGCCAGCAACTGAGCATTCATCCACTCATTTGCTTTTCTTTTCTTTAATCTAATCCGCGAGACCTACGAGCTCTCATATATACTATGAAAAATATTCTGAAATTCCGAACACATCTCATCCACATCATTAGTCAGAAGTGCTTCATCCCAATTTATTGAGTTTAATTTCATGTCAATCATACCATTGTTGAATATTTTGTGCGTATTCTCATTCTCCGACTTTATTAGCGCTCCACTTCTAGATAGTCCAAAGGCAATAGAGAAATGATCTGATATATTTGTTTCAACTATTCCAGCTGCTATATCAAGGTTATTCGCTCTTACAAATAGCTGATCAATGCACGTGCTCTTATCTCTTCTCACATCAAGTCTGGTACTCTCATTAATAATGCATTCCATTCCATGAGACGCCATCATGTTCATGTACTGACAAACCTCATCTTTTTCTACCTCGTGTACATTAATATTAATGTCACCTAGAACTACCGTTATCCTAGATGTATTTAAAAGAGCATCTAACTCATTAATAAAAGAGCGAATGCTCAAATTTGGCGGTCTGTAAATAGCAAATAATGTGGTTTTGAAGCCCTTGCTGTCAATATTAATTTCTAAAGTCTCGAATGAAGTAATCTCGTGATCCTTGCGATTGAACTGCAGGTCCTCTCTCACGTACACTGCAATTCCACCTCCTCTTTTCTTGTCTCTATTCAGAAACTTCGCATTGAAGTTTGTTATATTAAATAGACTAGACTCATCATCATTTATGTTGGTTTCTACCAGAATTATGATATGTATGATATTAATAATGCTATTGATTTCTGCGCAAAATGTATTGAAATTTTCTCTTAGTGAACGGATATTTAAATAAATGCATGTTAAGTTATTTTTTTCCAGGTTCTGAACGTTTATATCTCTGTAACTTTCATGACTAATAGTCGTAACACAATTCATACTCGTATATGTGAATGTGTATTTAAAAAAATAAAAAAAGAAATAATGGCTTAAGTAATTATAATGCAGAGATGTGGTATTTTCTAAGTTATGATTTCTAAATCCTTTTCAGAGGTGATATAATTAATTTTGCTGCCATCAGATTTCTTTGCAAGTATTCGCCTGTTTTTTACCCATACAAATTTCCAGCCGGTCATTTTTGCTTTGTTCTTTGTTACCCAGAGAAGGTGCTTATTGGCAGCAGTAAGCTAGTCGTAAACAAATATTCTTGTAGAGTCTGCTCTATTCTTGTTCTCCCACACTTTCTGCATGAAATTACGTTTTAAACATAAGGAAGAGAAGTTTACAACTATATGATCGCTCTTTTGTAGTCTGTAGGTGTCGCATATGTCACATTCTCTTAAGTCAAAGTCGATTTCTGCAGCTATGCCACCGATTAGTTCCCTCACATTTTCGTTATTCTTTCTCTTTATATTTGTGATTACTACATTATTCTGAAGAGCCTTTTGTTCTAAAACGTTGACTTTCTGCTCTATTGAGTTTACATGGAGATCTTTTCTCCCTTTGCTTCTCGGCAAAATCATCAACCTTTTTATTCAACTTAACAATAGCTTCATTGAATTTATTAGAAAAATCTTTCAACATGTTTGCTTGACATTCTATTAAATGCAATAACATATCTTCAATCATACGTTTTATTTCTTTCGCCTCTGGTTTTAATTCATTTACATCTCCTTGCACCACAGAGATTTCCGAACTTGCTTTCTCATAAGTGGGTGTCTCCTGTGAACTGCGAGTCTTGGTTACTAAACCGCCATCCCCTGCCACTACTGCTTCCCTCTGCTTCTTTTGTTGTGTTTGTCGCGCACCTGCGGCTACAGCTTCCAGCGATGCCTCGTTTGCCAGCATTGATGGCATTTCCAGTTCCTTCGTTTCTCCGCGCCCATTGCAGCATACGTACTCTCTGAGATTGTTGCACAAGATGAGAAATGATACCTCTTTTTGCAGTGAGCGCATTTGACATACTCTCCTGTTATTGGGAGAACCCCGGAGCACTGATCACACATGATTGTTGTAGTATTAAGAGTTTTCACTGGACATTTCCCTCAAACAGATCACGAATAATTTCCAGTCAACAAAAAATTTCAGACAGCCAACCTCTAATTAGGAGACAAATTGCATAATATTTAATTATTTAGACATCTTCTAGATATTAGAGTATTTATAAAACGTTTAGGTGTAATTATTTTTGATTATTACAATTTCTTTGATATGAAATTAAGATCACTTTCTATCTAGCCGCTTTAAAACGCAGAGCGGTCAAAGAAACACGTCCGCTCCAGACCACGCACGTAGCAATAATAATAATAAAAATAATAATAATAATAATAATAATAATAATTGTTTAGGTTGTAACTGGGGTTGTGGTGATTCCAAACAATATCTGTTTCACGTTTTCAATTATTCAATTATTATTAGTTGTTGAGTTAAACTACGGCTTCACTATTCGGTAGTCGTGTGGTCAAAAACAAAATACAAAATGCCGAAAAAAAAAACTAAGAAAACACGAGGTGGTTTTTGAAAGCTCAAAAGCAAGAAAACAAGAAGACGGAAGTTAGTCAGCTAGACAAGAAGTCCAACAAAACGTCGTTGTCAGCTGTTGTGAAAAATAAAGACGGCAGCACACGTATCGCGAACAGTGAAGTCAGTGCCACAAGGCGTTTGGTGTGAACATGCCGCCCGCCTTGCAGCACTGCAATAATAGAAAAATTTTACAATGTCGAGTTTTGAAGAAGAAAAGGAAATTATTTTTGTTGGCTGCCAGATATCAACCACCCGAACAGAGTGTTGATGGCCACTGGACAACCAGGCTGGCTGGGGAATATGCCCGTGCGAAGGATTTGCGGGTATACATCTGCTCCAAGCACCACCTCGACAGCAGAGCTTATGTGGAACTCAGGATCCGCTAGGCGAAGATTTGGAAATAGTTCCAGTATCTTGCTGTCCAAATCTTCACTGGGGGTGACCGGTGGCGTGATCGGGGCGACCTTGGCGCTGAATTCGATTAGCTCGTCAGAATGTTTGCTAATTTTTAGTTTTAGGGAAACCACCTCTCCTCCATGGACCCGAGACTTGTTGAGGTTCCACTTATGAGCGTAGGCTGGGGAAATGACTGACATTGGAGCGCACGCGTTGACCAGGATACGTGCATGCCGAGTTCGATCCTGCACCAGGAAGCAGCCCCAAATCGTGGGTAGGATGGCGATACTTCGCTTTACGGAGAACTCTTCTGACTCTGCGATCATAAGTGGGGCCTCATTGCGGACACCTTCAGTGCTCATCGGTCGAACCTCAGCTTGCGTTCGTGGTACAGCAGCACGCGTCGAACGAGGGTCCGGGATTTCCATACGAGGATGTAGCAAAGTATTGTGCCGTTCTTTACAGATGTGGCAGCATCCCGAGCAAATGCCGTCTTTCTCCGAATGGGACCTCGCTAAACAATTGAGGCAGAATCCGTGGCGTTGGACGAGGTTGCGCCGGTCATCTGTCGACAATCGCCGAAAACGGACGCATTTTCGGAGACCATGGTCGCTTCCACAACATGGACACGGTCGTTGCAAATTGGAGTTCGATCTTCCAGTTCGGGGATTTCTGGAGCTTGCCGTCGAGGTGCGCAGATTGCCGCTGAGCTGTCGCCGCAAATCGCGTGGGGGCGTGCGCCGTAAGCGACTGGGTAGATGGCGTCGTTTCTCAGGGGAAGAGCGCCCTAGGCGACTGGGTCGGTGTCCGAAATCTTCAGGTGGCGAGCGCCCCGAGCGACCGGGACGTCGTCGTAATTCTTCAGGCAAAGTGCGCTCGGGGCGGCTGGGTGAACGTCGAGGACTCGCTGAAAATGACCGCCGTGAGCGCTGAGGCGACTCGCTATTAGTGCGTCTTTCCAGCAAGGCGAGCAACTCGCGCCTGGGAGATGAGCTGGTGACAGTCGCTAATAGCTCCTCCCTAATTTGACGGAGCGAAGTGTAGCGTTTGAACTCACGTCTGGGAGGCTTGATTGTTGGATCAGCAGTCGGCCGTTTGGGAGGCGTACGATGTTTGCCATATGTGCGGTCTATCAACTGACGCCGTAGCTCTTCCTCATCGTCCGAACTATTGTTTCTGGAAGACATTCTGCAAAGAAGGAAGATGAAGTTAAACACGCATAGTCAGGAGGGTAAAAGCACGAGTTTTGTAATCGGGCGGGTAATGTAGCCGCGCTCAGTTCTGAGATCGGCTACCCGAACTTTATTGTCGTTGCCTGGGTAAACACGGGAGATGCGACCTAGACGCCACGTGTTTGGAGGCGAATTATCTTCTCGAACAATGACTAGATCATTGACCTTGAGATCTAGTTGTGGAGTTTTCCATTTGTTGCGTTTGTAGAGCTCCTTTAAGTACTCTGTTTTCCATCGTTGACAGAAATGTTGATTCCGAGATTTTACGCGTAGCCACCTGTTGATCATTGACATTGGACTACCACTGCTTTCTGGTTCGGCTGGAGTGAGTAACGGTCCACCGATCAGGAAGTGCCCAGGCGTTAGGGCTTGGAGATCCGATGGGTTGTCGGAAATTGGGCTGAGTGGCCTCGAGTTGAGGCATGCCTCAATTTTACACAGTAGCGTTGTGAATTCTTCAAACGTATATTTGAAATCTCCAGCTATTTTCCGAAAATGAGTTTTGAAGCTCTTCACTCCAGCTTCCCATAGTCCTCCCATGTGCGGCGCACCTGCTGGAATGAAATGCCAAGAGACTGTTTGATGAGAAAACTTATTAGTAATAGATTGACTGGAGGATACCAAGAACCTGTTATACTCCTGTTTAAGCTCTCGAGAAGCTCCCACAAAATTTGTACCATTGTCCGAGTAGATATCAGAAGGGCAACCTCGTCTCGCCACAAGTCGTGAAAATGCAGCCAAGAATGTGGAGGTTGACAGGTCAGTTGTGGGTTCCAAATGTATAGCCTTTGTCGCGAAGCAAACAAATAGGCATACGTATCCTTTCGATATTCGGCAAGCACGACCTGAAAAGCTTTTGAGATCAAAGGGGCCGCAGAAGTCGACACCTGTTGTTGCAAAGGGTCGAGTTAGGGTTGTCCGTTCTGCAGGTAAAGACGCCATCAGCTGAGTTTGATGTTTTTTCCGGTTTACAATGCAAGGTTTACATTGATGGATTGTTGCCTTTATAAGATTCTTGACGCGAGGAATCCAATATTTAGTGCGTAAGAGGCGAAGCACTAGCTGGTTACCTCCGTGTATGGAGACCTCATGAGTGAAACGAACAAGAAGTTTGGTGTAGTGACCGTGATACGGTAAGATAATCGGATGTCTTTCGTTAAATGGCAAATCTGGGCAAGAAGATAACCGCCCGCCAACACGCAACGTGCCATCTGAATGTATGAAGGGGTTTAATGAGAGAAGCGAGCTTTTTGCTTCAATTCCTTTCTTGAGTTCAAGACCACGGTAATCATTTGAGAAATGATTTTTCTGAGCGAGAATTTCCAGGCGAGTTCGTAGGGCAGCAATCTCTTTGGAGGTGATTTGCGCAGACTGTTGTCGAAATGTGGTCTTATGCCTTGGGTGAGTATTGTAGAAAAACCGCAATACATAAGACAAGACTCTTAGCGCTCGTGAAAGAGACGAAAATCTCTCGAGAGGATCCTCATATTGTGAAAAATACGAGAAGAAGGTTTTGACGGATTTTTGTTCTAGAGTTGTCTCTATACAGTCTAAAGCTTCATATCTTGGCCATTGGTTTCTCGGGTATCTCAGCCACTGAGGACCTGACCACCACAACGAATTGTCAACAAGTTCTTGAGGATGAGCTCCTCTGCTGGCAATGTCTGCAGGATTGTCAACGGAATTGACATGAAACCATTGGATGCTGCTCACTTTCTCTGTTATTTTTGCAACTCGATTAGCAACAAATGTTGCCCAGTTGCATGGGGGCTTCTTTAGCCAAGCCAAGACTATGGTAGAATCCGTCCAGCAAAACAAATCGTAATTTTCAATATGAAGATTTGGCACAAGAGACTCAACCATATCTGCCAAAAGTGTGGCTCCGCAGAGTTCAAGACGAGGCAAGGAGATTGTCTTGATGGGAGCGACTCGGGTCTTTGAGTACAATAAAAAGACCTCCACATGACCATCGAATTCCACCCTTACATATATTGTTCCTGCATATGCTTTTTGTGAAGCATCACAAAATGCATGAAATTGAATATTGCACCCAGGAGAGTAATTGATCCAACGGGGTATTCGGATCTTTGCTATATACGAATAGTTTTCGAGAAAATAGATCCAGCGTTTGAGTATTTGTGGGGATGGAGATTCATCCCAATCTATTTTCTCTAACCATATATCTTGCATTAACATTTTCGCTGTTACTACGATGGGCGCTAACCAACCTGCTGGGTCGAAGAGCTTAGCGATAGTGGAGAGAATTTCTCGCTTCGAGTAGATGGGTTTGGTTTCAACGGGTTCGACGTGAAAATAGAAAGTGTCACTTTTTGCATTCCAGCGAATTCCTAACATTTTAGCTGCGCTAGAGTCTTCAAGCTTTAGAAAGTCTTCGCACAACAAATGATGCTTTGGTAAGTCAGCCAAAATGGGTTTGTGATTGGCTGTCCACTTTCGCAAGCTAAATCCGGCGGATTCAAGGGCAGCGATAAGTTCATCACGACATGCGATAGCTGAAGAAACATCATGAGCTCCTACAAGAGCATCGTCAACATACATTGAATGTTGCAAAATGTGTGATGCTCGAGGATATCGAACTTTTACATCACGTGCTAGTTGTAGAAGTGTTCGAATAGCTAGGAACGGGGCACAATTGACACCAAATGTGACTGTTTTCAATTCATAGTCACAAACTGCATTACTTTTCGTATCTCGAAAGAGAATACGCTGATATCGCGTATGTTCCTGCGTGACAAGAATTTGCCGATACATCTTCTGGATGTCACCGTTGAAAACATATTTAAAGAAACGCCATCGTAAAATCAACAATGTTAAATCGTTTTGCAAGATTGGGCCTGGGTGTAAAACGTCATTCAAGCTAAGTCCAGTAGATGTTGGACTTGATGCATTGAACACGACGCGCACTTTCGTAGTAGTGCTCTCGGGTTTTATTACCGCATGATGAGGCAGGTAATAATGGCTCGGACGATATTCATGCTGGGGTTGGGTGGACTTTTCCATATGGCCTAACTCAAGATACTCATTAATGACGGAGTCATATTGCTGTTTGAGTTGAGGAGTTTTGGATAGTCTTTCTTCCAATTTTAGAAATTGCTTCATTGCAATCTGACGTGAAAATCCTAACGGGGTGTCGTCAGGGAAACTGCTTTTAAAGGGAAGGCTAACAGTATAACGACCACTTTCGTCTCTGCTAGTAGTTTTTTCGAAAAATTCTTCACAAAATTTTTCTGAGGGGGATACAAACTGCTTCTTGGGAAGCTCCTCCACCTCCCAAAAACGTTCGAACTGTCGTTCGATTGAGATTTCATTGAAAAAAGAAACTCGCACGGTTGACACTGAAGGGGTTGAGACTGGAATTGGACCTGTGAGTATCCATCCAAATACAGTTTGTTGAGCGATTAATGTATTGAGTACATTTGGGTATGTGTTTCCAAGCATGATGGATGGGTATAAATCTGCACCGATGAGGACGTCGATTTGATCGCTTTTATAGAAATTGACGTCGGCTAGTTGAATATTGGGCAGATCATGAAGGTTAAACTTGTCGAGTGTGAAGTTGGGGAGATTACCTGTAAGGTGGGACAGCACCAATGCTGTAGCATGCACTCGAAAGTTAGGGTCATGCGGTGAACTAAGCATGAATTCGCATGATTTAGTTACTTTTGCGGCAACTGTCTTGTTAAGACCGGAAACTTGTGCACTCACAAGTTGCAAAGGTAACTTGAGACGATTTTGAATGCGCTCAGAGATAAAGGATATCTCTGATCCTGGGTCGATTAGAGCGCGGGCGATATATTCCATATCGTGATGGCAAATCTTTACCATGGCTGTCCCTAATAGCATCCGTTTTGGGCTGGTAGCAAAACACACTTGATGCTCAGTTTGAGCGGAACTAGTGGACTGTATTGGGTTAGAAAGAGTTTGAGCAGACGTGCTAGGTTGCTCTGGGCGCGAGATTCTAGGATTCGAGATAGAACTCGAGGAGGGAGCCGAAGGCTTCTCGCGATGCAAAAGAGTATGGTGTCTGCTTTTGCATGTCGAACAATTGTACTTACTTGTACAGTTTTTGGCGGTGTGTGATGTTGCCAGGCAGTTGAAACAAATGCCATTTTTTTGAACCAATTCAATCCTTTTATTGATTGGCAATTTTTGGAAACGTTGGCAAAGTCGTAAACTATGCTGTTGTTGAGGGCATAAAATGCAATTTAAGTGGGACACGTTAAGCTGGAACGTGTTAACGCGTTTCGAAGACGTGCTTTGAGTTTGGGATGAATTCGGCGCTTTTTTAGGGTGAGGGGGGGGCGTGGCTTTGAGATCTTGCACGGTTTCCAGGGTTTGGAAACGACTCGTGAGAAAAGAGTCTAATTCTGCCCACTTGGACAGCGCAAATTTTTCTTTTATCGAGTGTTCCCACAAGGAAAGTGTTGTATCTGGGAGTTTTGTGGAACATAGGAACACAATTATTGCATCCCAGCTTGAAGTATCAATTCCTTGCAGGGTAAGTGCAGACAACGCGTTGTTAATTTCGCGTTGCAGAGTTTTAATCTCACTTCCCGACTCTTTCGTGATAGCGGGTAAGTTGAATAAAATCTTGAGTTGCGAGTTTACAAGCACGCGCTTATTTTCGTAACGATCGCAAAGATTTTTCCACGCTTGAGCAAAGCCCTCATTCGTGAGTGGTGATTTCTGGACGATTTCTTTCGCTTCGCCCTTTGTCTTTTTGTTTAGATGAAAAAGTTTTTCAACTGGGGAAATGCGTGGGTTTCGGATATAAATTGCAGTGAACATATCCCGAAAAGATGGCCACAGTAGATAATCACCTTGAAAAGCTTCGGTGTCGCAAGGGGGTAAGGTGATACTGTAGCCAACAGCTGTTTGCTCCATTTGAGCGTCTCGTGAACCAGGGGTGCTAACGGGTTGGGTGAGAACGTGCCTTAATTCGTCGATTTTGGCTGCGCATCGGACGAATGTCGCATAGCACTGACGATGTTTTGCTTTAATGGCTTCTAAATTTCCGCCTGCTTCTGCAGGCTGCTCTTCAGCCGAAAAAGTCTCAAATGCGCCCTTGATGAGCGTCCATTGGTATTCCAATTCACCTTTATGGACTTTCAAGGAGAAAGTTGAATGCTCTTTACGCGGGATGCTATTGAAGTTGGCTTCGAATTCAATTAAGCCGTCGGCAAGGCGAATAAATGTCTGTAATTTAGACATCCTGACACTTTGTTGGGCCTTAGGCGGCGAATTTTTCGCGGGAGACTGTTTTGCTGGCGACTTCTTGGGCATAAGAAACGTAGATTGTGCTTTGCACTACTAACACGAGGTTGAGCGAGTTGAGGGTAAATAGGGTGGAGCGTTGAAAATATCGAAAAATATTTAAACACACAACCACTGGGGCGAACACTCGAGATTTGGGTAAATTTTGTTTTGCCAAAAACAATTGCAAAAAAAAGAATTTGCAGCTTGCAAATTCTGTGTATACTCGTTGAAATTCTTGAAAAAGAAATTTCCACTAGACGTCCGGGAGAGTACTCGAGATTTGAGTAGAATTACAAACACCCACGAGAGAAATTCTCCAGTTTCTGTGCAAAACAAGTTAAAATTCTCGAAAAAGAACTTAACTCAGCGCACGAGAAGAAACTCGAGAATTGGGTAATTATAATTGTGAGAAACACGAATTTGCAAAAAGCGTAAATGCGTTATTATTCTCGAAGAAGAATTAATAAACGCGCG